>JANAVB010036600.1:0-60800 GCA_029216955.1 Iris pallida | reverse complement strand
TTGCAACAGTTGATTTGAGGAGTCAGATATACTACCCGAGGGGTATTAGTATCAAATCAAGGAAACGTACAAGGATTGCGATTTTTTGAAATATCAATAATCAAACGAAAAGAAATATAGTCACCAGGGTGTCCGAAAACATATAGCCATTTGAAATCACAATATTTAGAATCCTGCCTTGCCAGTGTACATCTGGTTGCAGCAACATTCAGTTCCATGACTCAAACAACGATATGTTACCGAATACTCTATCAACTTTATCAATTCAAACAAGTGTTATGAAATAACTCAAGAGATCAAATATGAACGTTTTTGGACAAAGTCTCGATAATACTCGAAAACCAACAAATACCTGAAATTATTTCGACTTAAAGTTCCCTCTCGCCAGTGCGCTGCTGGCTGCAGTGAACCCTTAGTCTCCACAATTCAGATAATGGTTGCAGTGTGCAACTGCCACGCCCTAGTAGGTCATTGAGTAGTCTCTCGACGTTACCCATAGGAATTTCAAAAAGAATTCAAGGAATTCAAAATGGGTTCTCATAGTCCAAGTCACAAAATAGTATTTTCTGCCTATTAGAATTCAAGGGTTTATTAGGTACTAAGAAACAACAAAGAGATTTCCTGAAATAGACCTTGAACACAAAACGAAGTTCAAACAATAACCAGAATCTCAATTTGGCTAACATCCTCATATAGGAATCAAATGCCCGAATAGATAACAAAATCTCGGAGGACGAACAGAATGCAAAGTATTAATAGAACACAAATCTCGAAGCATAATCTCGTACCGGAAACAGAGTTTCAACAAAATCTCAAAAAAATGAAATCTCAACAGAGTTCGAATGGAAAATGAAATCTTCAATAGGATACAAAGTCATAGATGGAAAATAATTCTCGAATAGAAGATCTAGAACAAGAAGCGAGACCACAGATAATGAATAAAAATAGTGTATCAATTAGGGAGTGGAAAACAAGCATGGAATTCGTGGATAGGAAACAAGCGAAATCTAAATGGAAACAAAGTCGTGAACAAAACAAATCTTGAACAGGAAAAGTAACAAATTTTCTCAAAATAGCAACCAAAGTCTTCAAAACAAAATCTACGAATAGAGATGAATAGGAGTGAAGGTTCAACAATGTTTTGATTGGATCAAGTTTCAAAATGAATTTCGAGATAGCAATAAAATCTCGACTAGCACATGGTTCAAAATAGGAAACTTTTAAGTAGAAGCAAAAATAAAAGCATGAATATGAAACGGGTATCGAATAGTGAATTTCAAACAATTATCAAATTGGTGGGGCTGGAACAAGCTTAACCGAATAGGGAACAATATCTCGAAATAAGTTTCGAATATCACTCAGGATTTCAAACAAGAAAACAAGAAGTTTCGAGAAATGATTTAGGTGCTAAGAGGAATTTAAAGGAAGACTGGGGTACGAATCACAATACATGGTGGTCCCTCCACCATGCGAAAAAGAAGCCTTCAATCTGTCTTCAGTGTTCCTCCGGGACTGAATTTACTTCCATCTTCTTCACTGTTCTGACGTAGATGGTTCCTGTGGTAGTGCTCCATGTGATTGCTGAATCCGAAGAGGGGTCCCCTTACTGTAGTCCTGGTGCTCCTCGTGTTTGTCCTTGGGTAGTGTGATCAACGATCTCCGGGCAATCTTTGACTTGATGGGCAGGCGGTCCGCAGTGCAGGCGTAGCCTTCGTCTCTGGCGGCACTCTTTATGGTGATATCCTGGCGACGACAGAAATTGCAGGTGGTCGTCATCTGAATCTGAGTCTGGGTCTCCCGCTGGACTGAAGCGCAGACCTCTGTTAGGAACATACGTCTGCTGGCTTGTTGGCTGTTGAGATCTTCTCCCGATGATGCGACTGGTGGTGTGACCGAAGAAGTGCAGACGTGTTACGACGCATTGCGAGTCCAGGATAGTTGTTGTCTTCGTCATAAGTCTTCATGGTGCTCCTGGGCTTTATCTTCCCATCTTGTTGTATGTGTGAGCTGGATCTCCCGGTTGGTGACTTCAATCTTCAGAGGGGTCGGGTTCTCCGGACTTGAATGATCTTTAGTTGCGACTTCAGATTCTTGATTTGCTCCTCGATGCAAGATATGTGCTCGGTGTTGGAGAAGTCCAAAGGTCTGGAAATCTGGAAAGCAGAAGTCTTTTCTGGCTCGAGAAGCACATCCACAAGTCTGGCTTGGAGAATGATGGCTTGCTCTCTCTCTGGGTGTCAAGGAACTTTAAACATTTCCGTCAACTACGTACTACCCATGGGGATAGTAGGGACGACCTGCGGGGTGGAAGCTCGGAATCCTCAAGTATAGGTGGATCAGTCGCTCCGATGTCGCGTGCTTTTGAACTATCTGAAAAACAGAAAACTGTTAAAATAACCTAGACCTAAATACAACAAGTGTTTATAGAATATCAATACCTGATATACCTGATATACCTGATATACCCTTATTTCTCGATTTTCCTATGCTGTGATCAAGTCTCCCTAGTGTAATCAAGTCCCCCAATAGTACACTAAGACCTAGGTACCATTAGGCTAGACCTGCATGGGCCACCACTAAAAACATGTCACGACCCGCTCCCGAATAATCGGATACGAGTCGGACACGCCCAGCCTTCATTGTTAGACACAATGAAGTAAGCTGTACCAAGCTAGGGAAACTGACCAGATAATCATGAAAGTATAGAATCACAGCAACTATATAATGTGTCCCAACCAGAAAAGAGATACAATATCTGAAATTTATTACAATTCAACTATAAGAGTCTGCTAGTCTCAATACATGGAAAGATAAATGGAAACTAAAGTGAAGTACTAGGCCTCTGCAGCCTCTAGGTCACAAGCAGCTCCAGCTGGCTCAGTAGGGAAGGCAGTATCCTGTCCATAGTATGTGCACAAAGCCTCCATCTCACCTATCATAACATATCCAGTCAGGAGCGGAGCAAGTACAATTCTAGGTAATGAACAAGACATCATGAAATGAAAGTATAAGGGAACATGGAAAGTACAGGAAAATACAAGTGAATAAGTATATGAAGAACAGGGTAAAGTACATGAAAGAACATGGTATGTAAGAACATGAAAGTACATGATATGTAAGCACCTGAAAGAACATGGAATCACAGGAAATAAGCACAAGGTAATCTCCTGAACATGTGTGTAAATGCATTTGAAATATAACTAAATATGTGACCGGCTAGGGTAAGAACCTGAAAGCACCTGAAAGCACATGAATGGTGACTTAGGACCCGCGTGCACGATGCGGGGTCTAAGCTAAAACACACCTGAGTTGTTACTTGGGATTGGTCACATAGATAGTATATTTCCCCTCCCCAGATACAAGTAATAAGCACAAGAGAACAAGAGTACCAGAAAGAACATGACGTGTTGCAATTGTGTCACTCAAGGAAGTACAGGGAAAATAATGTAAAGCACAAAACCGTAGAGTGTACTTGCCTTGCTCCAGGAAAGTACAAGTAGGCAAAAGAGCCAGATATCCTCCTGTATGAAATAATAATGATTTGATAAGTTGACAATAAGAGTAGGGTTCTAATCTAACACAATCTTTAGTTATATTAATCTATTAAGTCCTATTAATCTCTATACCACTAAAGTAATCTCTATATACAACCTAAAATGTGGGATAACAATCTTCAATTTTTAAATAACACTCAACCTCATGTGCTAAGATTCTTCTATCTTTGCCAACACCCAAAGGTACTAGGGTTCTCATTAACTATACAATACTCCTTAAAGGAAATTAGAGCCTATTAATTATCTATAGCAGTAGGGATAACAAACCAATCCTTAGTAACTGATTATCAGTCCTTCCTTGTATTCCTAACCTGTCAACCCTTATGCTAACTGATTTGCATACTCAGTGGTCTTCCAAACTAGGACAGAATTTGGGTTCAAGCTACTAATAAGATCACCTATCCAATTATCAACAACTACTAGGAAAGAGGTCATTGGTAGTACTTGGTAATTTCCAATCAGGATATCTAAATTGATATATCCTAAGGAAATTCTCAAACCATTAAATCCCTACAGTTCAGTCCTAAATGCAATGTTTAAATGTTACCAATCAACCCATAGCCTAGGTTCAGTCTTCAGGACTTGATATACTGCCCTGTTTGTAGGAACCTAATTTCAGCATGTAAACCAATCTAATCTCCTATATCAGGACCTGCACCTAAGGTATTCAATAGGACTGGACAAAGTTTGATACATCATTAATCTGAAAGTTTAAACCCAGGTTACATATCAGTCAGTCTAATATTGGTACAGATCATTTCAAACAGTCTTCAATATCAACCAATCAGTTCTAATTACCAAACTAAGCCAATTTACTGGTTAAACTGTTAACCAGTTTAACATTGCACACTCAGTCCAATTCCTGGTCCTAAGCTGGTATGTCTCTAAGGTCATCAGATCCCCTATTTCCAGAATTTTGGGAAACTATCCTGATGATGCTAACTTAAGAGCTTAACTTCTGATGTTCAAATTCCCAGTGTTTGTTCAGTTTAGATTTGAACTGAACAACATTCTAGCAAAACAGGGAAAATATGGGACAGTCCAGTTCTCCTAAGTAAACTTCTTTCTCAGGGAAACATTCTAACCTTGTCCTCAAGTTTTAGTTACACAAACTTATCACATCTTCCCTTGGTCACATAAAGTCAGTCTAAATCGAAACAAGGAAACTCCAGGGAGGTAAAGCCGGTTCCCAAGAGTTTAACAGAAATCATTAACTTCACAATCGATTTCTGCTACCCCAAATCAGTGAATCAATTTCTAACCCAATATCAGTCTTCATGAAAAACTGTGGTATCAGTCTTAATCCATAACTTTAAGTTAGTTCCTGAAGTTAAATCCAACTCTCAGTTTACAAAAAAACTATCCTGCTACCTGATGCCAAACCCAACTGTTTAGGCATCAGACAAACCTCTAACTTATCCTATTGATCAAAATAAAGCTTAATGACATTACAAGCTAATAATTTCTCTAAACAGTCCATTTACTTCCCAGATATTAATCCAATGAATCCATATCAGTTGAACAACAATCCTATAGCAGCTCAAAACAACTACATATTAGTGAACCAATCTCAGTTCAGACACCCTGTTCCAAATCAACCTCCTTAATGTTTCAAGCAGTTAGGTTCAAATAGTTGAGAAATATAAACAAACAGGAATCCTTGAGCAGGGCATGCTTTCCTCCTCAAATCCAGTTCTAATTACATGTTCCCCAGTTTAAGACTGATATTCAATTCAGTCATCCATATACATTTATCCCCTAAATGTCCATATCAGGACAGCTCTGCAATTCAGACCCCCAACCTTCTAATTCAAAAGAACATCAAGATTCAGAACTCTCTATAAGGTTATGAACACATCTATAAAGCTACTAAACAACCTAGAAGCCTAGTTACAACATCTGATTCAGTCTTGAAGAGGCTGATACTAACTCAGGATGTCCCCTGGTTGGGATCCTGACTACAGTTCATATTCCCCAAGGATATTATCAATGAAATTCATAGTTGTAGGGATTACCTGCTTCCAAACGAATCTGAGATGGAGTGCAACCACTGGAACTACACAAATTCGATTCCTGGATAATTCAGATCTCTGTATCTGTCATTCATATAGCAGCTCAAACTAAGGACAGAAATGATGCGATCCAAAATAGATTTTACTTGGAAAACAATTCAATAAGAATGTACCAAAGCATATTCAAAATGGATGGAGATCTAGTACTTACAATCTCGAGTATTTGGATCGAATTGATGAGAAAGAGGTCTTAAATGCTTCCAACGATCTAATATGTATCCTGGGAAGAATCAACAATCGTTCATTCATCAGATCGAAACACAAAATGAATATGAACGAAGAATCGAATCACAACCTCTGTCATGAACACTCGATGAATTCTCCTTGATAATTCCTTGGAGACAATTCGTCGATCACTTGTTCCACTGGTTGTAAGCACAGATTCGATCAAAACGAAGGAAAATTGATTGGATGAAGATCTTCATTCGAATTCATGGAATTAAGATTGATCGATGGGCTTACCACGAAATTAAGGATTGAAGAGGTGCTGGTTCCTTGTTGTCGTCGCCTGGAACTTCTAATGGACCGATCACTGAGATCCCATGTTGATCAATCCTTCGAAGGTGCTTCTACTGAGCTGCATCGCCATGGTTCTTCTCTGGGTTTAGTTGCAGGAAAAAAATTAGAGGAGATGATCAATGGAATGGTATGGATCCAATGAGAAAGGAGTAGATTAAATAGGCTGGGGAGTTAGCGTGAGGAGAAAGCAATTAGTGGTGGGAAAATTCTCTCCCTGCTCCTCTGACAATTCGGTTAGAGGAGAGAGAGTGCACATGGCAGCCATGGCCGTTGGAAATTTGAATTTGGACGAAGGCTTCCAATGTATTGTGGGAAATAATCCCTTCCTTAGCAGCAGGGAAATAATCCCCCACAGGATTATATGCTATGGATTGTGGCTTCATTTAATGGGCCCACTAAAATGGTTTGTTTTTCATAAAGGCTTAAGCCCAAATTAAAATTCAATGGCACTAAACTCTTCACCTATATTAAATATAGAAAAAAATATTCCCAAATCATTACTTAATATAAAAAAATTTAAATTTTACAGTATTTCAGAAAAGTGGAGTTACATAGCTCCCTCCCCATCTCGCATAGCAGCTAAGGCACTCTCTATCTACAACAGTTATATTGATGATCCAAACGAATTCTCGGCCGGTATCCAGTTCCCCCGATCCACTCCAATCGGCAGTTGGATCCCCCCTGAGTTTGGAGGCATTAAAATAAATGTTGACGGAGCAACCTCCAACTCTCACATCGCAACAGCTGCATTAGCTAGAGATTCATCGAGGAAATTCTTAACCGGTAAATCCTCGGTTATCCCAGCATACCACGACGACTCCAACCCACTGAAAGCCGAGATCATTGCTATCCATATGGGTATCCTGCTGGCTCGAGAGATAGCACTAACCCGCGTTATCATCGAAGGTGATTCTCTTCTTGCAAACAAGATCATCAATGGGGATAGAAGTCTGATCCCATGGAGACTCCAAGATACTGTCTCAGCCTTGATGAGAGACCTGGACCTGGACAACCGACCTGATTTCCAATTCATCAGGAGATCGGGTAATAACGCTGCCCACATGCTTGCAGCATTCGCTCTTGCGAATAATATTTCTACAAATTTTTCCACTCTGCCTGAGAACATTACCCAGGCCATTGTAATGGATTCTCCTCATTTAGCTGAGAACATTTTCTCTACAGCTTAATAAAACACCCTGCATTCCGTCAAAAAAAAAATAGTTTTTTTAGTTTTTATGTTTTTTTTTAGTTTTTAACCCTCCGATTTGGGGGTTAAAAATGGACAAAATAACGTTAAACAAACCCTTACTTAGTCCTCTATAACTCTCTTTCCTAATCCTCACCCTCAAACCAACCATAATTTTATTTTTTCTCACATAATTTTTTCTTACTTAACTCTCTTAACCCACAATCTAAGCAGACCCTAAATTTAAATTTGATGAAGTCATTAAGGGTGAGCATTCGGCTGATTCGGATCAAACCGAATCGACTTTGAGAAAGTTGAACATAACCGAACCTATTTCAAAATCGATCGAACCGAACCGACTTTCAACACAAATTGAACCGAACCGAAATTATTAAATTTCGGTTCGGTTATTTACGGGTTGAATTTTTGCCCAAAAATAAAAAAAAAAACAAGTACATTAAAAAATGACTATCTTTATTCATAATCTAAGCAAAAAAAACTTTAGACCAAAAAATATAAAAAAAAAAATATTATAGAAACGATTGTGATCGATTTAGCTAAAATTGAATTGAAATTAGAAGAAAAAAAAAATATCTTTTAAGATTTTAGACGAGATAACATACCATAAATTTACAAAAATAGGATTACGATAGATCAAAAAAAAAACATAAAAACGATTATAGAGATTAATTTCAAATGTTTATAATTCGATTTTCGGTTTGGTCGACTCTAAAATTTAAAAATTGATCACCAAGAAACCAAAATTGCAATCGAATCGTATTGCAAATAATCGAACCGAATCACTATTTCGGTTCGAATAGACAAAAGCTGACCCACAAACGAGAGGACCATCGGAAGAATTCAATATTAAACTCTTCCGCAGGTACACTATACCGCTTTTATTTGTTTATTTATTATTTTGACGAGCTCGGCACCAACTCTCCAACAGCAAAACGACTTGACATCACCAATACATTAAACAAAAATCTATTGGCTCAAATTAAGCGAGAACTTTTTTGCAAATTCTCATTTGTTTTGTTCATTTATATATTAGATTTTTTTTTTTTGGCATTATCATTTTTCCTCCTAAAATTTATTCTTTCTTATCTTAAAAATAATTCGAACTTCCATGGATGAGGCATAAAAATATTTGGAATTTTCTTATAGATAAGAGAACTAAACAAATTAATCATGAAGATATGGGTTCAATGCAAGAATTACGAACAAAACATTTGGAATTAAATAATTTGCACACATGCTATTTTAGAAAGAAAATAATATTTATATAAATTTGTGGGAAAAGAACGGAAAGTTCGACAGTTATATACCTTTCTTTATTGGAAAAATTTGAGTGGCACCCCACATTTGTTACGCTTATTTAAGGTGCACCCCACATGATTACATTAATGCATAACACCCCCCACTTCACACGTTTTCCGTCGGAGACTAACGGTTGACCTATTTTGGGTGTTATTTGTGACCAAAATAACCCTCACGTGATTCAGGTAGTGACATTAAATGGGAAAACCCTAAACTACCTCTCTTCTTTGAATGACCCTCTCTCTTCCCTCCCTCTCTCTTCCCAACAGAAATCCTCTCATTCCAAAACCCACCTCTCTCTCTTCACCCTCTTCTCTCCGTCGAAATTTCCCCCGTCACCGCACGCCGTGGTCGTAGCAAAGACCCAGGTATGAAACCGACCTCGCTCTTCTCTCCCTTCTTTCTCTTTCGCATAACCACGCTCAAATACCGATCGTTTCCCTTTCTTTCCGAATTCTGTCAGTCGAAACGTCCAGGAGAGTCCATGGCGAACCAAACACCCAGGTACACCCATGGCGAACCCTTTCTTTCCCTTTCTTTCCCATCTTTTAGTCGATTATCTTTCGTTTTTCATGATTTTCCATAAATTGTACACTGGAAAATATTTGTATTTGTTTACATTTGTTAAAGTGATTAGGGTTTTCCCAAAAATTGTGCACTGGAAGCGTTTTTAGGTGTAATGCCTATAGTTCGTATTACGTATCTTGGTATACGTGTACGTATTCTTGACTTGTATTGCGTATTTTCCTGCATGGTTATTTTGGCATATCATTGGATATGACATAGCTTGGTTCGGCTTAGCTTGGTTTGGTTTGCTTTTGGGTTCATCATGAACCAAAAGAAAACCTCCACCTACCACCACCACCCTCCTTTATATTTCCATCTAACTCTCTCTCTCTTCATTTATTCTTCTCCTTCACTTCTTCTTCTCCACCATTTACTCTTCCACCTACCAGGAAAGAGAGCTAGGCAAGTGCAAACTTGCTTCATGATGGATCTCAAGTTTTATTATTCCATTCTCTTCCTTACTTGATTCTAAGCCTCTTTAGAACTTGACATTTTTGGATTTGATGGAGGGATTCTTGTAGATCTAAGTTTGTAAACTTTTCGGTTTTTCTGGTTTTGATATCTAAAACTTGGTTATTTTCGAAAACTAGTGTTTCTATGTTGTAGAGAATTCAATTTCATGCAGTTTTGGCTTTTGTTTCGCTTGATTTCGACTTCGGATGAGGAAGTTATGGCCAAAATAATTTCTGGTCATTTCTATGTTCATCTGCAGCATGAACAGCATGTCGCAGAAGGCGCATGTCGCAGTAGGCGCATGTTGCAATGAAGCGCATGTCGCAGTAGCCGCATAGCATGTCGCAGAAGGCGCATGTCGCAGTAGGCGCATTTCAATGAAGCGCATGTCGCAGTAGCCGCATAGCATGTCGCAGAAGACGCATGTCGCAGTAGGCGCATGTTGCAATGAAGCGCATGTCGCAGTAGCCGCATACCATGTCGCAGAAGGCGCATGTCGCAGTAGGCGCATGTTGCAATGAAGCGCATGTCGCAGTAGCCGTATATCATGTCGCAGAAGCGCATGTCGCAGCAGGCGCGTTGCCATGAGGCGCATGTCGCGGTAGGCGCATATCATGTCGCAGTTGAGCCACATGAGGCGCATGTTGCGATAGGCGCATATCATGTCGCGCATGAGCCGCATTAAGGCGCATGTCGCAGTAGGCGCATATGGTGTCGCAGTTGCATGCATGTCGCAGAATAGGCCGCATAATGCATATTTTGACTATTACTAACTGTTATATGTCCGAATTGACTGAATTATTGCTCGAATTTCTCCCAACTCCCAACGTGGAAGTTGAGATCTTTTCCTTAGCATCAGATATGTCTCTAGTTATTTTATGCAAGTTTCTCTCATTCATAATATTGTAGAATAGAACACGATAGTGGCCCGCTGTGGCGCACTCTTGACAAGTAACTGACATGATATATCTCGGCATGCTGTTACGACAGCTAGCCTGACATGACAAGTATGAAAGACTTGGACACCGTGGGCGATTGTGTTTGTACAAATAAACTAGTACTGTCTTGCATCATGTTTATGATGGGGACCCCTGAGTACCACGGTCAGGGGTACCTACTGAAAGGACTAAGGCTAATTAACTAGAATGATTCAGTAGTCATGAGAGATTCCCAGCTACAGGCAATCCCGTTATCTGCGCATTCAGTGGACTTGTAGCCTACCGACGAGTAGGGCACATTTCCAGTATACAGTCATGTGTTGCATTCTTCCTAAATAGACATTCGACCTGGATAACCGGATGGTCTGCAGGACTTGTGGCTGTTGGGATAATCTCATTGCATCTTGCTAGTAACTAGGCCTGTGATAACCCTATTAGTTAAAAGTATCAAGCCGTACTCTTGATTGGCCGTGATTGATTGGATAAAGTTTATTCCAGCTTAGTCTTATCCTGATCCTGTACAAGATTGTATCAGGACATGATTTCTTGTATCGATAAATGATGGGATACCAAGTTCTGTTCAGATGAAGGTTTACAACCCCGGTCCTTGTTTGGTTTAAGGGTTGTAACTTGGCTATCTGAATAGTTCTGGTTATCTTATCATATATCGTCCTGCTTATTGTGCCCACCTTAACGATAAAGATCAGGGGTCCAGTTCTGTTCAGGCGAAGGGTTACAACCCCGTCCTTGTTTGGTTTAAGGTTGTAACCTGGCTCCCGGAGCAGTTCTGTGTCCTCTCTTCGTTTATTGTCTTATTGTAACCCCTGTCATGCTCGTCATGTTTTACCTTTACTTCAATACCATGATTATTTATACTGGCCTTAACAATAAGATCAGGGGTCCAGTTCTGTTCAGGCGAAGGGTTACAATCCCGGTCCTTGTTTGGTTTAAGGGTTGTAACCTGGCTTCCGGAGCAGTTCTGTGTCCTCTCTTCGTTTTTCTTGTTACCTTATCAATAGTAATTGAGGCGGGTTTCTATTCAGGCGAAGGATTGCAACCCCGGTCCTTGTTTGGTTTAAGGGTTGCAGTCTGGCTACTTGAATGGTTTCTCCGTGTTCAATATATTATTATTATCTCAGCTATTATCACTATCTTTTAATTACCTTTAGTATTTATTTGTGATATGCTGGTTTTAGTTCCTAAGTGAAGCCTCCTTTGTGGCACTTGCTCTTTCTGGGGTCTGACCCAGCTGGTTTTGTGTGGCCAGATATCGGAGCAGCACCAGAGGATCCACCTGTCTTCCAGCCCGATGGTGACAACCAGGCGTAACCAGGACAACGAGTGGGTTTCTTTTGTCCTCCCACTCTACTTGTAAAATTATTCTTTTGAGGCGTTTAGCCGACGAGCACGTGTTAGCTCGATTGCCCTTTATTTACTGTCTGCCTACGGGCTGTAACATGATTGACAAATCCTAGGGTTGATCATGTATTGACTAAAACTCTTGCTAGTCCTGACATTTTGTACGACTAGCTTCATGATCATGCAATATGTAATGTATGGGACGCCTTACTATTGTATATTGATGCTCTAATATCTTGTGACTGCTACTATTTGTTGTGATTGAGACAATAGGTTTGATCTTGACCATAGGAGACTGATGGATTATAGTTAAACCCTCATATATAGACAGTCGTGATCGTATAGTGACGTGGATTCCATTTCATTATACGTAGCTGGCTATGTCTGCCCCCGCTCTCCAGTATTCTGGTTCTGGGGCGTGACATGGTTTTAGTGGTGGCCCATGCAGGTCTTGTATTCAAGATATGTGAGGGTTTACCGAATAGATGTCTCAATCAGTACTCGCCCTTGATCTCTACTCGTATCCTCTTGATCCCTGAAAATCTTGACCTGATCACATGCTTGTATCGTTGATCTGTCCTGGTCCTTCCTTATTGTTTCCTATGTCGTCTTCTTCAGCGGCATTGTTCCTGGACCTGCCGATCAGCAAGGCGGAGCACCTTCCGCGGACCAGCAGCAACCTGGAGATCAAGCCCAGCATTCAGGAGTAGCCTCCAGGGTTATGCCTACCGAAGGAGAACCACCAGTTCAGCCCGTCCAGCCTGCAGAGCCTGATGATGGCATTTGGTGGGTCTCATCAGGTCCCTATTAGCTTCCCAGGATCGTCGCGGAGATGCCTTACACCAGGCGGTGGCAGGTGCTTTGACCAAAGGAGGTCATCAGGGTAATAGCGCGGCCAACAGCTTCAAGCGCTTGAACCCTCCCTTCTTCGACGGCAGTGAAGATGCGATCGCTGCAGATGCTTGGCTTCAGGACACAGAGGTGATTCTAGAAGCAGCCAGGACTCCAGAGAATGAGAAGGTGGCCGTGGTGCCTGCGCTATTGGATCTTGCTCGCAGCTGGTGGGCAGCACAGGCCGATGGATTAGTGGCCGATATTTCATGGGCAGTATTCAGGGAGAGATTCCAGACCAAGTATTTTGATGCTGTAGCTCGGTATGATCTACAGACGAGGTTCACCAATCTGAAGCAGATGGGCAGGACGGTCGATGGATATGCGGCCGAGTTCTCCAGGCTTAGTCGGTTTGCTCCCACCTTGGTGGCGACCGAGTTCGATAGAGCCCAGCGGTTCCAGCAGGGGCTCCACCTAGAGATTTTATTGGCAGTAGAGCAGTTTGAGCATCAGACTTTTGATGCAGTGGTTGAGAGCAGCCCGGAGGCATGAGTATACCTCCCAGAGGATCGTGGATAGGACCGGAGGTCGGAAGCGATCTCACGGTCAGATGAATCAGTCATCAGCACCAGCCCCGGCAGCCAGGCTTTGACCATTGGAGCTCCGAGGCGGGCGGCCTCAGTGACGTCGGTTCAGCATTCCACCCCGACGCACCCTCAGCAGCAGAAGCAGAAGCAGTCTTCCGCAGTGGGATGTTCACACTGCGGGAAGCCAGGGCATGTGGTATCCGAGTGTCGTAGAGCACAGGGTTTGTGCTTGGTTTGTGGTGCCCCGGACCACAGGGTTGGGGAATTGCCCGAACAGGGGGAGTTCATCCGCTTTCTCTAGTCCTTCAGTTAGAGGACCAGCACCAGTCCAGCAGCAGCAGCTGCAGTACCCGTTCCCTAGGCCATTACCGACGCAGGCCGAGGCATTCCAGCAGCAGAGACCGCAGCAGTATGCCCAAGCCCAAGCCCTGATCCAGAGCAGGCAGAGGAATTTTCAGCAGAGGGGACCCGCACCCAGAGGACATGGTCAAGTGCTGGCTTTGACCATGGGAGAAGAAGGAATAGCACCAGGTGAGTGGTAGCAGGTACTATTCTCGTCAACACCTTTCCAGCTTCAGTATTATTTGATTCTGGTGCCTCGCATTCATTTATGTCTGCACGATTTACGACACGGGTAGGACTGGAGCCCGAGTCATTATCAGTAAGGCTCAATATACTTACTGGTAACGGACTTGTGGGAGTAGATAGAGTGTTTTTCCTCGTGTCGGGTCGTAGTTAGCGGTAGAGAATTCCCCGCTAGATTGATAGAGTTCCCGATGGCCGATTATGATGTGGTCTTAGGGATGGATTGGTTGAGGGACCAGTATGCTAGGATAGACTGCCACATTGGCAGGGTTATTTTTAGCATTCCAAGCGAGCCAGAGTTTTTTTCTCCCGAGGCGAAGTTGAACCTTCTCCTCCATTATTGCGGATGGCAGTAGCAGCAGTGCAGTTACCTCGGATAGTCGAAGAGTTTCCAGATGTTTTCCCCGAAGAGCTTCCAGGGATGCCGCCAGAGCGAGAGATCGAGTTTACCATCGACTTGATTCCCGGAACAGCCCCAGTGTCAGAGAGAGTCTACAGGATGGCGCCATCAGAGCTAGAGATATTGTACAAGATGATTGAAGAACTCAGAACCAAGGGATTCATTCGTGCTAGTGGGTCGCCTTGGGGAGCCCCGATGCTTCTTGTAAAAAAGAAGGATGGTACGTCCAGATTGTGTGTTGATTATCGTACCTTGAACTCAGTGACAATCAAGAACAGATACCCTCTTCCGAGGATATATGACTTGTTTGATCAACTCAGAGGGGCGTCAGTATTTTCGAAGATCGACTTACGGTCAGGATACCACCATATCAGAGTCAGAGAGCAGGACATCCCGAAGACAGCTTTTAGATCAAGATATGGGCATTGGGAGTTCCTTGTGATGCCATTTGGAGCAACCAATACGCCGGCTGTATTCATGGACCTCATGAATCGCATCTTTATGCCCTATTTGGATCAGTTCGTGATTGTGTTCCTAGATGACATCCTGGTCTACAGTAAGAGTGAAGCGGAGCATGAGCAGCACCTTAGAGTTGTTCTTCATGTTCTCAGAGAGTACCAGTTGTATGCCAAGTTCAGTAAATACGAGTTCTGGCTCGATCGTATTTCATACTTGGGTCATATCATCACCTGAGGAGGAGTAGAAGTGGATCCCCAGAAGATCGTGGCCATTGAAACATGGCCAGTACCTAGCACAATGGCAGAAGTCCGTAGTTTTCTTGGATTGGCCGGCTACTACCGGCGATTTGTTTCGGACATTGCTCGGATCTCAGCGCCATTGACCCAGTTGACCCGCAAGGATGTACAGTTTGCTTGGACAGCAGAATGCCAGGATTCTTTTGAGAGGTTAAAGCGAGGCTTGATGACAGCTCCTATTCTCACGCTTCCAGATGGAACTGGAGGATTCTCAGTGTATTGTGATGCTTCGGGCAGAGGTTTAGGATGTGTTCTGATGCAGCATGGAAAGGTAATAGCTTATGCGTCACGGCAACTTCGTGATCATGAGAGAAATTACCCAACCCATGACTTGGAGCTGGCAGCAGTAGTGTTTGTACTTAAGTTGTGGAGGCACTACCTATACGGAGATAGGGTGGAAATTTTCACCGACCACAAGAGCCTGAAGTATGTTTTCACCCAGAAGGATCTCAACATGCGTCAGAGGAGATGGCTGGAGCTGCTTGTGGATTATGATGTCAACCTGCAGTATCACCCAGGGAAGGCCAACGTTGTTGCAGATGCATTGAGCAGGAGGGCAGGAGTTTATTTCCTGATAGCACAACCAGAACTGTTAGCCGATCTTCAGAAGATGGGTATAGAAGTTGTCCTCCCTTCCAGTGTGGCATTGATGGCCAGCATGCAAGTTCAGTCCACTATAGTCGAGAGGATCCGGATGGCGCAGTCAGCAGATTCCAAGCTTCAGCGACTTAGAGCAGAGTGTGAGGCAGGACGAAGACCAGAGTTATGTATCCATGAAGACGGTACACTTCGACATGGTAAGCGTCTTTGTGTACCCAGTGGAGATATCAGACAGAAGATCATGACAGAGTCCCACAGTTCACAGTATTCCATTCATCCCGGTGGCACAAAATGTACCGTGATATCCGCCAGCACTTTTGGTGGAATGGTATGAAGAGGGAGATAGCCCGGTTTGTCTTTCGTTGTTTAGTCTGCCAACAAGTTAAGGCTGAACATCAGAGACCAGCTGGACTACTTCAACCATTGCCGATTCCCGAGTGGAAATGGGAGCATATAACCATGGATTTTGTGACTGGATTGCCTAGATCCCCGGCGGGCAGAGACGCTATTTGGGTTGTCATAGACACGCTCACGAAGGTGGCTCACTTTCTCCCGTTCAGAGTTGGTCAGTCGACGGCTCAGCTAGCGGAGATGTATCTCCGGCAGATTGTCAGGTTGCACGATGTACCAGTCCGTATCACTTCAGACAGAGATTCAAGATTTACGTCGTACTTTTGGCGTAGCTTGCAAGAAAGTTTGGGAACTCACCTCCAGTTCAGTTCAGCTTATCACCCGCAGACAGATGGCCAGTCGGAGCGTACGATCCAGACTCTTGAAGATATGTTGCGGTCATGTACACTCGACTTTGGTGGTTCGTGGGAAGATCATGTGCACCTGGTGGAGTTCTCGTACAACAACAGTTTCCAGGCCAGTATTCGGATGGCACCGTTCGAGGCGCTGTATGGTAGGAAGTGTCGATCCCCGCTATCCTGGGATGATGTTGGAGAGAGGCGGATGCTTGGTCCGGAAATGATTGCTCAGACCGTTGAAGTGGTCAGAAAAGTCAGAGATCATCTTCGAGTTGCCCAAGATCGCCAGCGTCATTGGGACGACTCTCATCGGCGCCCTCTTGAGTTTTCTGTCGACGACCATGTATTCCTGAGGATTTCGCCTAACCGCGGCGTCATTCGTTTCGGCGTACGGGGAAAGCTTAGTCCTAGGTATATAGGGCCGTTCGATATTCTGGAGCGAGTAGGTGATGTATCCTATCGTCTCGCTCTTCTACCGTCGCTACGTGAGGTACATGACGTATTCTATGTATCCCAACTGCGACGGTATATCCCGAACACGAGCCACATCCTGGATCATTCGGAATTGGTTGTTGGTACCAACCTTTCGTATGAGGAGAGGCCCGTGTCTATATTGGACCGAAGAGAGAAGACACTCAAGAACAAGACTATCAAGTTAGTCCGAGTTGCTTGGGGTCATCACTCTTTCGGTGAGTCGACGTGGGAGCGTGAGGATGATATCCGATCGCGATATCCCGACCTGTTTGACTCGTAAGGTATAATGTCTTCCTTATGCCTTATGTTTTCAATTCCTTGCTTGAATAAATGACTGCATGATAGACTGCTTGTTATAGCTTACGATTAGTATAGCCTGTCCTTGCAATTCTAGCCTCTTGATTAAATTCCGAGGACGGAATTCTTCTAAGGTGGGTAGAGTTGTAATGCCTATAGTTCGTATTACGTATCTTGGTATACATGTACGTATTCTTGACTTGTATTGCGTATTTTCCTGCATAGTTATTTTGGCATATCATTGGATATGGCATAGCTTGGTTCGGCTTACCTTGGTTTTGTTTGCTTTTGGGTTCATCATGAACCAAAAGAAAACCCCCACCTACCACCACCACCCTCCTTTATATTTCCATCTAACTCTCTCTCTCTTCATTTATTCTTCTCCTTCACTTCTTCTTCTCCACCATTTACTCTTCCACCTACCAGAAAAGAGAGCTAGGCAAGTGCAAACTTGCTTTATGATGGATCTCAAGTTTTATTGTTCCATTCTCTTCTTTACTTGATTCTAAGCCTCTTTAGAACTTGACATTTTTGGATTTGATGGAGGGATTCTTGTAGATCTAAGTTTGTAAATTTTTCGGTTTTTCTTGGTTTTGATCTCTAAAACTTGGTTATTTTCGAAAACTAGTGTTTCTATGTTGTAGAGAATTCAATTTCATGCAGTTTTGGCTTTTGTTTCGCTTGATTTCGACTTCGGATGTGGAAGTTATGGCTAAAACAATTTCTGGTCATTTCTATGTTCATCTGCAGCATGAACAGCATGTCGCAGAAGGCGCATGTTGCAGTAGGCGCATGTTGCAATGAAGCGCATGTCGCAGTAGCCGTATAGCATGTCGCAGAAGGCGCATGTCGCAGTAGGCGCATGTTGCAATGAAGCGCATGTCGCAGTAGCCGCATAGCATGTCGCAAAAGGCGCATGTCGCAGTAGGCGCATGTTGCAATGAAGCGCATGTCGCAGTAGCCGTATAGCATGTCGCAGAAGGCACATGTCGCAGTAGGTGCATGTTGCAATGAAGCGCATGTCGCAGTAGCCGCATACCATGTCGCAGAAGGCGCATGTCGCAGTAGGCGCATGTTGCAATGAAGCGCATGTCGCAGTAGCCGCATATCATGTCGCAGAAGGCGCATGTCGCAGCAGGCGCATGTTGCCATGAGGCGCATGTCGCGGTAGGCGCATATCATGTCGCAGTTGAGCCACATGAGGCGCATGTCGCGATAGGCGCATATCATGTCGCGCATGAGCCGCATTAAGGCGCATGTCGCAGTAGGCGCATATGGTGTCGCAGTTGCATGCATGTCGCAGAATAGGCCGCATAATGCATATTTTGACTATTACTAACTGTTATATGTCCGAATTGACTGAATTATTGCTCGAATTTCTCCCAACTCCCAACGTGGAAGTTGTAGATCTTTTCCTTAGCAGCAAGAATATGTCTCTAGTTATTTTATGCAAGTTTCTCTCATTCATAATATTGTAAGAATAGAACACGATAGTGGCCCGCTGTGGCGCACTCTTGACAAGTAAACTGACATGATATATCTCGGCATGCTGTTACGACAGCTAGCCTGATATGACAAGTATGAAAGACTTGGACACCGTGGGCGATTGTGTTTGTACAAATAAACTAGTACTGTCTTGCATCATGTTTAGGATGGGGACCCCTGAGTACCACGGTCAGGGGTACCTACTGAAATGGACTAAGGCTAATTAACTAGAATGATTCAGTAGTCATGAAGAGATTCCCAGCTACAGGTAATCCCGTTATCTGGGCGCATTCAGTGGACTTGTAGCCTACCGACGAGTAGGGCACATTTCTAGCACACAGTCATGTGTTGCATTCTTCCTAAATAGACGTTCGACCTGGATAACCGGATGGTCTGCAGGGCTTGTGGCTGTTGGGATAATCTCATTGCATCTTGCTAGTAACTAGGCCTGTGATAACCCTAGTTAGTTAAAAGTATCAAGCCGTACTCTTGATTGGCCGTGATTGATTGGATAAAGTTTATTCCAGCTTAGTCTTATCCTGATCCTGTACAAGATTGTATCAAGACATGATTTCTTGTATCGATAAATGATGGGATACCAAGTTCTGTTCAGATGAAGGGTTGCAACCCCGGTCCTTGCTTGGTTTAAGGGTTGTAACTTGGCTATCTGAATAGTTCTATGGTTATCTTATCATATATCGTCCTGCTTATTGTGCCTGCCTTAACGATAAAGATCAGGGGTCCAGTTCTGTTCAGGCGAAGGGTTACAATCCCGGTCCTTGTTTGGTTTAAGGGTTGTAACCTGGCTCCCGGAGCAGTTCTGTGTCCTCTCTTCGTTTATTGTCTTATTGTAACCCCTTGTCATGCTCGTCATGTTTTACCTTTACTTCAATACCATGATTATTTATACTGGCCTTAACAATAAAGATCAGGGGTCCAGTTCTGTTCAGGCGAAGGGTTACAACCCCGGTCCTTGTTTGGTTTAAGGGTTGTAACCTGGCTTCCGGAGCAGTTCTGTGTCCTCTCTTCGTTTATTGTCTTGTTACCTTATCAATAGTAATTGAGGCGGGTTTCTATTCAGGCGAAGGATTGCAACCCCGGTCCTTGTTTGGTTTAAGGGTTGCAGTCTGGCTACTTGAATGGTTTCTCCGTGTTCAATATATTATTGTTATCTCAGCTATTATCACTATCTTTTAATTACCTTTACTATTTATTTGTGATATGCTGGTTTTAGTTCCTAAGTTGTCACGACCCGTTACCCAAATTGTTGGACCGGGCCGAGCCATGTCCAGCCTACGCTTAAGATAAAGCGCAGTTAGCTGTTCTAGAGATAACAAGATAAGACTAAATGTGCTAACAATTCTACAAGTGAAGAAGAATCATAAATGCTCCAAACACAAAAGTCGTCGTATATAGTGAAATATCCAAGTACAAGTAAACTGAAATGTAAAACTGGATACATGTCCAGTTACAAAATGGTATAGTCTAATACATGACTACACTAAGTATACCAAGCAGCTAAGCAAACTAGACGAGTCTCTCCGCAGGAACATCCTCGTATGGCAAAACCGGGTCCTCGGCAGTGACTCCATAATACGAATCACAGAGCAACTCATCCTCAGTAAGTATACCTACAACGTTATCCTGTCAGGACGGGAGCAAGTACTGTTTTCTAGCAAACTAGCATATGAAACATGGCAATGAACATAGAAGAAATAACTGGAAACATGGCATCACACAATCTATCATGGTAAGGATACATATGTCATAAAGACAGATGTATATGTAATGTTTAAAACTGTAGCAGGTACGTGATCGGTCAATAGATATACAATGTACTGAGGCACAATGTAAATAAAATGTACTTCCGTACAAGTGATAGGGCGAGAGGTGTACATACGCACAAATCTGCCTTGGTAAGTAAGGCCTACGGCGCCGTAACATATAAAATGAAACTTTGCTCGGTACTATATAGGGGGGGCATGATCACGTACTCTACTATCAGTTTTTCCCATAACCCATACTCTAATCATGTGAGAGATACAAAGAAACTGTCTGAGCATGGTAGTAATGGAAAGTACAACATGTGATGTTTTAACTTGCTACCCCAAGGATCAGCATTTAACATGGTGGATTTTGCAGTTCATTTATGTGACAATATGTAAAGTTCGTAGAAAGTACTTGCCTCTAGCAAAGCAAAACAAGCTGCGATAAATGTGCTATGGATGTCTGGTAACTTGTCACTGTAGAAGTAAATATAACAACTTAGTTTTACACTAAGCTAAATCACTAGGACACTAATTTGTGCGACACGACTTGTGACTGGGCACCTAGCCAAAATGATGACTTGGCACATGAGACCAATGTGGGGTGACACACTATGTTATCTAACTTTCTAGGGTCTTTACACTAGTGAGGGATGGGGTTCAACACGACTAAAACTCCAATTAACACAAAAAGCAACAAGTCGTAATTAATCAATAAATAAATCAAAAGATTATTGTGTTCTAACAATTTTAGAGATAGACAAAAAGTCTAGTTTTGCATAAAACAAAGTACCAAAACGATCCTTGCTAACTATAGAAATTTATTATAATTTTTCTGGAATTTATTAACCAGTACAAGTATTTTATAAAAATCAGTTTTCCTAAGTATACAGAAAGTGAGTTTTGGTTTCATATGCCAAACTAGGGGCAAAACAGTAAATTAAATACTACAAAATTTATACTAAATTAGCTAACTTAACAAAGTATCTAAAAACTATTTTTCCATAATTTTAGCAATACTTTAAGTATTTTTAGAAAATCAAAAACAGCAATGCACACACTAATTAATTATCTGCGTATTTTGTCCATGTATATAATTTGAACCAAAGTTCAAATACAGGACCCAAGGCCATGAATCAAGTCCAATATGACTTGTACAGGTCTTGAATGTGTGAAAACACATTTGGGCCCAAATACCCATGCTAGGTTTGGACACCAAATGGTTGCAGCAATTTAAATATACAGAAAATACTAAGTGGTAGAAATACAAAATAAATATTAATATTTTAATAAGGTAAAGTTTTACATAGTAACTATAAAAGTATGAACATTATTTTATATAAATAATTTATACTAAGCTAAGTAAAATACGTATAGGAAATAATATATATATATATAAATATAGGGATATTTATATATATAGGAAAATGCTCAACTATATATTATATATATACAAATATATGTATATATACATACATATAAGAAAATACTTATCTATATAATGTATATATATACAAAATTAATGTATACATATACATATAATAGTATGTATATAATAATATATATACATAAGGAAATATATAGACATAAATATATATGTATACATAATACATATATATATATATATATATATATATATATACATACATAAAATAATGAAGTATACATATATATATAAAAAAAACAGCAAATATATATACCTAAATATAGTATATATATTAATACATATATATATATATATATACAAATATATGTATATACATATATATATATAAATAGATATATATATAATAGAAAAAAGAAAAAGGAAAAAAAAAAGAAAAAGAAAAGGAAAGACAGCAGCATGGGGGGGGCTCGAACTCGGCCCAGCAGGGGGGGGGGGTTCGGGTTTGAGTTGGGTCGGGCTGGCCAGGGGGTCAGCCCGAGCTCAGTGTTAGGGTTTGGGCTTAGTTCATTTTATTTAGGTTTTAATTGATATTAACAGTAACACGAAATTTCGCTCTGTGTCCTGACAGTTAGGGACACAGAGTCGGTGTGTCCGTGTTATGCACGACGCGTACGAATGTTGATTCGTGTGTCTAAGCTTACCAATGGATCACCTGCGTCCTGGCGAGTCACCCACATGAAATCGGGACACAAACGACACGAAAACGAACTGACACGAACGTGTCCGGCTACTCAGAGGAGTTTCGAGGGTGCTCGACGGCGGCTGAGGCGGCGTGGTCGCGGCGGAGTGGTGGCGCTGGGGTCGGCTTGGCATGGCGAGCCTATCGGTGGTGGTTGCGGACGGTGGCGCTCGGCGTAGGGGCGGCGCTGGGGATCTCGCCGGAGTTAGAGTTAGGTCTAGGGTTTTTGGGGGGAGAAAAGGGGGCTGGGGGCGTCGACGATGGTCGGGGTGAGTGGTAGTCGACTGAGGGGGGTCGGGGGGTTATTTATAGGGGCTTAGGGTCGGTCGAACAAGGCTAGGTCGGCCGGAAATGGCGGGGGGGGCAGCTGGCCGGTCGTCGGCAGCTGGCCAGTCGTCGGGGGTGGGTAGATTTAGGGTTTAGCAATTAGGCCCCCCTAGTTTAGGTTATTACATGTAAGTCCCTAAGGTAGATAAATGCAACTTATAATTTACATAAATAATACGTAAATTGCAAACTGATATACTTATAATTCTAATAATTACAAAACTCTATTAAAACATTTCTATAAATTGCAAACTGATATTAAATAATCTAATTAATTGCAAAACTTAATTAAAATATTTTAGGAAATTGCAAATTGATATTTTAACATTTAAAACTCATTTAAAATTCATTTAAAAATTCTAGAAAAATTCCTAAAAATCTAATTAATTATTTTAAGGCTAAAAATAACATTAAAAATTAATTAACACTAATAAAAAAATTTGAAAATCAGGGGCTTACAAGTCTTCCCTCCTTGAAAAATTTCATCCTCGAAATTCACAGGGATTGAAGACCCTACAATATTCTATCATAGCAAGCAATGCAACAAAATGACTAAGGCTGCGATCAAAACTAACCTCCCGAAACCTGTTCCGGCTCCGGCTCAAGGACTAGGCTATAAGTCTTCCCCTGGGGTCCCTTGGCTACTGGGCAGTCCCGAATCTGATGGATGGCAGACCCACAAGCTAAACACTGCCCTAACCTCTTCCTGCAGACGACGAATTCATGCCCTGGTCTTCTGCAGAAAGAACATATGGCTCTCTTCTGCTGCTGCTGCTGATATCGGGGTCCCGGGGCTCTAACTGGCGGGATCTGATGATGTGGTGTAGGGGGACGGTAAGTCTGCTGGGGTGGCATCGGCGCTCTCTGCTGGAAAGCCTGACGCTTGGACGGACCCTCATGGTGTACAGAAGCCGGCCTCTTGCTAGACAGAAGACGCTCCTCAATGCTCCGGGCTAACTCTAGGCTCTGGTAATAGTCAGTCGTACCGTTTGCCACTATAAGAATGCCAATATCTGGAACTAGACCATGGCAAAACCTACGGGTCATCTCCTCTG
Source organism: Iris pallida (assembly GCA_029216955.1). Taxonomy (NCBI): domain Eukaryota; kingdom Viridiplantae; phylum Streptophyta; class Magnoliopsida; order Asparagales; family Iridaceae; genus Iris; species Iris pallida. Next base: position 36,795 of record JANAVB010036600.1, on the reverse strand, counting down.
GATCAGCAACCAGACTAGGAGCAAAACGGCTCAAGCGACTGAACTCTCCCGCATAGTCATCAACAGAACGGTTCCCCTGCTGGATGTTCTGGAATCGTAGCCCCATGGCTACTCTAGCAGTGGTCGAGAAGAATTTCTTCTTGAACTGGGTCTTGAACTGGTCCCAGGTGGCTCTACCTCTCGCGAACAACGGCTCATTTCTGAACCAGACTCCGGCTAAGTCTATCAGCAGAAATCCTGCTGCCTCGACCTGAAGGTCATCCGGCATCCTAACTCCCAGAAGCTTCCTCTCTACAGAATCTAGCCAGTCATCAGCTACTACTATGCCCTCAGTCCCTGAGAACTCCTTGGGATTCAGACCCATGAAGTCCTTGACTGTCCCCGCTCTCTGTCGTGGCTCTACATGTGGTGGGACCACGGGACGTCCCTCAGAACGCTCCATGCTCTGGCGGAGTAGGATAGTCTGCTCCTGATGGATTGTTAGGAACCCCTGGATCAGTGTGAGCAGCTGGGTCCCGTCGAGAGTGACGGAAGCCTGGGTGGGTATAGTGATAGGGGGTGGTGGAAGTATCGGGTCCTGCTGGGACTGGGATGTGGAAGGTGGTATCTGGGTCTGTGGATCTGTGGAGTGGGGGAATGTGGTAGGTGGAGGTATATCAGTCAACTGGTCAGCTGACTGGATATGGGGGGCCCCATTCTCGGGGGTAACATGCTGGGACGAACGAGTAAGCACCATCTAAATTACACAAAAAGACTTATAAGGACTTATTTAAAGCAAGTGATCATATGCAAGAAAATCTAATTATAATAGCAAATATGTGATGTATTTCCTATGTTGCAATCCTAGCATTCCTCTAGGTGTTCTAAGCGTCTTTCCTAATGTTGTCTAATTACCTTAAGTTCCTAATTGCAGGCCTGCTTGGTACAATAACGTAACCAAACAGTTTAGTCAGGATCTTGCATGGGCCGCCAAAAAAAATATGTCACGACCCGTTACCCAAATTGTTGGGCCGGGCCGAGCCATGTCCAGCCTACGCTTAAGATAAAGCGCAGTAAGCTGTTCTAGAGATAACAAGATAAGCCTAAATGTGCTAACAATTCTACAAGTGAAGAAGAATCATAAATGCTCCAAACACAAAAGTCGTCGTATATAGTGAAATATCCAAGTACAAGTAAACTGAAATGTAAAACTGGATACATGTCCAGTTACAAAATGGTATAGTCTAATACATGACTACACTAAGTATCCCAAGCAGCTAAGCAAACTAGACGAGTCTCCCCGCAGGAACATCCTCGTATGGCAAAACCGGGTCCTCGGCAGTGACTCCATAATACGAATCACAGAGCAACTCCTCCTCAGTAAGTATACCTACAACATTATCCTGTCAGGACGGGAGCAAGTACTGTTTTCTAGCAAACTAGCATATGAAACATGGCAATGAACATAGAAGAAATAACTGGAAACATGGCATCACACAATCTATCATGGCAAGGATACACATGTCATAAAGACAGATGTATATGTAATGTTTAAAACTGTAGCAGGTACGTGATCGGTCAATAGGTATACAATGTACTGAGGCACAATGTAAATAAAATATACTTCCGTACAAGTGATAGGGCGAGAGGTGTACATACGCACAAATCTGCCTTGGTAAGTAAGGCCTACGGCGCCGTAACATATAAAATGAAACTTTGCTCGGTACTATATAGGGGGGGCATGATCACGTACTCTACTATCAGTTTTTCCCATAACCCATACTCTAATCATGTGAGAGATACAAAGAAACTGTCTGAGCATGGTAGTAATGGAAAGTACAACATGTGATGTTTTAACTTGCTATCCCAAGGATCAGCATTTAACATGGTGGGTTTTGCAGTTCATTTATGTGACAATATGTAAAGTTCGTAGAAAGTACTTGCCTCTAGCAAAGCAAAACAAGCTGCGATAAATGTGCTATGGATGTCTGGTAACTTGTCACTGTAGAAGTAAATATAACAACTTAGTTTTACACTAAGCTAAATCACTAGGACACTAATTTGTGCGACACGACTTGTGACTGGGCACCTAGCCAAAATGATGACTTGGCACAGGAGACCAATGTGGGGTGACACACTATGTTATCTAACTTTCTAGGGTCTTTACACTAGTGAGGGATGGGGTTCAACACGACTAAAACTCCAATTAACACAAAAAGCTACAAGTCGTAATTAATCAATAAATAAATCAAAAGATCATTGTGTTCTAACAATTTTAGAGATAGATAAAAAGTCTAGTTTTGCATAAAACAAAGTACCAAAACGATCCTTGCTAACTATAGAAATTTATTATAATTTTTCTGGAATTTATTAACCAGTACAAGTATTTTATAAAAATCAGTTTTCCTAAGTATACAGAAAGTGAGTTTTGGTTTCATATGCCAAACTAGGGGCAAAACAGTAAATTAAATACTACAAAATTTATACTAAATTAGCTAACTTAACAAAGTATCTAAAAACTATTTTTCCATAATTTTAGCAATACTTTAAGTATTTTTAGAAAATCAAAAACAGCAATGCACACACTAATTAATTATCTGCGTATTTTGTCCATGTATATAATTTGAACCAAAGTTCAAATACAGGACCAAAGGCCATGAATCAAGTCCAATATGACTTGTACAGGTCTTGAATGTGTGAAAATATATTTGGGCCCAAATACCCATGCTAGGCTTGGACACCAAATGGTTGCAGCAATTTAAATATACAGAAAATACTAAGTGGTAGAAATGCAAAATAAATATTAATATTTTAATAAGGTAAAGTTTTACATAGTAACTATAAAAGTATGAACATTATTTTATATAAATAATTTATACTAAGCTAAGTAAAATACGTATAGGAAATAATATATATATATAAATATAGGGATATTTATATATATAGGAAAATGCTCAACTATATATTATATATATACAAATATATGTATATATACATACATATAAGAAAATACTTATCTATATAATATATATATATATACAAAATTAATGTATACATATACATATAATAGTATGTATATAATAATATATATACATAAGGAAATATATACATAAATATATATGTATACATAATACATATATATATATATATATATATATATATATATATATATATATATATATATATATATATACATACATAAAATAATGAAGTATACATATATATATAAAAAAAACAGCAAATATATATACCTAAATATAGTATATATATTAATACATATATATATATATATATACAAATATATGTATATACATATATATATATAAATAGATATATATAATAGAAAAAAGAAAAAGGAAAAAAGAAAAGAAAAAGAAAAGGAAAGACAGCAGCAGGGGGGGCTCGAACTCGGCCCAGCGGGGGGGGGGGGGGGGGGGGGGGGGGTCGGGTTTGAGTTGGGTCGGGCTGGCCAGGGGGTCAGCCCGAGCTCAGTGTTAGGGTTTGGGCTTAGTTCATTTTATTTAGGTTTTAATTGATTTTAACAGTAACACGAAATTTCGCTCTGTGTCCTGACAGTTAGGGACACAGAGTCGGTGTGTCCGTGTTATGCACGACGCGTACGAATGTTGATTCGTGTGTCTAAGCTTACCAATGGATCACCTGCGTCCTGGCGAGTCACCCACATGAAATCGGGACACAAACGACACGAAAACGAACTGACACGAACGTGTCCGGCTACTCAGAGGAGTTTCGAGGGTGCTCGACGGCGGCTGAGGCGGCGTGGTCGCGGCGGAGTGGTGGCGCTGGGGTCGGCTTGGCAAGGCGAGCCTATCGGTGGTGGTTGCGGGCGGTGGCGCTCGGCGTAGGGGCGGCACTGGGGATCTCGCCGGAGTTAGAGTTAGGTCTAGGGTTTTTGGGGGAGAAAAGGGGGCTGGGGGCGTCGACGATGGTCGGGGTGAGTGGTAGTCGACTGAGGGGGGTCGGGGGGTTATTTATAGGGGCTTAGGGTCGGTCGAACAAGGCTAGGTCGGCCGGAAATGGCGGGGGGGAGGGGGGGGGGGCAGCTGGCCGGTCGTCGGCAGCTGGCCAGTCGTCGGGGGTGGGTAGATTTAGGGTTTAGCAATTAGGCCCCCCTAGTTTAGGTTATTACATGTAAGTCCCTAAGGTAGATAAATGCACCTTATAATTTGCATAAATAATACATAAATTGCAAACTGATATACTTATAATTCTAATAATTACAAAACTCTATTAAAACATTTCTATAAATTGCAAACTGATATTAAACAATCTAATTAATTGCAAAACTTAATTAAAACATTTTAGGAAATTGCAAATTGATATTTTAACATTTAAAACTCATTTAAAATTCATTTAAAAATTCTAGAAAAATTCCTAAAAATCTAATTAATTATTTTAAGGCTAAAAATAACATTAAAAATTAATTAACACTAATAAAAAAAATTTGAAAATCAGGGGCTTACATAAGTGAAGCCTCCTTTATGGCACTTGCTCTTTCTGGGGTCTGACCCAGCTGGTTTTGTGTGGCCAGATATCGGAGCAGCACCAGAGGATCCACCTGTCTTCCAGCCCGATGGTGACCACCAGGCGTAACCAGGGCAACGAGTGGGTTTCTTTTGTCCTCCCACTTTACTTGTAAAATTATTCTTTTGAGGCGTTTAGCCGACGAGCACGTGTTAGCTCGATTGCCCTTTATTTACTGTCTGCCTACGGGCTGTAACATGATTGACAAATCCTAGGGTTGATCATGTATTGACTAAAACTCTTGCTAGTCCTGACATTTTGTACGACTAGCTTCATGATAATCCAATATGTAATGTATGGGACGCCTTACTATTGTATATTGATGCTCTAATATCTTGTGACTGCTACTATTTGCTTGTGATTGAGACAATAGGTTTGATCTTGACCATAGGAGACTGATGGATTATAGTTAAACCCTCATATATCTAGACAGCCGTGACCGTATAGTGACGTGGATTCCATTTCATTATACGTAGCTGGCTATGTCTGCCCCCGCTCTCCAGTATTCTGGTTCTGGGGCGTGACATTAGGTTACGATTTAGGGTTTCTTTATGCATAGGTTTTCCATCTTTTTATTCGATTATTTTTGTTTTTCAGGATTTTTCATAACTTGCACACTCGAAATTATTTGTATTTCGTTATTGTATGAAAGTGATTAGGGTTTTCCCTAAATTTGTGCACTGTTAGGATTTTTAGGTTACGTATTAGGGTTTCTTTTCCTTAAATTGTACACTGTATGTAAGTAATGTTTGTATATCTGAAATTAGGGTTCAAATGTATTGTTTGTCTATAACAGTGTGAAATGTAGTGTTCATATGTGACTTTAGGGTTCAAATGTGAAATGTAGTGTTCAGAAATGATAAATGTAGTGTTCATATCTGTTTGTAGTATTCATATGTGAAATTAGGGTTCAATTGTGAAATGTAGTGTTCATATCTGTATGTAGTGTTCATATGTAGTGTTCACATGTAAAATTAGGGTAATTAGGGTTCAAATGATAAATGTAGTGTTCATAACTGTATGTAGTGTTCATATGTAGTGTTCATATGTGAAATTAGGGTTCAATTGTGAAATGTAGTGTTCATATCTGTATGTAGTGTTCATATGTAGTGTTTACATGTGAAATTAGGGTTGAAATGTTAAATGTAGTGTTCATATCTGTATGTAGTGTTCATATGTAGTGTTCATATTTGATTATACAGGAAGTACATGCTTAGGGTCCATTTTAAGGGTAGTTCAATTGCTGTTGAAGTGGATCCAGACTTTATTAGCCTGCTGGATTTACCCTATACAGTTGAAAGTAACCATTTAGAGGGGGTTTATAAGTACTATTGGATTGATGACCTGAAGAATGGGGAGACAGTGGAGCTCCTCACTAATTCTGGGTTGTTGGACATGTTTAATAAACAACTTCCTGACAAGAATGGTGAGATACACCTATTCTTAGAAGAATATGGCAACCCTGCAATTGAAGAGCAACAGCCTACTGAGTTATTAACACCAAGAAAGACTAGGAGGATTAAAAAATTAGCCCACAGGGTTAGAAAACATGACCAGGGTCTTCATGAGGAGCAGTTGGGTCCACTACCTAATGACAGTGATTTGGACCTTCCTGAGGAGGAGTTGGATCAAATGCCCACAAGGCTCTTAACTGGTGGCTTAGATGTAGTTGCTGGAGGGTCTGACCAAGTAGCTCCTACACAGACAGATGGTCAGAAAGAATATGGCACACAGGCTGAGACACAACTTCATGGAGATGAACCCCAGGCTGAGGAAGACTTTGACACATAGGGTGAGGAAGGAGTAGGCAGGCAGGGTGAGGAAGGAGTAGAGGTTGAAGAAACAGATGATGAGGAGTATGTACCATCAATTTCAGATGATGAAGTAATGTCAAATAATGTTCACATTCCAGAACCAGATGTGGAAGAATGGGGGAAAGAAACAGAGTTCCAGAGGGAAGAGCTGCAGAGAAGAAGAACAGTTGCAATTGATGAACTTGATGATGAAGAAGAATACCAAAGCTGTGACTCAACTGATTCTGAAAAAGTTGGGGATGAATTTGATGACTTGTACAATGATGAGGAGATGGGTGAGGAGGAATACAGAGTTTCTGGGGTGAATGATCTCTACCTAGGCCAGCAGTGGATGAATCCAAGTGAATGCAGACAGTATTTAAGGTCATATGCTATAAAGAAGAGGTTTGAAATTAAATATGTGAAGAATGAAGGGGTGAGGATATGGGGTGTGTGTCAAGAGGAAACCTGTCCATGGATGTGCAGGGTGAAGATCTCACCAGATAAGACTACTTGTACACTGAGACAACTTAATGAAGAACACACTTGTAAGCACTCCTCTAAGCTGCAGAACAAGATGGCAAATAGCAAATTCATCTCTCAGGTCTTAGAAGAGGACATTAAGGCACACCACAGTTCATGGAAAGTAACTGATGTTCAAAAGCAGATGTGGGCTAGGTTTACAGTAAAAGTCTCCTATTGGAATGCACACAAGGCCTTATTCAGAGTCAAGGAGATGATGTTTGGGGGTTATGATGAGAGTTACAGAAAAACCCCTGAAGTTGCAAAGCAGGTATTGAGAACCAACCCTGGTAGTGTAGCCTATTGTGGGAATGTTCCTGGGACAACAGAGTTTGCTTATTTATGCATAGGGTATGAGGCAAGCTTCACTGGATTCAGAAATGGGTGTAGACCTTTAGTTGGTTTAGATGGGTGTCATTTGAAAGGGAAGTATGGTGGGGTATGTTTATCTGCAACAGCTTTAGATGGCAACAATGGGTTGTTCCCACTTGCCATTTACATCTGCACATCAGAAAGTGAAGCTACATGGGTCCATTTTCTTAGTATGATCAAGCAGAAGCTGCTGCAACATCCAGGAGAGATTTCATTCATCTCTGATAGGCAGAAAGGCCTAGGCAATGCAATTGACAAATAATTCTATGGGCATCCCCACAGGTTCTGCTTTAGACATTTGTACAAAAACTTCAAGTCCCATATCAGTGGTAGCCTACAGATGAGGCATCTTACATGGGGTGCAGCTAGAGCATATAGGGTAGTAGACAATGCTAAGTGGATTGAAGCAATAGGTCAACAATGTCCAGATGGTCTTCAGTATTTGATGAAAGAGCACTTGGGCAGATGGTGCAGAGCCTACTTTGAAAAGACAACAAAGTGTGAGCATATCACCAACAATTTTTCTGAGAGCTTCAATAACTGGATAGGAGAAATTAGAGGTCAGCCAATTGCAATGATTGTGGAAATGTTTCACTTGATGGTGATGAAATTGATTTATGAAAGGAAGATTACTTCTAGAGCATGGGGTGAGCATGACTTGACTCCAAGGACTATAAAGATCATCCAGGAGAGGTCAAAGCAAGTCAACAAGTATCAGGTCAATGGTGCTGATGATGGGCTGTTTTGTGTCACTAGTGTCTTCTCCATTGAGAACAGATGGACTGTTGATGTCAATGAAAGAAAATGTGACTGTTGTGTATGGGATTTAACTGGGATCCCCTGTGTGCATGCTGTTGCTGCACTCCTACCTAGCAGGCCTACATGGTCAATGTAAGTATCACATTTCAGAGTTTGTCTAATATCATATTTCATAGTTTTTCTTACTTATACACTAATCAGAGTTTTTCTTGCTGAAGGTTCACAAGCCCCTACTATCATGCCAAAACCTACATGGAGGCTTATGCTGGAAAGATTGTTCCTTTGCCTGAACAAAGCCTATGGGGCTCTGTAAGTTTCTCTTAATTTACATGTCCCTTATGTAGGCTTCTCCTTATGTAGGCTTCTCCTTATGTTTCTTTAACTAAAATGTCCCTTATGTAGGCTTCTCTGTACTTTAACTAATCTGTAGGCTATGGGATTCTGTAGGCTTCTCCTTATGTTTCTCTTTAACTAAAATGTCCCTTATGTAGGCTTCTCTTTACTTTCACTATTCTGCATGTTGCAGCCACCATATGAGGTTGGTCCACCAGGTAGACATAGGCAACCTGGGAGACCAAAGACTGTTAGAAAGAAGGAAGCAGATGAGGCACCAAGACCTGCCAAGAAGCAAAGGATTTGTGGGAGATGCAAGCTACCAGCTCATCATAATGCAAGAGGGTGCCAAGGAGGACCAGTTGGGGGAAACACTAAAAAACCAAGGGCACCATGTCCACCAAGACCACAAAAAGAACCAAGACCTGCAAAGCTACCAAGGAATACAAACCATGTTTACAAGAGACCAAAGGTTTCAAGGGGAAGGAGGAAGGCACCACAGCAATCAAGTGATTCCAATGCAAACCAAGGAGTTCCAGTGGAAGATTTGATACAAGCTAATTTAGTCAATGTACCTGGAAGGGCTGATGGCATTATAGGATGTCTACCACCAAGGGGAACAAACAACTCAGTTTTCAGACCACCATGGAGAGTCAATAGCAGCAGCAGTAATGTGCAGCAATAGCACATTAATGTGGTTTCAACAGTTTGTGCAGTGAACATTTTGTGAAGAGAACAAGTCATCTTAGTGATGTAATGTGCAGTTAACTTAAACATTTTCTGAAGTAAGAAAAGCTACTTGAACATTTTCTGTAATCTGCAAAGCTACTTGAACATTTTCTGATGTAATGTGATGTAATCTTTTGTAATCTGCAAAGCTACTTGAACATTTTCTGAAGTAAGTGAGCTGCAGTTGAATTGCAGATGAATTGATCTTGTTATATATCTTGTTAGATATCTTGTTAGATATCTGCAGTTGAATTGCAGATTATTTTGTTATATATTTGAATTGCAGATATCTTGTAATCTGCAGATATCTTGTTGATGTATATTTGAATTGTTAGATATCTTGTTGATGTAATCTTTTGTAATCTGCAGATTTCTTGTTATCTACTTGAACATTTTCTGCAGTTGAATTGATCTTGTTATATATCTTGTTAGATATCTGCAGTTGAATTGCAGATTGTTTTGTTACATATCTACTGTTAGTGAGCTGCAGTCCAGTTGAATTGCATATTTACAGATTGTACTTCAAATATACTGTTTTGTTACATATTTACAGTTCTTTCCTCTTGTGCAGTTGATCTTGTTAATCTTGTTAAGCTGCAGTCCAGTTGATCTTGTTAATCTTCAAATGCAGTTCTTTCCTCTTGTGCAGTTCTTTGCACTTCAAATATACTGTTTTGTTACATATTTACAGATTGTAATCTCCTCTTTTGTAAAGTTAGATATCTACTTCTTTCAACATGCAAGAATTTTATATTTAAATACAAGCAACATTTTTCCAAAGTTTTCCACGCCAAACAATTCATAGCACCAATTTTCCAGATTCATAGCAAGAATTTCAAAGTTACTTTCAACAAACAAATTTTCCAAAGTTACTTTCAACAAACAATTCATAGCAAGAATTTCATAATTAATTACAAGCAACATATTACATACCAACATTTTTTCCAAAATTTCTACACAACTCTTCTAAAGTTGTGTTCAATACAATTTGTACAGGAATTTCAGAGTTACTATCACTACTTGTAGCCTCGTTCAACCATTGGAATGCATTGTTACACTTCGTGCATTGCAAGAATCTTCTTCCCTTGCTGTGACTCCTCTTCGACATTAAGATGACTCTCCTTCCTCCACAATTTGGATTAGGGCAAATGGTTTCCCTCCAAGGACAATTTCTTCTCCAATGACCTAACTCACCACAGGTGAAACAACCTTCTCTTTCAGTGGTTGAAGATGAAATTCCTGAGCTTGAACACAACAGCGCAACATCCAGCCATTGAAAATCCGAGCAGATGGGGCATTTCAAAAATTTTCGACCGGGATTGCCTTCGGTTCTGGACTTCGAAACGTACCTAATCCCCTTACAACCTCCGATCTTGCATGGTGAGCTCAAATAAGCACATTCGTCTGCAAGATGGGTGTTCATCGATCATATTTGACATTTGTCCTAAATAAAATAGAAAATCTCACGAATTGAGACAGCGAAACCACAGAAGCAAAGGCTTTCATACATTAAAGGAAAAAAATTAGGTCAATTTTACATTACCTTGCTTCCAAAGTCGGCCATGGAGCTCGGATTTGAAAGGGGGAGGAAAGCTTCGGGTTTAGGTCAGAGCTGAAGGAGAGAAGAGAGAGAACGTTATTCCTAATGTAGGCAAGAAGAAAGGGCAATTTAGGTAGTTCACATTTAAGTTTCACTCACCTGAACTCACCTGGATCACGTGAGGGTTATTTTGGTCACAAATAACACCCAAAATAGGTCAACTGTTAGTCTCCGACGGAAAACGTGTGAAGTGGGGGGTGTTATGCATTAATGTAATCATGTGGGGTGCACCTTAAATAAGCGTAACAAATGTGGGGTGCCACTCAAATTTTTCCTTCTTTATTCAGGATAAATGTATTGTATACATCACATGTTAAGTGCATATTACACTTTGTGAAAGAAAAAAAATTCATTCACACGATAAAATGTGGTCATTAATTGTGAAAAAAAAAGATCTTATAAAATATGGTCATTAAATGTGTAAAAAGAAAAAGATTTTATGTTTTAAAAGAATCCCTATGATTCGATATGTATTCAATATTAGTGAAACATCAATAAAAAGTACTAATTTCTCTTTATGAAAGATGGCTTCACTATCAATCAAATCAATACTAATCGTAAATATAAACAAAAACGAACCTACCAGCAAATCGGTTGAATAAATAAACAACTGTGTTTCTTGGCATGCGCTTTTGCGTGCGTTTGTGCACGCACGCGACGGCAGGCCGCGGAGCACTAGGAGGGAGGAGGGGCGGGGCCGTCTTGCGCGTGAACTGGCGCGAACAAAAGCGCGTGTTTGTGCACACACACGCGACGACCAGCCGCGAAGCACTAAGGGTGGCGGGGCCGTCTTGCGCGTGCACTGGCGCACGCAAAAGCGCATGTCAAGACATTTTTTTGGTAAATGAAATAGCTAATTAGACAGAGGGTACAATAAAAATTTGAAAATTATCGTTTGGGTCCTGAAGATGGTCTAGCTCAGAGTTTCGATCAATTTGGATTCTGAGATAACAATTGACCGACATCCATCATCCAAATTATGTTAATAAGTATTTTAGCATTAATTATAATTAGGGTCTCATAAACATTTCTTTTCTTGAGTTCTAATTTAATTTACCACTTAACAGATTTTGGACAGTCAATATAATCCCTATATTTTACATTGAAACTAATTACACGTACCATCTTTATAGTTTATATTTTTTATAGAAATTTATAACACTACAAATCCTACGTTTTATATAAAATATATAAAGGAAGGGGAGTGTAATTATTTTCGGATTGGAAGTAGTATGTAACACTCATAAAACATAGGAAGATTACTGTATTTATTTTTAAATATTTATGGGACCTAAATTCGAATTAACGAGGGACGAATCCGCAATCCGCACTTTCACTATATTACCCTGCAAATATAAAACCATAGAAGGGGCTTATCAGAAAAAGCGCCCAGCAGGAACCGCCGTCGGCAGTTAGTTGGTTCGTCGAGGGGGGAATCTGCAATTATTTCTTACCTTTTTTCTTTCTCGCTCAAGTCCCCCGCCAAATGTGATATTTGCAAGACGGCTACCGTTTTCTCGTGATGATGCAAAATCCGATTTGTTGGAGATTTGCTTATAGCTTTTCTTTGCTTATAGCTTTTCTTTTTTCTTCTGTTCCTCCTCGTCGTCGTCATCATCATCTTCTTCTTCATTCTTTCCGTTTCCCAAAAAACCGGTCACGAGAGTTTGGGGAGGGTTTCTATAGAGAGAGAGAGAAAGTGGAAATTCCTTCAAATTCTCTCCCACTCTATAAATTCATTCGATTCTAGAGAGAGAGAGAGAGAGAGAGAGAGAGAGGGAGAGGGAGAGGGAGAGAGTGGTGATTTCTCCTCCATCGATCCGATTCTAGGGTTTCGATTGGAGGAGAGAGAGAGAGGGAGGGGGAGAGATCTGATCCGTCCGTCTCCAGGTGATGATTCTATTTCTTGTCGATTTTTAGGGGTTTTTTTTTCGATTCTGGTTTGGAAATGTTTATGTTTCGTTTGCTCGATCGTTCGTTGATGGTTGAATGGGGATTTCTGGAAGTTAGGGTTGGGTTTAGTTATTATTATTATTATTTTTAATATTTTGATGTTGTTGTTGTTGATAGTATTTGTACGTGAAGGAATTATTTCTTTATGGGTAGGGATTTTTGCTGAAGTTTTTTTTTTTGGATGATTCTATTTCTTGTTGATGTTTAGGTTTTTTTTTTTTTTTTTTTTTTTTCCGATTCTGATTCGGACATGTTTATGTTCGTTTGCTCGATCTTTCGTTGGTGGTGGAATGGAGATTTCTGGAAGTTAGGGCTGGGTTTTTTGTTATTAGTCGGTTTTTTTTTTTTTTTAAGAATTTGTTGTTGTTGTTGATAGTATCTGTACGTGAAGGAATTATTTCTTTATTAGTAGGATTTTTGGTAGTAAAGTTTTTTTTTTTTTTTTTTTGTGGGGGGGGGGATGAGTTTTTTTAATATTTGGAACTCAGCGTAGGAACCTACCGACACTCGAAAAATCGCTTCTACGTCGTGTCGGTCTCAGAAACGCACCGGACATGACGTGTCCGACACAGCACAGACACTCGATGGTTTGGTTCCTTGTCGTTCCGTGTCGGACACGCCCAGGGAAGGACGTGTCTGATACCAGCATCGAGCGGTTAAGCGTGATTTTTTTGGAGGGGGGGTTGGTGGTAAAAGCTTAGTACAGCGAATAGAGAAATACCCCGGCGAATAGGCCACTAAAGGAGACGGGAAAGGACGCCAAACGCCGTCTAGTGCTGTGTCAGACATGATATGCAGACCCCAAAATATAACAGGAATGTCGATCAAATTTCAGTTTCCGTGGGACCGTGGGATTTTTGTTTGATTTGTAGGCAATGGGATTTAACCATAGGCATATGCCGATCTGTATTACTATTATGCTAAATGGAATACATGGTGGTCCTGTAGTGGCAGTTTTATATGCTAAATGGAGTACATGGTGGTCCTGTAGTGGCAGTTTTAGCGACGAAGGAAAGCTATGAAAACCTTTCTTCATTACTTCTTGGTAATAAATAGAAAACAAGTATATAAATAAATAGAAAACAAGTATATAAAGGAAATTCTGTTTCATTGAAACTTCAAGCTATGAAACTTAGCGACATCTATTGGTGTTTTGTTTATTCATTTGATCTGCCACCTTCTGATCCTTTTATAGTTTCATCTGATAAAACTATCTAAAAAGTAACAATCTTTATGAATATTTCCTATTGGTCTAATGTGATATTAGATGCTTTTATATGTTTACCTATGGTTGAACTCGGCCAAATTGCAGGGCTAGTCTACAAGTTTAACTATCTATAATTTACAAAAGATTGTACGACCATGATTACTTGTCAACAGTTTGGCTAAACTTGTAATTATACAGGAAAACTATGATACTTGGAAATGTTTTGTTTTGAAATTAATTTTTGTTTAAAATAGATCTCCGTAGGTGGTAAATTACATAGGACACTGCTATTGCTTCTGTAATTTCTAGGGAAGCTTTCATTTAGACCATTAGTGTTACTGTCAGCATGTTGCCTTTCCTACTTTTTAGCCATAGTTGACGAATGTCTTGCTGCTTTCTGATGCTAATTTAAGAGAAAAGCACATCAGCCAGAAATTTCATAGATTTGGAAAAATTCTACCCTTAATTAAAAAAGGGTATCTTTGGAAGCTTAAAAAATAATAATACTGGATACTGTTTTGGGCTCTGTTATATCATGGTTTAGCTGAGCATAAAGATTGCGTTGTACGAAAAAATCTTGGTCGGAACTTGGAAGATAGTTGATATTACATGATATGAGGAACATATTTTCTTCTACAAATTCGAGTACTCTGACAAATGCACTACCTTCCTCCTAAATACGAAGTTAGGTTCTATAAAGTAGTATCTGCAGATTGTCACAAAGTAACACCTTTTTAGCTGAATTTTGAAAGTATTTTATGAACGCTTCATCTGCCTCTTAAGCATATAAGATTTACAACACAAGTACACAGTTTTTCCTGCTACATGAAATTTATGATTGACGATGCCAATCTTAGCTGACATGGTTTCATCGGGTTTCCCACTCTGGTATTTTTCTTGCTATAAATGAGATGTGTTTCCTTTGAAATAAAGTACTATTGCTTTATGCAAATACCAATCTTGTTTGGCTACATGAACTTCTATTCGCATGAGTTGTCAAGATATAGGATGTTATAATTAGTCTTTTAAGCTGGAGCACCTTATTATTGACTTTTTTCAATGGAAATTCAGGTCCTGCTGGTATTATCCTGTTGCTTGTCAATGAAGGTCCACATTGTATGTTAAAGAATTACCAATTATGAACTTTCTGAACAATGTGGATTAGTTCCCAGTTACAAGATTGTTTCTTTCTTTGTGATTCCAGAGTTAAGACGATATGGCAAAGCTTGGAACCCTCGGACGCAGGTTGATTAAGTCAATTGTTTTTTGTTGTTGAGAAAATGCGTCAACTAGTTATTAACATAATATTATATTTATATTTGTACTTGACCAACATATCTATGTGCAATTGCTTTATGGCTTGCAGTGGAATTCTTAGGCAACCAAATGAGAGTATGAGACTTGTTATAACAACAATCATTGGAGTGGTGTTTGGCTTCTTGATTGGAATTTCTTTTCCTACAGTTAACATAACTAAGGTTGAGTTACTTTCTTTTCTTCTCATGTTTGTTTATTATTGTTTTTTATGCAATACAAGCTGATGTGGAATTCGACCATTGTAATTGGCAGCTCCACTTTCCTTCTAGCATTATTTCATACATTGAGGACAGGAATTCAGGTCTGGCAACCCAAGCACTGTTGAACCGTGCTTGGTCTTCTGCCAATCAGAATAAAAACAATTCATCAAACTCTACAAAGGTACTTCCATCCTCTTTATATTTATCAACCATGGATCAAGTTGTGTTCTCCTGCAATTTCAAAATTCTATTCAGATGATCTTAATGTTTCTATTATCTGGAATCAGCTTATAACTGATGTATGCTGAGACACATGTTTGAAGTGATTGGAACATTCCTTTTATTTAATTCTGTATACATAGGAGAATGAAATGCTCTATTATGAGGCAGTCATTGTTTGACATAAAGGAGGGAGATCATATAGGATATCTTGATTCATTTTGATGCATCGTTTAAAGAATATCTGGCCATGTAATCCAATAAATTTCATTGCATTTCTTTAATATAATCCTGGTTTTGCTAGCACGCGAAAAACATGAAAAACATTACTATATGGGAAATGATCATGACACATGTCTTGAGGATGGATATAATGAACTTCCTAACAACATGTATAATGGTCAAGTAGGAGTACTAGAGGTGGTGCTGAGGGAGGTACGGACCAGTTATGATGGATACCAATCTTATCTGCACTGAGTTTGTCACTAGCAACTCCTGTTTTAGATGTACCTATGGTTGATGTCAAGGTTACGATATTGTTTTGCTACTCAATACAGTGAACTCCGTTCCACGTCCAATACAAAGGATATTCATGTCCCTGCTCTCCTTAAGTAGGTTACTCCCCTTGTTCACAAACTTAGGAATTTGTAGGCCGAGTTCTATGGTTGCCTTGATTTATAATCTTTGATCTAATATGTAGGCCGAGTTCTATTCGCATGAGTTGTTCACATATTTTTTTTCTTAACGCTGGTGTTGGCATCAGTACAAGTTCTGTGATCAGTTGAACAATTCTGCACTACAAGATTTGACTGACAAAGTGATGGTTTCATCATGTGGAAGTTGGCACCATGAAATTTGTGTCTGAATCATGATTTACTAGCCAATGTTCAGTTAGGGAGTCAGTGGTTATTGGTTAAGCCATGCCACACAGATACACACCAATTTTGGTGTCCTAGTATATTTTGGGGTCCCATACGTGTCCGACACCACAAACTTCTGGAGTGTCCATGCTTCCTAGATGGTCAATGAACTCCCACAACAAAGAACAAGATCCGAAAATAAAGGAGAAGAGGAAAGCTTAGAAAATAACAAAGAAAATAGAAAATGTACAGGCATCGAAAGAAAACACACACAAGCATATCGTGTCTGTCGATTGTATCGATCTTTTATTATATCAGGTGGTACAAAATCGTATCGTACAATTTTTTCCTCCTATCCAATACACCTATTTGATCACTATCAAAAACCCTTTGTATCGTATTATACTTTGTTATCGTACATGATCACCAATAGAGCTTTCAAAGTACCTGATGCACTACCTTTTTTAGGTCAAATCTGTAGGTCAAATTCTCTATTATGTTCCAGACCTAATCAAAGTGTTGGGTGTCTAGTTCAAGTTTGAACAAGTGTACCCTGGAACTATACATTTTAAGGGATGGACTTCTAATAGGAAATAAGGTGTGGGGGCTAAATCAATCTGTAAGACTCTAACTAGATTTCAAAACTTTGGGTATTTATATTATTGATCGTCAGTGTCATACTTTTTTTCTTCTTTTTAAGTTGGCATTTAGTGATGTATCATGTTTTCCCCACATTTTCATTCAGCATAAATAAATATTTCATTACAGATTTATGTTCCTACAAATTTGGCAAAAATATCCTATAAATTAATATTTTCATTTGGCATAAATAAATATTTTCATCTAAACATATATTTCTATTTTAATGAAGTATCATGTTTTTCCTCATCTTTTCATTTGCATGTGCATTGTGGGTCCTAAAGTTCATTAAGGTTGACAGTCTCCATTCCAGTAAAAACTAAACTATCTATGACTTCATTGTAGATTTATGTTCCTACAAATCCTCGAGGCGCAGAAAGACTAGCACCAGGCATTGTTGTATCAGAGTCAGACTTCTATCTCCGTAGGTTATGGGGTGACCCAAATGAGGTGAGTACATCTGCTAAACTTTACATGAAGAGTCCCATAACCTCTATATTTTCAAGATGTATTCTCTTGAATCCCATTGCTCATGGATTCTATGTTGCCATTTTTGAATGTTTGAGTACATCCTATTCATTGAGATTAAGTTTCTCTTAAGAGTATTAAACTGGTGACTGAATTGGAATATTATTTATTTATGTTTGATGTCCACCAGTACATATTGGCAAAAGGATCTAGATTATACTTGTTTTGCTTATGGGTATCATATATTCTGTCAGATCTTGTAAACTTGAATTTGAATAACATGTGCAGGACCTGCCCATGAAACAGAAGTACCTTGTAACTTTCACAGTTGGATTGGAGCAGAAACATAACATAGATGCTGCAGTGAAGAAGGTTAGTAGAGACTATTTTGGTAAAACTTTCTTAAGCCATCTTCATCTATATGTTTGAAGATAGGATCAGTGTGACTCAGACATGGATGCTTCATGTAATTTATTGGTTCGACAACTCAGCAGTTTGACTTATCCTTTTATTTACTTTACACTTGTGAATCATGATATGGCCTTTAAAAATATCTTTTTTTAGTACTTGTTGTACACAACTCTTTGATGCATTTTGGTGATACTTAATGACTTAACTAGAACCATAATTTTATTCAAGCGGATTTTATTTGGAAAACGTCAGGCAACAAATTTTTAAAGAAATTCTAAGTGGATCTATAGTTGGATGACTTGGATGAGGGAAACATTTTTTATTTTTGAAAGGGAAGAGGTGAGAAGTTCAATATTTGTTTACTAGCCTCCTCTAAGAGAAACAAGAAAATCATCCAATCCTTCTCCCATCAGAATGGGGCTTCCATAAAGTGTAAGATAGGGTCTTCCATAAAGCGTAGAAGGTTAGCTTATGGGCAGGATGACCTACCTTTTGGTCATACAATTTGGTTTCCCTAAGTAGAAAAGAGTATATGCAAAGAGGTGCACTGCTACAACTTGCTACAGGGAACTGCGTTCATATATATGGCACATTAAACCAAAGAGTAAAGATGACAAGACATTCCGGTGGAGTTGACTTTTGAGTAAGTAGGTATTAAGAAATACTAGCAGCCAGTTTGAGAAAGTTGCTGAGTAAATTGTGTTACAAGTGGTGATGTGAGAGGTCTAAATGCCTTTGTTACAGTTGGAGAGGTCTAACTACTATCAGCTATTTAGGAGAGGTAAATCCCTGTGGATTACAAGCTTTGTGGACTTCTAATTTCTATCTTGGGCATATTCTAGTTACACGAGGACCAACTAGAAAAGAGTATATGCAAAGAGGTGCACTGCTACAACTTGCTACAAGGAACTGCATTCATATATATGGCACATTAAACCAAAGAGTAAAAATGACAAGACATTCTGGTGGAGTTGCCTTTCGAGTAAGTAGGTATTAAGAAATTAGCAGCCAGTTTGAGAAAGTTGCTGAAGTAAATTGTGTTACAAGTGGTGATGTGAGAGGCAACCCATTAGATCACCCCATTCATACATTTCATTGTAGAAGGCACTATCAGTTATGCAAGTAGCTATGGTGTGGGGCCATTTATCACTGATTTGTAACTATCAAGTTCCGCATGCTGGTGCTACCACAGACACAGGTCAGTATCAACTTAATCTACAAAACATAGATTTCTGTGGATATATTTGGACTTTAAGTTGGTGTCCAGGTTAATTCTGATTGAACATGAAATATTTAATTGGTGTACTCTTAAGTCTTGATATCTATGGTTTAGGAGCAGTACAATATGCCACAGTTTTTTGGCAAATCAGACTGCTGTTCATTTTTATCCAAATGTTATTTTGGAGCATGTTAAAGAAGATTTGTGGGAATTTTCTTCTATCAGACTTTTGAGCCCAACGAACTTGGTCTGCTATGATTGTGGAATCCTGTTTAGTCATTTCCTTGAAGCTTTAATTTAAAGAGCAAAAGTGAGATGTCATTATACTTAATACTAATTTGTAACATGCATGTGAATAAGAAATGGTTGCAGTTACTTTATCTTCGCTACAATCTCGTAAGAGTTATTCAACATATAACATATAACAGAATCAAGATATTTCACTTCAGTATTTTTTATATTACTTAAATTACTTTGTTATTTTTTGATTTAGAATCATTTAGTTGTAACAAGAAGCCAAATAAGTTGTCTGGTTGGACTGGTTTCAATGGTTTAGACAAACTTTGACAAAACTTGATTTTTCATTATAATGTAATCAGTCATTAATTCAAGCTGTTTCTCCTGGCTATCCCTTTCTTATTTGGACCATATCTGACAATAATCTTATTTTCACGCAGTTCTCTGAAAATTTTACAATCTTATTGTTCCATTATGATGGCCGAACTTCTGAATGGGATGAATTCGAGTGGTCAAAGCGAGCTATTCATGTAAGCGCCAGGAAGCAGACGAAATGGTGAGGGTAAATTGATCTTTGGGTCAAATTAACGAAATATAACATATAATCGGAAGTTGTGGCAGAATGGTTTGAATCTAGCAGCCTCTCTAATTTTTAATATATATATGTCTAATATTGGTTCAAGGTGGTATGCCAAAAGATTTCTGCACCCTGACATTGTGTCTGCATACGAGTACATATTCATCTGGGATGAAGATCTTGGAGTAGAGCATTTTGATGCTGAAAAGTAAGTGCTGACTTTTCTGCAAACAATATAACTATGATGAGATCACATGAATGATTTTCTTTCAATTGTCCAGATATATTGAACTAGTGAAAAAGCACGGTCTGGAGATTTCACAGCCTGGTTTGGAACCGAACAGAGGCTTAACATGGCAAATGACAAAAAGGAGAGGTGACCGTGAAGTTCACAAGTGAGTAATATTAGCACTTAAGTTGAGCAGTATTATGATTCTCAAATCCGTGAAGAAAACAAATTTGCACGAAACTTGTTTTCAGCAGGACTTATATTTTTATAATATTTTGTACTTGCTCTTTATGATAATTGGTTAATAACAGGGAAACTGAAGAGAGGCCAGGCTGGTGTAGTAGCCCTCATCTTCCTCCATGTGCTGCGTACGGGTTCTTTCCTTCATCTTTATCATCACATCTATGTGATTTTTACCCTCCTATTTTGCTCGACTCTTCTTTCGTCTTATTTTTAATTTATTCGCTTCTCAGATTTGTGGAGATAATGGCAACTGTATTCTCGCGAGACGCATGGCGGTGTGTATGGCATATGATTCAGGTTAGTTTTTCTTCTTCTGGTACTCTTCTTGTTACCAGTTAATTCTGCCTCGCGTGTGAATGGCATGTTTGTTTCTTTGTTGCAGAATGACTTGGTTCATGGATGGGGTCTTGATTTTGCTCTTCGAAAATGTGTAGAGGTATGTCTGTCTTATTCTAGTTGTCTGCCTTCCTGAATGGAAGGTTTTGAATTCATCAGATTTTTTAGTGCCTAATTTATGTTGATATTTTTTCATTAAATAGCCTGCGCATGAGAAAATAGGTGTTGTAGATTCTCAGTGGATTGTTCATCAGGTGGTTCCTTCACTCGGAAATCAGGTTTGGAGAGACTAGTGGCTTTTATATTTTTATCTGAACAATTAATTCTAAATACCGAATCTCAAGTCACCCATCATCTTGTTGTCTTCCCTATTTCAATTAGGGCAAAGCCGAGAACGGAAAAGCACCATGGGAAGGGGTAAGCATGAATTAGAGTCTTCCACAATATAGCTTATATGTTTTGTGCCCCCCTTTGAAGTAACAAGCGAAATCCTTCGTTCTACAGGTTAGGGAGCGATGCCGGAACGAATGGAAGATATTTCAGGATCGGATGGCAGACGCGGAGAAAGCATATTACAAGAAGATGGGGATCACTCCCCCGAACATGACAGCCGTCTAGAATATAGTCTCCCTTGTCGATTCTACCCTCGTAGTTAACATTTGGATACTAGTTTAGATGATCTCTCTAGTGCCTTAGGAAGGTTTACCATTTCCGTCTATATATATACATATCTGTCATTCTTTTTTTTTTATGAGTTTCCATTCCAGGTGAGTTCGGCTTTATAGGCTGTAGTATATATACATTGATCTTCATATTTGTATCATCCTTATTGTTGGAGCTTTCTTAGCTCCCTATGCTGTAGTGCTGCTGTAGATATATGATTTAGGCTTCTGTAGGACTGGCTTCCTCTTATGTGCGCTTTCCAGGGCTGTCACCCTCAGAAAAGGGCAGCCAGTGCTCCCTGTGGTCTTCTTTGTTTTCGATGACAAATCGACATCTTGATCTCTATTACCTTTCGGCACGGTCGCCTAACTTTACTCGTCTTCAGTACGGGTCCCACCGGCATTTAGAAAAAAACACGAAGGGGGGACTCGGGTTTTGTGGGACAGTCGAGTCAATATACTTCTTTATTTATTTTGGGGTTATTTATACTTACATCCTTCTGTTTGGCTAATTCAAAGGGCACACAAAAAATTGCTAGAGGCTATTCCTTACTAGGGGACAACCCATAATAGTGGAACTTTTACTGGAGACGGCCCAAAATTTACTTGGGGCTAGCCTTCCCAAATTCCATTAGGATTCCAGGAGGCGGCGGAGGAGGAGGACGAGGAGGGGGGGAGGCCGCTGGGGGGTGGGGGGAGGGGGGAAGGAGGCAGAGGAGACGACAGGGAGGACAGAGAGATGGACGAGGAAGGTTCCGTCGCCATCATCGTCGAAGGAGGAGGGAGAGGATGTTGGTGAGGGGAGAGGCGGCGGCGGGTGGTGGTGGCCTCCCAAGAGGGAGAAGGGGACGGCGAAGTCCTCGGGGCTGGAGAGGCCGAGGCTACGGCAGACGAGATCGAACTCCCCCTCGACGCCGTCTCCTATGCGGAAACTGGTCTGGTTCGAGTATACGTTCGGAGGACGAGGAAGATAGAGGGATCTGGTGGGGCGGAGGGCTGGTTCCCCTTTGTCGGAGGAGGAGCGGGAGGGGTTGGCGAAGGAGGCTGCTGCGGAGAGGGGTAGGCGGAGGAGTTGGAGGAGGCGGCGGCGGATGAGGAGGAGGAGGCGGCGAATGAGGAGGAGGGGCTCCGCTGCCTTCTCCTTCGACGACAGCGGGGGTGAGGAGGAAAGTTCTCGTGAGCAGAAGATCCAGTACAAAATAGGACTGGAACTAAGTTGGCAGTCCTACTTTATGTTAGGACTGCCAACTTAGTTGTAGTCCTACTTTATCTTAGGACTGCCAACTTAGTTGTAGTCCTAGGACTGCCAACAAGTTGGTAGTCCTTCGGGCTAGCCCCAAGCAAAGAAAATAAATGGCAAATTTGTAATTTTTTGGAAAAAATTTGGGCTACCCTCTAGCAAAAAGTAATGTGCCCTTAGAATTAGCCTTCTGTTTTGTGTTTATTACGCAGATTTTTCCTAGTTCAAAAATAAATCCATTGACATCTCCTATGTTGTGTTAAATACACGGACCATTCCTAAGTTTTATAATTTATGTAAAATATTTTACACTGACCACTCATACTTTAAAAAAGAATACAAAGGACAGTTTTTAAACTATGAGAGGTCTAGTTAGTAAATACAAAATATATGAGGTGTTAGTGTAAATAATCTTTTATTTTGGTTATTACAAATGACAAACTGAAAAGTACACCTACTATCAAATCCTTAAAAAAGGAAAAAAAAATGAAAAATAATTTTCATCTGGAGGGTCGGACACGGTTAATTTCTAATTTCCATGGCCGATTAATTCTGATTTTAGGACTGGTTTGGACTCAAATTCAGATCTCAAAAGAGAGTTAAGGTTTCCTTAAAAAAAAAAAAAGAGAGTTAAGGTCACTTCGCATGTTTGGTTGTAGACAAGATTTACTGTAAAATGGTATGAACAATAAATTGTGTCTGCCACTACTTTTTCATTTTGACATCTGAAATTCCTCCTCCGACGAAGTGGTTTCTGTGAAGTGTGAAAATCCTCATATTGACATCATGGATTTGGATAATATAATCCTCTCTGCTTTAACATTTTTTAATTCACAAGAACTATAATAGAATTATACTTTCCAACTCACTTTAACTACCATTCAAATACCAAAAATTAAAAAATTTCATTTATTCAAAGCACCCAAATGACGTATCTCATATATTTGTAATTTTTTTTTTTTTATGATTATCAGAGTAGCTGGAATATAATTGGTATAGAATAAGTGGAAAAATCAAATCTCCTCCCTATAACTTTGTCCACAATTAAATTGCATAGATTTTCAAAAAAATCCAATTTTTTTTTTTTCCTTCTTCTTCTTCCAAAAATGGTGGTGATATCCATGATGACAACGAGACTCCCCTTCCCCTTCTCCTTGAGCCCCATCCGCCACTTCTCCCTCACCAAAACCCCGTACCCCCTCTACTACGAGCTCATCCGCCACCGCCCCTCCCACCCTCCCCACCCCCAGACCCGCATCCGCCGCGGCGGCGGCGACTCCCAACCCGACCCACTCCCGCCCGAGCCCGCCGGCTCCGACCCGCCCCCGCTCGACCGCTCCAAGCGCAAGTACTACCGGAAGCGCTCCAAGCGGATGTTCGGCGGCTCCGGCTCCGACTCCGACTCCGCCTCCCCCGGAGGCGACTTCGTCGAGCTGAAGCCGGAAGTCGTCGACTTCCCCCGCCTCCACGCGCGCGAGCAGGAGCTCTACTTCCACGACGCCTTCGCCTTCCCGTGGGAGAAGGACAAGCACTACCGCATGGTGTACCAGCTCGAGAAGAAGTACTTCCCGGACCACTGCCTCGACAAGGCCTTCGTCCCCGTCGAAGACGAAGCAGCGGCCGTGACTGGGAGGAAGAAGAATAAGAAGTCGGAGGGATTGCCGAAGGAGGAGGAGGAGAAGAAACTGGTGTTCTTTGACGAGGGAGAGAAGAAGGGGGACGTGACGGAGAAGAAGGTAGAGGAGTTCTTCAAGTGCTTGAAGAAAGTCCCCAGCGGCGCCGGGAGGAGGAAAGATGCCGCCTTTACGGAGGAGGCGGTGGGGGCGGAGCCGTTCTTGGCGACGAGGAGGACTGAGCGGCTCCCGCCCAGGTGGGACGGGCCCGGCGGGACCGTTGTGCTGGTCGACAAACCCAAAGGTTGGAGCTTTTTATCATTTTATGCCACTTTTCTCATATTTTAGCAATATTGTAGTGTGTACATTTGTTACGAGATTAAGTCTCGGTCATAGTTGAAGCCTTCTCCCACCAAAATGGGGGTTTCACTTAGAATTGGACACGTTTTTGAACCATAGCTTACTTGGAAGGATTGGACTGGAGACCAGCTCATGACATGGCAACCATGTTGCACGGGCACGAACACAACACAACGTTGCACTGCACTGCACGAAGTGATCAAGGATGCGGCACCACTTTTTGTGTGTTCTAGTGTATTTGGAATGTGTCCGTGCTTGCTAGAATGGAACTTTATTACGAACTTTATTAGTAGACCCTTCCAATCGATTGATATGCAATCAAATCACCATCATCATCTAATCCTTACTGTCAAAATGGGGTAAGGACTAGGACTCTATGTTGAAGCTTTCTAGGAAGATTTGGCTTATTTTCATTTTTTTATGACGGGGGTGGTTCTGTTTTATTAGTTTTGCTAATCTGGCATTTGACGAGAAAATTGTACTTCTACCTTAAATGAAATAGTGGAAAAATATTTAGATAGGAAGTTGTGTTCAGAATCATTATTGGCTCAATGTGGGTCTTTGAGCGTGACTATTGTGAGAGAACTAGATTGGAGAGGATTCCAATTTTTATGGCAGCATCTGCTATGATCCTATCCCATGTTGTGGTTCATGATGGTGATAAAAGAGTTGGTCGACCATTTCTTGATGCAACAAAAATCTAAGAGAAACTCTCTTAGATTCGGGCAAGGGATATGTGATTGGGAAGTAGTATTATTACTCGGAGAAGAAATTTGAGTGTGACTTTGCTCTTTTGAGATGTTTCCACTTGTTTCCTTCGGTATGAGCATGTTCCTTACTAGGCAAAAGTTGTTATATACTCACACGACAAGGAATACATGAAGGATATGAAAAGGGTAACGGGACAGTAACATGGTAAGATTCGAGAATTCGTGCAGGAAGGTTGTCCCGTGGAATCCACTAAATTTTCTTATTCGGTTTCGGTTTTAAAAAAAATCGGTTCGGTTTCGGTTTTGAAAATACTAAATTTTCTTATTCGGTTTCGCTTTCGGTTTTGGGTTTCGATTTCGGTCAAAACCGAAAACCGAATAAGAAAATTTAGTTACTATATATGTATATGTATTAATATATAGGTATATATACTAAATATATATATATGTATATACTATAGGTATAAAGTAAATAAATTTAGGTATATTTAGTTACTATATATATATTAACAAACAAAAATGCAAATAAACCGAAAAATTAAATAAACCGAATAAACCGAACCGATTTAATTCGGTTTGGTTTGATTCGGTTATGAGTCAATTCGGTTCGGTTTTGGTTTTGCTTATTCGGTTTTCGGTTATTCGGTTCGGTTTGAACCGAATTAACCGAATGCTCACCCCTACCGTGGATCTTTGTTGAATATGCCGAAGAAAGAGCAAGTAGAAAGGAGGACAAGAAGTTCATTGCAAGGTTTGCTATATTGGTATCAGGATCGGTTTTGGAGAATTACTGTATCATCAGTTTCAACTGTTTTGAATCGGAGTATTGGGTTCTTCGTTTAAAAAAGTCAAAAAAACGTAGAAAGTAGTTTAAAAGGCTACACAATATTTGATACATTTAGACATAATTAATATATAATTTTAAATGGAATAATATTCCACTTGCAATATTACTATTTTTATTTACTTGCCTTTAAATGATATATGCCAAAATAAATTTAAAAGGCTACAAAATAATTTATATGATATATGCTAAAATAAATATTTTTTAATGGAATAATATTATTATTGATTAATGTTGTGAATTTATTGATAGACAACTTCGAGAAATGGTAATGGTTATCGAATTTCATAATTCAATTTCATTATTTATTAATGGTTGGTTTGGGCTATTTCTTATTTTTCAATTGAATCAAATAAAAGTATTTTATCAATAAGAAATTTTATCGACACATTGTAACATTGTCAATGTTTGACACAAGTGAATCATTATTTTTGGCACTATTTTTTCATTCTTTTGTCTTCTTTGTTCAATTTTTTTTTGCTGAATTGATCAGAAAAGAAACCCCAAAGTCGATAACCATAGCGGTCGGTATCGGATCGGGACGTGCCGAAACCGATACAGATTGTCCGTATCGTATCGGTATTGGCCGATACCGCAAACTATGGTTCATTGTTGAGCTAGATTAGAGGGTTGCTACAGTAGGAGAGTAAGTTGGTACAACAAGAAACCCATAATAACGGTGTTCATGTATATGGCTACTCAAACCCAGTTGGAAGTATTAAAATATGTTGAAAAATTGTCCATGAGAGTATATTTTATTATTTTAAACTCAATATTTTGACTTCTGAACATACATGCCCTAGCTCTTTTAATTCTGGCAGTTTTGTGCATATTTAACCTTCGCTTGTATTCACTTCATCGGCATATTACTACATACTTTTAAATTTATACTTTAGATCATTATGTCTCCCACAGTTTCTTTTTGCAAGAATTTTGTTTTCTTCTGACACCCTTGCGGCTTTGCAGTAACATTTTCATGAATATATTGAGTAGATTTACTATTTAGTCCGTAGCTGTATGATCTAGAATTCTAAATTACCACATCAAAATATTAGAGAATTATCAATTAATAGCTGAAAGGAACTCACACTTAGATGCTGTGTTATGTTTAGCAGGCTCATCAAATCTTGTGATTGCACAAAGTACTTAATTTGCATTGTCCAGTCAATTCAAAGTATTTAGAGGCTATGCTATGTTCTCGAAAGAAATTGGTTGGTAAACATTAAGCATATTTAGTTGGATCTTTTTAAGCTACAAGTTTCGACTTTTCCAGATAGTTTTCTCTCTAACTGCAGCATGAATTTCCCTAATATTTTCCCTATATTGCAACTTTTTTGATTACATGACTAATATTTTATGGCTAATTCTAAAAACACTCCACATTTTACACCAGGACAGTCCATTAGGACTGTCAACAAAGTTGGTAGTCCTAACATTAAGGAGGACTGCCAACTTCGTTCACAGTCTATCTTAATATTCAAATTCTTTAGGACTGCCAACTTTGTTGGCAGTCCTACTTTATGTTAGGACTGCCAACAAGTTGGCAGTTCTAGGACTGGGCTAGCCCCAAGTAAAACTTGAAGTGCCTTTAGAATTAGCCTATTTTATTTGTTATTTTGATTGAATTCTGACATGCTACTTGTTTTTCAGTTTCCTTAACTAGTTATGTCTAGTTGCAGGGTGCTTGCATCTTGTCCCACTACAATGACTATGTGTTATCTGATTTGTTCAATAAAATCTGACAAGTATACTTAAAAGGCAGGATGGACCTCATTTACTGTTTGTGGGAAGCTAAGACGCTTGGTTAAAGTGCAAAAGGTATGTATGATTGAACATGCGTTCTGTGATGACTACTTATGCACATGGTTATGATGATATTTATTACAGGTTGGCCATGCTGGTACCCTTGACCCTATGGCGACTGGTTTGCTAATCGTTTGTGTTGGTAAAGCTACTAAACTGGTAGAAAGGTACACTCTTTATGATTAGAAGAATACCTTACAAATATAAAATTGGTTAGGAAAATTTCTCATCGAATGGTTTTGTTAAGTAGCAAGGTTGGCATTACCAGCCAATATTGTTAAGTATCTATCATATTGTATGTTTTTGGCATGTCCCGATACTGATCACTGCAGCTACCTACCGATACTGATATTGAGACTCTTTTCCGGTCAATTCAACTAAATTTTTTACAAGAGGAATATATGAAAAAAGGTGCCGACACAATGAATTTGGCATTTTGAAGATCTACATGCTACAACATGTTGATTAGATTCCTTATCTCTTATCAAAATCCTTATCCCTTATCAAAGGGCTGTAACCATTCCATTTGTCAAAGTTGTATATTTATAGATTCACCATATCCATCAATCTTAATATTATTCCATTCAAAGATAACAATAAATAACACTAATACATATAATTATGACTGAATATATGAAATATTTTCTAATTTTTTAATAATAACTATTATTAATTTTGACTGAGAACTTGGAACCGAAACTTTTGAAACTGCTGAAACCACAATTCCAGTACCGATAATACGAACCTTGGTTAATATCCAGCTCATTAATCTTATAGTATCATTATTTGGTATATATATATATATATAAAATTTCAACTTGATACCCTCAAATATTCGATAACATAACCTTTAAAACTAGACAACTTTATACCTCAACTATAATTGTACAAACTAATACCCTACTAGTGTTAAGAGAAAATGCTAAATGACCAAAATACTCCCATTCTCTCTCCCCTCTCTCCTTGGCAGCAGCAGGAGGGGGGCGGCAACGGGGTGACCGAGGGGACGGCGGGAAAAAGGGGGGGGGGGGGGGGGGTGCACCAACGGGCCGGTGGGAGGGGTAGTGGTGCGCTCGGGGGGGGGGGGGGGGGGGGGGGGGTGGAGGTCGGGGGGAGGTAATTTAGTCTTTTTTTTTTTTTATATTTTAAACTAAAAACTTAACCCCGGACTGACGACATGTACCAAGTTGAAAATATTCAATAGTTGATGGTATCAAGTTGTCGAGTAAAAGAGTTTAGGGTATCAAGTTGAAAAACTGGATATTTGAGGGTATCAAGTTAAAATTTAGCCTATGAAGAAGATATCTGTCAACAACAATCTAACCTATCATCAAATAGAATTCCTTATTAATAGATTATCTACAAAGTTGTTACCAAATTTTTTTTTATTGGTTAAGACTAAGAGATTATCTAGACGATAAAGATATAACCTTACGAGAATAGTGGGGCGAAATCCTTAAGTAGATTTCTGTCATCGGCAAGTTGGCGACCTAACTTACCAGAGAACACAATTCCTTATTAAAATATTATCTACGACAACAACCAGAACAAAGCCTTTATCTCAAAATTTGGGATCGGCTAAGAGATTATCTAAACAAAGAAAATATAACCTTAGGAGAATTGTCTGTCTGTCTGTCTCTCTCTCTCTCTCTCTCTGTGTGTGTGTCCTTAAGTTGTAGTTTACATTAGTTAGTACTAGAGGAGCGTCTATGCAGTAGGTCCTACTGCAGCAGGCTTGGAAATTGAATCTGTTCTTAAATACTAATACTACTAGTTTGTGTGTGTGTGTGTGTTAAATTCCTTTTAAGTTGTAGTTTACATTAGTTAGTACTAAAGGAGCGTCTATGCAGTAGGTCCTACTGCAGCAGGCTTGGAAATTGAATCTGTTCTTAAATACTAATACTACTAGTAGGCTAATTCCATTCTAAACAATGTTCATCCATGCACAGCCATAAAAAGGGCCTTTATAAAATTCTTTACTAATATTGCCTCCTTAAAAGTGATTTGGAACTTAAGCTTGATGAAGAGCCCGCCCATTTTATAGTGCTGGCTACAAAAACACAGGGAACAGCTCCGTAGGCTAATTCCATTCTAAACAACGTTCATCCATGCAAAGCCATAAAAAGGGCCTTTATAAAATTCTTTACTAATATTGCCTCCTTAAAAGTGATTTGGAACTTAAGCTTGATGAAGAGTCCATTTATAGTGCTGGCTACAAAAACACAGGGAACAGCCCCTTGTAGAGAGAGTGAACGACATTGTTTTATATGGGAGAAGAAGATAACTAGAGAAGACTTCATTCTTGTCATTTATTTACAAACATTCTACTAGAAACTAAACATAAATAAAATGTTAAACTCCTTATTTTAGGAGAAATGTGTAGTTCAACCCATATGGATAGAGTAATGACAATCTTTTTCTCAATCTAAACACACAGGAATACTTAGTAACTCCATATTCCTGTGAAAAAGACCCATCCGACTTTTTCCTCGTTAGTCCATCCTGTTTGGTTGTCGCTTACTAGTATCCTAATACTTCTTGGATTACGAATATGCACCTATACTAGGTTGCAGCAGAGAGTGCCTACAGCCTTTTTCACCTATCAGCAACCAGATATCGTCCTTGGAGGCTTCTCTGACTGGGTTCCTGGTCATTCTCTTGAACAAATTCAGTATACACTGGGGAAGGTGCTTCCCCGTAGTGAACTGCTATAGGTGTTTTCTCACCTAGTGCCGAGATACCATTCTTATGTGATACTTGATTTTGGAACTGCTAAGTGCTAAGTTTAGTGTCTGTGTCTTCGGAAATAAGGTTATTATCTTTATGCATCAACTAGGAGGAATTGTACAGCTTACTTGAAGGAGCTGCTAGAACTAGGGTAGGCTTCATTGAAATTGGATTGAAGCTGTAAAAAAGTATGTAACATTTGCTGATGTTAGAGAGAAAATGGCCCTTAACAGAGCAGAATGGAAGAAAATGATTCATGTTGCCGACTCCTAAAGTTTTGATAAGTGCTTTGCTGTTGTTGTATGGATTATTATGATAGACTTATGTGGTTATTGTGGTTCCATTCTGAACTGAAACAATCTTATCACGTACCACCAAGTCTTACTGTCTTTAGGAAGAGTTATTACCTAACGTTTTTGATAAATGCATTTTTCCATCTTGGTGTGGCATTGTAATTGCCTACCATGCTCTAGTCTTTCATGTCCTCTCATTTTTCTAAATTTTAATATTTGTTGTCATTCTCTGTTAGCTTCATATGCGCCTAATTGCAAAGTTTTCTTATATGGAGAACATTCTCGTCCAATTATTATACATATTATCCCATAAAAGTCTTTGCTATTAAATAATATTGTTCGGAAGTATCAGAAGATCCAATTATTTTAGACATTTTGTGAAAATCATTACTTGAACATGTCGCACTGGTACTTGGCTTGAAGCTAAGTGGGTTTTGACACACATTCCAGATATCAAGGTATGGTAAAGGGTTATAGTGGTGTTTTCCGGTTGGGAGAGGCTACATCAACTTGGGATGCTGATTCTCCGGTACGTCTTTCTGGCTTTAATTGCTTTACACTACTTGCTTAACTAAATGCTTTCACTTTTTCAGCCTTTCAGCAACTGAGATTTTTAGACTTCAAAATATAATCACTTCAGATTTCCCTTTAAAACTTTCCTAGTCACTTACAAACCCATGCATTACCATAGTAACATTAGTGAGGACATCTATTTTCTACAACAACAACATACCCCCAATGTTGGGGTCTGCTATTGAAATTCTATTTTCTATCTACTAATATTTTATGTAGTGCAAGTTACCTTGAGATGTAGTGAGAAGTTACTGTCTTTAATATCTTTATTGTATTCAAATGGTATTCTATTTTCAGTAGGTATTCTGAAATATACATGGATAAAGAACTGGTCTTTATTGGTATTATAGTCACCAGCAAACTATTTTTGGTTTCAATTGGCATTTATATTCTGTATGATGTAGTAACTGCCCCGAGATCATTTTGATGAAAAACAAGGATCGACTTTGAGTTTTTACCTCTTCTAGCATACATCCCTTCTCTCATCGTCATCAATGTTCTTTGCATCCTTCATTGCTCTGAGCATATATAGAATGGCTAATCGAAGGATGTTCCCTTGCCCAAGGGTATCGTCTCGAGATCCTAATAGCTTATCCATATGAAGAATATGGAAGAGATGAAATCAACTTCACTATGATTTGGAGAGGATGAGAACTATATTGCTTCATATTAGACGGAGACCTGCATCCTTTGGTGGCTGGTCATCATTAAATGGCTGTTTATAAATAATGTGGTGATGATACACAGTGAAGCATTGTTTTTTGTGAAAAATCACAACTTTGTGGCGTTTACCTTGTTCATATATCTTCTAGACTTGCTACTTGTATCATTATATCATTCTACGATACTTTTATTTCCTTCTGTTGTTTTTAGGCCAACACAGCATCTGTGCTTCTCATGTCAACAGAATAATAGTTATTGTTTGTGACCAGGTCATCCAAAGAGAGCCGTGGGAACACATAAAAGATGATGATATTAAGAAAGCAGCTGCATCATTTGTTGGTGAGATATGGCAAGTTCCTCCCATGTTTTCAGCCATAAAAGTAAGTGATTTTGCTAACCTGAAATAGAGTACATATTGTTTTTCATCTTTTTATTTTTGAAGATTTGTAAAACTGTAAATTTCATTTAGCTGCTTTGTATTATGACCACCTCTAAACTTCCTCTTTAGTATATTAGCTTATCCAATAATGCTTTCTTGCTCACAAGTTCAGTGCTAAGGAAGTATGTCAAATTGAACATAATTTCTGTTGCATGTTGGAGTTGTCTTAAATTGCCTGCATTCCCATCAGATTTACAAAAGATCAAGAGTAATTTAATTGAGCAGATCAATGGGAGTTCTATATCAGCACCTAGGAGCTGATCATAATGCCTGAATGCCATATGACAATATATATTTTCCAAAACATAAATTCAACAGTTATTTAGGGATCAGGTTTAACTCCTAATGATGTAATAGTGTTGTCAGATTTGACATGGACACAATGTGCTTGCTTATAACAGACTTTCACCCATTGACATCTCTTATAATATCCAAAGGTTTCTAAGCTGATTATTGATAGCTATTATAAACAAAATTTTCACTTGAATGACTATATGTCTATATTTTAGCTGCTAAATTCCAATTCCTCTTAATGGATGACTCGCTATATGCACCTAGTCTCATCTCTTCTGTTTATAACTCATCTGCGTTCTGTTGTTTGTTAGGCAAGTTAATTTTGATTTTTCATTTTCTGTACAGCTTTGCTTTTGTATACAATTTACTTCTCACATGGTTGCATTGTCCATCTGTAGGTAGGTGGTGAAAAGATGTATGAGAAAGCAAGGAGAGGAGAAACAGTTGAGCTTTCACCAAGACGTATATCAGTCTTTCAGTTTGATATTGAGCGCAGCCTAGAAGACAGGTATATATTATTGCACTTTTCATGCTTGAATATATCCTTTGCTTTCATTGAGTTTGATTCCACTCTGCCATTTGAGTAGATGAGATGATTGGTTTCTTGTGGAGAGAAGCAGACATGGGGCAAGCAGAAGGAATATCAGGAATTTGTGAAGAACACAGGCTGATAGTTCTATCAAATGTAATGCTGATTGCACAATGCATATAGTATTCAATGTCTGCACTCGCTAGGGAATAGGCGAGTAAAAGTTGAACACTAGTAGGTTAAGTATGCCAAAGAAGCAATAAGATATGTCCATTTCATGAGATCCGGCTCCTATGGGCTTATGTGAAGGACAAATCTCTCTCTCTCCTCTCACTCACACACTCTTTTCTCTATAAGTGTGTGCTCATGCACTCATCAGAGTTCATGGTGTTTGCGAACACGTGCGGAAGGGGAACAATGAGATACACCCATGTCTAGCTCCTGAGGGCTTATGCAACAGTACATTCTTGGAACTATGAATCAGTCATGAGAGAGATTATGTTCTTAAGAGGATATGCTAATCAAATTGCGCACTATCTGACATTAGATTTTGGGCCTATGTGTGTTCCATTAGATTGGTATTATAATAGCTTTAGGTCTTTCTTTCAGAGACACTAGCATAAACACACGCAATGCATGTTTATATATTAGATAATAGATGATATAAAATTAATTATACATGATTTTTTTTCCGGACAAAATGTTAACAAAATAAAGAGTGTAACATCTGCAGTGTTGTTAAAGGCACTGTCCAAGCGCGCACAGGTGCCCAAAAGACGAGAGACAATGTTTCGCCGCCTAACCCAAATGTAGGCGATGCATCTTCTCTAGGCGACGCCTAGGCGAGAAAGATGTCAAAGACGAGATTAGGCGAATAGGTAAGTAGGTGAGCCTAGGCGTACGCCTATGTGTGTTGGGTGTTTTTTGCAACCTTTTTGGACTATATTTGGATTTTTTTTTTAATAGTTTTATGGACTTGTTTCGTTTTATTGGTTTTTAAAGTTGCAGACTTAAGTTCCAAAGGCCCCAATAGATTCTTGTTTAACTTCTAACACTATAACTTGCTAACTAAATAGACATAAATCAAAAAAAAAAAAGAAAATCGAGGAGATTACGTATGATGGATATTTCATTTCCGATGATGCTATTGAGGATAATTTTCAGGATGACTTCTTAGACTTAGATGATGAAGATAAATGATGTATGATTGAGTAGGAAGAAGACGGATTAATTAAGTCATTTAGCAATGTATAACATTGACTCGTTGATTATTTATGTTTGTTTTTTCATTTGAACAATTTGTCTTCTATCATAATTATTTATGTATTGTTTTTAAACTTAATGTTGTGCTTTGTAGACTATTTTGTGATCTTGTTAAGTTACTTTGTTGTTTTATATTGGTAATTGAATATTGTTTTTGACTCTTTTCTTTAGTTTATTGTCTAAAAATTCAAGTTTGATGAGGTTTTAGAGATGACAGATTTGGATAATCTAACATGAACTACAGAAGTGACAAAATGTGTTATGATTTTTTTTTTTTGAGAAGCTACCTAAGTGGCACTTCTCTTATCCGGGTGAGGCTATACGCACCCTAGGTGATCCCAAGATGAGGCAAGGCACCTCGTCTAGGAGCACCTAGATCTTTCTAAACATTTGGTAAACGAAAATCGAAATAAACTCGGACCATTTTTTTTACTGCATGCTAATTCTTTGCTAATAAATTTTCTTCTTGGATAAGCAATATGTAATAAACTCAAATAGAATTAACGGAATGGGTTCATAGAGAACTTTTTTTCTTGATATCTCTTCGTCTTTGGTTTTTATAAATAGCCTACATTGTTATCCATTCTTCATATTTTAAAGAGTATTATATCTATATAAAGAGGGGTAATATTGTCCAAAAAGGTTGAGTCTGGCTTCGCAAACTTCTCCAGTTCTATAGTAGTATAGATTTACACAATTATGTCATGTTGTTAGTGCTCAAATCCTCTCGTTGCATTTGGCATGGATAGCTTACACACTTCTTGCTTGTAGAGTCGTACTTTGCATTTATACAGGGGGTTTTAGATACACGTCCCTTACATCTACCCCATTTCGAGTCTGACACAGGTCCACCAAATACTGTTATTTGCTTAGAAATTTCCTGAATCATGAAAAATGTTAGTTATAAGTCCAAGCCTCTCTCCGTCGGGTCAGATTTAGTCCGACCCATGGTGAAGCAAACACACATGTAGATGGAGAAATAGGCCCTCCTCCCCCCCTGCTACAACCCCTCTTCCTCCACCCACTTCCCTGTCACTCCTCGTCACCTCCTCAGCCCTCTGGTTACGCCGTGGGATGAGGTGAAGCTGCGGAAGAGGAGAGGATGGATTTGGCAGCAACTCGTTGGCTCTGGAGTCAGATTTTATGTTGGTGGCAGCGGTTGAGGGATTGGGATGGGGTGGGGTCGGGGCAAGAAGGATCAGGGTTTGATTTGGAGGAAGCAAGACAGTCAGAATGTATCTTTTATTTAAGTCGGTGCAATATTCCTCTCTTCCATTAGTTAACATAACTAGGGAGCTTATAACTTGCATTTTCTATGTTTTGAGGGCTTCTAAGCAGATTACAAGATTCAGGGGATCTATGTCAAAATGGGGTAAACTAAGGGACATGTTTTAGATTTTAAATTCCTATAGAATTACATATTTTCTGATAAAATGTTATTAATAGCTGAATATTTTTGCTTATTTTTATGTAATTATGTTGCATCACTAATCTCTTACTGAATTATCTGCAGACAAAATTTGATATTCCGAGTTACTTGTTCAAAAGGAACATATATCCGATCGCTTTGTGCAGATTTAGGGAAGGCTCTTGGCAGGTATCTTGTTCTGTGCAGATCATTTATCGCGCATTGAGACCAATTACATTCAGTGTTATGTATGTTTCTTACAAACTTTCTGCAAGTAATTGAAGTGGCTCCTTGCGTCCTCTACACTTCAACTTTGCCTTGAACTGCTTATGCACCATCACTTTCTAAAAAGGAAAAATCTACTGAGTTAATCTCATTGAAGATTTTTTGATTTAATTAAATGTTAGTATTGATAGAGAAGAGGAGAAACTGCTTCTAGTATAGCATTAGTTACAGATTGGACATGTATAGTTTCGGTTGGACTGTCTAATTTCTTGTTATATGTTTTCAGCTGTGCTCATATGACCGCACTACGGAGGGATTCTATTGGTAAGTTCATCAACTTCGGTTTTCAACCGCAACTACATATCTTTGGTCTATACTAGATTTCTTATGAATGGTTGACCT
>JANAVB010036599.1:0-46640 GCA_029216955.1 Iris pallida | reverse complement strand
TGAATATAAATATGTTGAACCCTTTGTCCCTAAGTTCAACTCCTCACAAATCTCAAGAAGAAGAATATTACAATTGAAATCACTCACAAGCCTATGACGATCTCCTTGAACGAAGAAGACGACCCTCCGAACCAAATCTTCCCTTCTAACTGTTCGAAGATTGAGCCCTAATAGCAAAGTACGAATCCCTGAATTTCTCTCTCTGAGCATCTCCTGAGCAAACCCCCTTAGCCTCCTTATAGTTAAAAAAACATAATGTAGGGTTAAGAAATTTCTAAATTAGTCCAGCACCAATCATGACCATTTAGATTAGACCACAAGGTAAAAATTATGATGATTTTGGTCCCATCGCGAACCAAATCCCGACTGGCGTATACTGCCAGACGACAAGAATAATTCTATACAAAATGGCCAGAAGCAAATCGGGCAGTAATATCGGCGGTACCACTGGAGTTCTACTACTGTTTTTCGGCATGTAGTAGTAGTCAATGGTTGAGAACGAGGAAGATTGCAACCACTTAACATAATTTGTCAAAAAAAAGATTTATCCAAAGCTGATAAGAACGAATGATCCAACTTTTCTGTTACAGACTCCTGGTCCGAAGGCCTATAAACTCAGTCCGAAGGCCCGCACCCGTACTTGTATCTCACCGCATCAACATCGACCCAAGGCCCGCATCTATACTTGTATCTCACCGCATCCGACCCGCACTCACATTTATTCTTCCACATGGAATTAAATGTTCTTTTCCTGTTGCTCGAACCTGCAACCTCTTGGGATGATGTCCTCACTTTAACCACTTGAGCTAGAAATCATTGGTATATGTATATATATATATGTATATATATATATATATATATCAAGCCCCTACTGCCTAACCCTTGCAAAGAGTTGTGTAGCACAAAAGGTGTAGGGTAGGGCTGTCCAAGGGCCTTTTAGATTCAAAAACCCTAACCTGGTGCGATAATATTTCGGGTTTCACATGTTGTAATAGAACCCTAGATGATTTGTTATGTTCATCTTTTAAACTTTCGAACCCAGTTTTTTATTTGAAATATCTGATCATTTAACAGGTTATATCGGTTTTACCATTGGCAGGCCTAGTTACCATAAGTAGAAAATGTTGCATTCTTTAGTCAGTTGAACTCATATTTGCATCCTAAATCCAAGAACCATGTGAAATTCTTAATGGATCACAATAAATTTGAGTATTCATACCAACATTTTTTATTTCAGCATTTTAACTCATTTTATTTACTAGTAGAGATTTAAAGTGCTTTTGTTAGGGGAAAAAAAAGTAGCATGATCCCACTACGCTGACCATGTTTGGATAGAATTTGCATTATTGCATAGGAAAATGATATATGAATCGTGGATTGGCCCGCAATTTTGGGCCCCCCCCACACCCATTTGCTTGGGCCCGCCACCAGTTGACCTGTCAATGGATTGCGACACGTGACTGACAGGCCAAAACCGCAGGCCAATCCTGCGGTTCACGTAGCATCGCCCTATTGCATAACTAGGATCTAGTCTGTCTCTAACCATGTTAAAGCTTTTGCCGCTGCGCCAACTCTAAAGTTATAGCAAAGGTTGAGGGATATATTGTATTATTCTAGAACATCCTTGCAGGTTAGAGGCCCATTTTTGAAGAGAGGATAGAGATGCTCAACACAAAAGAATAGAATCTCTTAAGTAGGTACATATTCATAGGGAAGGACGAAAACAATCAACCCCCCCCCCCCCCCCCCCCCCCCCCCCCCCCCCAACAACCCACCCCCCCCTAGTTCCTAATGTGAGCCTACTAGACCTCCAAAAGCAGCATCTTTCTAGAGAAATATCAACATTAGCATAACATGATCAACATCTATATTTGCTTAGTTTGCAACCTACATATATACTCCAATGTTTTTACAAGGTAAACTTTCGTCTGCTTAGTGTAACTGAGAAAACTAGTATCATCCACATATGAGGTACAATTGATCCATTTATATTGTTTTCGTCCTAAACATTAAAAGTTCCCTTAAAGCAAAACATTTGTCAATCGTACATAATTAGGTGTACATTCAAAGAAAAGGGTCTAACCCATCAAAAAGGAAAATATCAATCCTCTTACGGAGACAAAAATAAGCTAGTAGTCGATATGCCAGCGCCATAGCTACTAGGACCCATACTTCTCGCAAGCTACCATTCAGATTTACAGTATCAAACGATGGTGAGCTTTGCAAACTTCGACATCCACCTTTACTTTGACAGTCATATACCAAGTCTCCCGAGTATTGCACCTTTAATAGAAGTTTGAAACCATAATGCATGAACGATATGTACTTCAGCCATCGCATGAACTTGGGTATGTGCTGCAGAAGTCACGAGATCATAAAGGATAACTCGAGGTCGTGAAATAAAATTGCATTCTAGTTTGATAGTCGGAAAGTTAGGCAGACCAACTAAGAGGAGTTTCTAACATCACATATGCATAACTCGCTCTAAGTTAGGTGCATCAACCTGAATTAGTTTCACATGGTCATAGAATCAATGTAATTATATTTTTGAAGAAGTGACACAAGAAAACTTATAAACTATATTGCTAATTGTGTACTTTGAGAAAATATTGAATGCACATAAATGTACCTGGACGTAATACCCTCCTGTAAGAAGAAATAACATGAGGACCAAAGAGGCCATCATTCCGCCTCTTTTTATGCTTAATACTGCTGCTCCCAATAGCTCACCTGCTCCCTGTATTTGAGTTAAGAAAAAACTATGATGACCGAATTAGAAACAGATTGCGATTTCCCCAGTACTAACTAAGTGTATCTTAACATTATTTAGTCTCATTCTTCTTAATCATTACAACGATGCAATGAATTTGTCGGGACTTAATAAATTCTTACTTGCTAAAAAAAAAATTTACTTCATAATTTTTAAAAACATCTTGCCTTGATCATAATGAACAGCATCATCATTCATGTCTCCCATTAAAATAGACCAGTAATTATAGAGAAAATGTCTTAGTATATAAGGTTTTAGTTTACTATTTACAAACTAATTAAATTTAACAACAATTCTTCGTGAGCAGAGACTCGGACACTATAGGCCATGGTGTGTTGTATGTAAGACCGAGACCTACTTTATTAGGAGTTTAGCGCGTGCACTAGACGACAAAAAATAAATAGAAATGAGTTCCTATATATATTGGCCTTTAGATTTGATTTTTATTTCTTATGCACGTGCTTTAAGATGATCATAGTCTGGTTCCGTTCATGAGCAATTTAAACTGTACAAAATTTACTTGCTTTCTTGTCTTGGAAAACTAGTGATGATACGTTAGTATGGAATGAATTAAAGAAAGGCTCTTTATTTACCTGGCTTGTGATGACAATTAGTAGGATTGCAAGTAGGGTCAATAAAAAGCAAGGTACTGATTTCCTGAAGTCTGCCATGAAGTATAGGATGACCATAAAGACGGTGGGAAGCATAACATTGCCTATCATGTCACATAGAGTGCTTGACACGTAGTATACACTAATCCTGTACATATCTGCTTTCCTTTCTTTCACCAAGTACACCTTCTCAAAGGGGAAGACATACACCGATCCGAATATGAGGATGATGTCCAAAAAATGCAAATGTAGAACATTATAAACCAACCTACGTTACAAAAAGAAAGAGTTAGATACATATTATTCAAGCTCGTGGACATCATTTGAAGTTATGCATAAATCTTCCTATTTCTTTTGAAATAGAGGATCTTGAAGAGAGCATTGGTTTGTAAAGTAGTATTAAGCCTTGATGATTATCACAAGATTAAGCTTATAAATCTTTTTTTGCAAATATCCTTCCAAGATAACTCATGTCTAATACCTTCTAGGTCATAGCAAATTGTCTAGCTTCATATGTGTATGGTGGCATACAGAATATGCAAACCTATGTTGCACAAATACAGACACGATATGGATATGTGTTATGGACATTTTCAGTTAGGTATAGTATAGTCACCTATATTGCACGGATACAGACATGGATGAGGGAATGCACATGATCCGGATATGAACACCATTTTTTCGTATCTGTGCAACATAGTGGCGAACTATAATGAGATTAAAATTGCTGTAAGTAGTGAAGTATACCTGATCTCTTAGGTGAGCCTCAGTATCTGTTTTAGATTTCCACCATAGGAGGCCTAAAAGAATTGCTACTCCAATTGTCTGCATTAGCTTCAGCTTATCGAAGTAGTCTCTGCATCTCTCCCTGAATGTTCGCTTTGACAGTATCAGAAACTGCTCGAACCAATTGATAGTCCAATCCTGTTTTACTTGAATTGCCAATTGAATGTTCTTTGATGCTTTGGTTATTTCATGGTTCTCCTCCTTTTCTTTTGGTTCAATCTCTGTCTTGTACTTCGAATGCAGAAACTATACAGGCATTACACAGATACGTTAGGTTACATCTTCTAGTTACAAAAGAGATGGCACAGTGTAATAATAATTAATCTCTTCTCTAATATAATTAGTTTCTTCCATGGTTTAAAATATATA
Source organism: Iris pallida (assembly GCA_029216955.1). Taxonomy (NCBI): domain Eukaryota; kingdom Viridiplantae; phylum Streptophyta; class Magnoliopsida; order Asparagales; family Iridaceae; genus Iris; species Iris pallida. Next base: position 42,104 of record JANAVB010036599.1, on the reverse strand, counting down.
TTAGACAAAATCAAGTTTTTTTTTCATTTACACAAATACCCTTTCAAAAATGCCAAAATCCTTATGTTACAATATGAAAGGATACCTTGTCATAAGCCTACAAACATGTTTATGGATATAAGTTTTTCATTATATCATAAGCTAATCAAATTATGAAAGTTAAATAACTTTACTTCCGTATTATTTAGTTATAAATTAGTAGATAAATAAGGGAATGCTGTTCTCTTAGGTTTTAAATCCAGTATCTCAAATTCCTCTAACTATTTCTCATGTGTTTCTTTTTTAACATTTTAACAGTTGACTGGAGATTTTGTAAGCTTTTTCTTAATTCATCAAGTGACTCTTGCATGAGTAACTTGAGTTGAGTAAACTCATAAACCATGGGATTATGTATCTCAAAACTAAATATTTTCTTTTATGACATTAAATCGAAGCATACACTATAAAAGTTAATGGTTTGGATTCACAATTTTGGGGCTTTTGAGAGTCAAAATGGTTTTTACTGAGCCTATAATATATAAAATATGATGCAACAAAGAACAATGACTTTCAGATGATTTACCACCTTGACCACCTGAACCTCAAAATCTTGTGAATCTTTAGACATCTTAAAGCTTCAGGGATGTGAATGTCGTTCATTTGTCCAGTTGATAGATCTAGCAAGAATTCTGCAGGGTTCATGGCTAGCTCGGGTGTAAATCCTGAGGAGGAGAAGTATCGCATGGAATCTCTAGCCTTTCCATGGTAGATGGGGTAGCCATTAGATATCAGCAAGAGCTTATCGAACATATAGAACATCCTGCTCGATGGTTGATGAATTGTAGTGATGATGGTCCTTCCTGCCTGATATTCAAACAATCCAACCTTAGACAATCTACCATCAAATTATTAGTTTTCCTATCATAGTTATCCCATCCCAAATTAAATTAACACGCAGAACCCATCCCAAAAAAGAATTCTTAGAAAACTTGGGCAAATGCCATACTTTGGTTGATGACTCTCCAAGTCTCATGGAACAGACTTGTAACTAGACATGTGATTCTATGATTATTTGTGTAAATATTGTGATCATTGCTAATTATTTTTCAATGTGTTTCATTTATAATTATATGTACAGCGATCTTCATTACAAATGAAATGTTAGATCATGACCTTGTCATCTTCTTGCACTTTGATCTAGATACCTATGTTTAAGTAGAACAGAGGGTTTCACATTGCCAACCGTGGTCTTTTAAGCTTTATAGATTGCCTCTCTCTTCTTTTAAACAAAAATAGAACCTTTATCTTGCTTATACCCATCTATTTAAAGAACTTAGAACAAGTCGACAGGCTTGACAAAGTCGACTAAGTGTAAAGATATGGTTAGTCCTTTCTGGATCCTTACAGACTTACAGCTGTACTTATAATTTGGATTGGTATGGCTTTAATGTGTTTAAAAACAACATAATCTATGTATGATGGGGAAACTTTTTTTTATGTATTTATGTATAATATATGCAAGTAGTTCTGTGTTGGTATAGCTTTAATGTGTTTAAAAACAACATAATCCATGTATGATGGGGAAACCTTTTTTATGTATGTATCTATGTATAAAATATGCAAGTAGTTCTTTGTGTTTGTTTACATGTGTTAAATGTTAGTTAACTTGTTATAACAGTTATCTCCAATTCAGACCAACAAGCCTAACTGCTTCTAATATTTGTGCAAATCAGTTATCTTCTAGTCACAGAAGTATCTTGTCATGTTTATTATAGTGGGGTATAAAAGACATTTTACCCTAGCAAGGCTGTGAAGAACATGAAGGAGCTTGCTTGCGGAGGTGGAGTCAAGGCCTGACGTAGGTTCATCAAGAAACAACAGTGAGGGATCTACTAATATCTCATATCCAATGCTAGTCCTCTTTCGTTCTCCTCCAGATATGCCTTTCGCTAGTACTCCTCCCACTCTAGTGTGGCGACACCTGAGTTTGAAAGATATCGTTTGGTATTAGATCAACAAACGATTTTAGGAGTACCAAATTACAAAGATTGTTTAAACAATGGTTTTAGGAGGAATAGTAGAGAATAAGAATGCAGATTAGTCCACATGAAAAACTAATTAGTCATATATATTTAAAACTTTATACTCAAAATGGTAATATCATTTATGCAATGAAGTTACTTCAAGAACCTACATTTTAAGATGTTAGCTTGTTTCAAATCCTTGAACTGTCAATGAGGTAAATAATCTAACACTTAATAATAGAAATGAAATATGTCTATTACATGGATTTTGCTTTAATTGGCTTGACAAATACCAACCTCTCTAAGCTCAGTTCCTTAATGATGGCATTTGCTCTCGAGTACTTCTGATGATTGGTCATGTTGCTGGGAAGCCTTAGAAATGCAGCAAAGACGAGGGTTTCCTCTACCGTCAGTTGAGGGAAGAGTACATCATCTTGGGTCACAAATCCAATCCTGTGAAGCAGTTTTAGATATCTATCATCACAAGATGCACAATGAAGAAAACATGACTCATTCCCTTCTCAATCACAAACTTGCAAGTTATACTAGTGCATGTAGAATGACCTAATAATGTTTGAACTAGATCACTCTTTAGAAACAAGAAGCAAATCCTTGTCTCATAAATATGGATTGTGCCAAGTAATGCATTTCAAGAAGTTTCAAAGTAGATCACGAAGGATTGGCAATAAAATTAACTCTTGAGTTGTTGCTATTGGTAACTTGAATATCATTGAGCGTAGTCTATTACCTCCTCTTGAGAGAGGGGCAATAAGGAGTGTCATTGTAAGTTATATTTCCCTTGATGTCCCGATCCAACCTCCCACCAAGGATCTTCAACAGAGTAGTCTTCCCACTGCCGGAAGGGCCCATCAAAGCCAAGATTTCTCCGGGCCCTACGCTCCCCGTTATGCCCTTCAAGATGTGCTTGCCGCCTCCTCTCTCCATCCTCAATTGTGGGACGACGCTTGTCATCGCAGCTTTTAGTGGGTTTCTTGACCAACCATGAACCTTGTACTCCACATCTGCAAACTGCATCGAATAACATGAGGGGCTTTGTGGTCCAATTTTAGTAAAAAGTGTAACTAGTCTAAGTTTTAGGGTTAAGAACAATGCCAGGATTACAACCAAAGCCCACTCTCCCCCTGCTACATGGGTCCCAACCCCCCACCCCACCCCGCACCCAATGGGGTGCCGCCACGTGGCAGTTGTAACCCCCTTAGTTGTTAGGGGGTTGTAGGCATAGCATTGCCCTAGACATAACCCAACCACTCACTGTCGTAAAAAGTTAGATCTTGAACAACCTTGAGTTTGGGTTGGGTTGGGTTGTATATACCGATATTTCACAGAAGTTTTCATCCCGAATCATATGCAAGCACATGTACTAGTTCCCTAATCATGCGGCACGTGCGCTAACAAGACCAGGGACGAGACAACTTGGTGAATGCGAGAATGCACGCTAGTATTCGTGATGGAAGACTAGGATGAAAAGTCGTGTTGCACAACATTATTGAAATTGAAAAGAGCGAGAGCGAGTACCTTGAGAAAAATGGGGACTGGATTATCAGTGGATGTGCATCCGTGATCCCTTTCCATCTCAATTTACTGCTAGTTCCCAAGGAAGGCATAGGCAAAGAAAGCTCCCTCCTCTCTTCCTCGTTGGAAAGTTCCATCATGCTGTTTGTCAAAGTCTCTTAGAGTCTTTGGCCTTCATGGAAAATACTACTATAAGATTAGTTTATAAAGGCCAACTGCAAGTAACCAGAACCATTCCTAACCATTCCCTGCACTATGCCCCCCATATTGATGCTAGTTTGGTGACTCACAATCTTTCTGCTCAAAAAGAAGCTTCTCCTTGCAGAACAAAAAGTGCTCACAAAAGCAATCTACTTCTCAGCAACAAACAAGAAATTTGATTAATTGGTGCTATACCTGATCTACAACAGACATGGGAAGCATGATCCTGTAAAATAGCTCATTCACTTCATATTGACAAGGAGATGACAAATTAACTATTCTAGTAAAATTCAAATGTGTCACTTCCTGAGAAATTTGCACCAAAAACTGGAGTTCCTTCACGATTTCCTTCTTCGTCGCATACCTGATTGATTTACACATGAATCTGACTACATATATTACTACGAATATTGTCGACTATAAAAGGAGACATAAGATTCACAGAACAGCACAGGTGTACATAAGTCTGACAGTTCTAACATTGAGGAAATCTAAGATATTGCTGGCACAACCACAACACATTTTGATAGTGCAACAATTTTAAGATTACATTATTTTTGTCTTCACCTACTGTTTCAACATCTACCACCACCAAATCTACCAAGGAGTTGAATAAACATGTGAAGCAAAGCACCAAGGCCAATGAAATCCACCAGGAACCTAAGGATCTCATCCCTATTTACAGCATACTATCAGTCCTTGCTGGCAAGCGGCGGAAGAAGTTTATTGGGGCTGATGGCAGCCTGTGCCGGAACCTCGGGTGCCTCATAAGAAAGAAGCCCGCCAGCACAGCCAGTACCTGGAATGGAGTCACATACAGAACCAGAGCAGCCAGGAGGCAGAACGTCACAAAGATCACTGTAGCCCATCCCTCCAGCTCAGCAGCGCTTGGATCCTCTCTCCTTGAGTTGCAACATCACCCACCACTGTCTGAATCCTCCCTGCCACACTCCTCAACCTATCATACCTCATCCTCACGAGATCCGCACTTCTTGTAGTTGGGAAAGTGTCGAACTCTTCATCGAGCTCATCTGGATGCACGGCCTCGGCATGGGAAATCTTGGTGTTCATGTGGGGAGGGTATCTTGGCCTATACCGATAGTTCCATACTCCAATCAGGAACATGTACAAGAAAATAGTAGGGAGTATCAGCTCAGGGAAGCAAACAAGCATCAAGAAGAGGACGTGCACCAGTACGGTGGTGATGGGGTTCTTCCAAGCACATACATCGCCGAACCACTTGCCTACTGCAAATGCACCTGAGAAGACTGACATGAGACGGAAGAAATTTGCCTTGCTTCGGCGCATGCTCCAGAGATGAGAGTCAACATCTGACATGTACTCCACTACTTCCTTCCTGAGGGGCGCCATTCGGCTCAGCCGGGCAGCAACAATCTGGACTGCTTGGTGGCGGAGCATGTCAAGCTGCATCACTGTCAACGGCCGGACATAGTGCATTTTAGGGAGCAGTGGTCGAGAGTAAAGGTACATCATGTTGATGAGTGATGTAGACGAGAAGCGTATTGCAAGATGGATTTCACCCATCTTCTTGAGGCCCGAGGGTTGAAGAACTAGGAGAGGATATGAGTGAGTATAGACACGCCCCGTTTCAAGTGTAGAGAGACGGATACGCACCTTCCCAATCCTTGAGTCTCTGTGTCCATTAGCACCCTTCTCACCAAGCTGGCAGTTGTCAAACACACCTATTGTTAGGACTGTAGAGGGATCATAGACCTCCCATGTGTACTGCTCGTTGTACCTCGGGCTAAGGCTGTTGATTATTGTACGGGTGCGAACCCATTTCTGTCCGTACTTAGCAACACAATATGTGTCTGATGTTCCCTTACCCTCTCGGGTTTTCATAGGACCCCTCAGCATTGAGAATTCCAAGTTCAAGCAATCCAATTGAGGGTTTCCACAGTTGCTTAGCTGTGGGTCGGAGGTCGCTGCTATAGTGGGTGGATTCATCAAGCACATGATAACCTCCATCTAGACAGACTCGCAGATGAAGTCGGCTCGAGAACTTATCCTTCTTCAACTGATCCACGTCAATTAATCCTGGTTTCTCGAGGTTATACCACCGGGTATGCACAATTTTGTCATCGGCTCGCTTTTCAATTGATTGAAGTGGTATGATAACACGACCAATAGGCTCATCCTTATTTGGACCCACACGGTCTTCTACAGAGAGTACAAGATGATCCTCAAACGGTTCGGCAGCCACAAACATAAAATCTTCATTCCAAAACGGATTCATTGTACGAGCCTGAACTACCTTTGTCTTCAATAATTGGTTCCCTATGCCTTGACATAAACATCAGGAAATCGAGTTCTCTCGATACGATAATATCTTGCGCCTCAATAATGTTAACACGAACATACCAGAGTCTTGGTGCATGGTACACCTTTGATCGTATATGAGAGTTCACACCAGAGGCATCAATAGGTGCTACTGCATCCGAGTGCCATGCGTCAGGGAATGCTTCGTCAGCTTGGGTGCCAATCCAAACTGCAAGCATCAATCACCCCTCGTCTTGTCACCATTCTTGTCCTCAAGCCGATACCACTCCGGAGCCAAAGGGCTATCTGGTGGGACCCTAGTTGGGATATCATTCATATCAAAGCGAACAAACCCAACAAAATCATCCTTGACCAGATCTTTGTCTTTGACAACCACCTCAAGAACAGATGTCTGCACCCGTTCTCTGGCAAATGCAAACACCTCATTCCATTCTGGGTTCTGCTTTTTCTCAAAGTGCCTTGTGATCCCCTTGTAGTTTCCTACTCTCACTTCAACAAAAGGATCTAAGCTCCCAGTGACATCCATAGATGGTAAATCCCGTGCCTTAACCACTCGTACAAAGAGGAATTGCATCTTCTCCACGAGGTCATATGTACTAGCTGGCTTGTCAGCACGAATAACACGACCACCAACAATTTGTCCCCCACCGAGGAAAGGGCTCGTCTCTTTCAGAGCATAATCAACAGGTTGGGCTGACGATGCCGATGAGTACATCCTAACAATTCTGGGTGGTGGTGGTTCAGGTTTCATCTCATCAGACGCATACCTCACAGGGTCACCAAATGATGCAGAGGAATGGTGTTGCTGCTGTTGCTGGTGATTCTCTCTTGGGATACTCTGGAAGGTGTGCCTAGACTCGGAAATGTTCTCATGAGGTGGCCTAGAGATTTGAGCCTGTGCTTGACTAACTTGGACCGGAGGAGCGTTATTAAGCAACGTATCCACAGCTGGAAGAGGGTTTGAAGCTCTGATGGAGGGATCATCAGTGAGGAAAACTTTAAGCCCAAGCTCTCCTTTGACACGTGAAAAAAATCCACGTTTCTCCAGTGGATAATGCAAAACCACGGCATCAGAGAAAGGAACAAATGAGGTCCCGGCAATCCGAACCTTCCCAAGACAGGACTTGTGATGCGTGGTTTTGTTGATATTGTAGACATAGGCCTCGAGAGGAATATCAGGAAGGGAAGCAGGATCAGAGACATTGAAGTAGAAATGTTCATTCCAGACTGGGTTAAGGTCTTTCTCCTTCACAGTGGTACGGAATTTCTGGCCATCAAAATGAAGTTCAACATAAGCACTGGCAGACCCATCTCTGGGCATGAGGTCATGGGCACCTACAACTTCCACACCCAACTTATAATTATTCATCATTGTTCTGAACTGGATGTGCAGATGAACAGTCAGTCTTTGTAAGAAGAACTTTTACTGCCTGAAAGAAGGAAGACAAGAAACAGATGAGGACCATACAAAGTGATGTTAAATTCATGTGTAAATATGAATTTTGGACAAAGATGCTGGCAAAGTTTAGCATGTAACAAACATAACATAGAAACCATGTACTTTGTGGGTTGTGTGTGTGTGTGTTGTTGGGGGGGGGAGGAATCCAGAAGCCTCATGTGCAGGCTCCATCCTCATTAACCAAACCTTAAATCACTCGACAGGTGTCTAGCAGTCTACATTTCAGAGCTAATGTTGGCCAACATTTACTAAAAGCATTTAATGACAAAATTATGCATAAATATCACTCATCAGCATTAAATGGACAAGAAGTCTAGTTTCACTCATAATTTGCAGTATTGTCCAAAACCGTACAATACTGCCGACACCCATACGGTTTGGCATGTCCCGATCCGCTACCGATATGATCGATACCGATGTTGAGGATTTCTTTCTGAGTAATTCGGTAGAGAAAATTGAACGAAAATACCAATGGGCAAGGGTGTAAAAGCATAAGAAAGTTGTATCGCATGTAAATGAAGAAAAATTAGTTATCGGAGGTAAACAATTAGCAAGTGTAAATATTTTTTCAATTTCAAACTACTAAAACAACACAGAAAATATTTACCTAAATTTATAAAATATTTTCTAAATTTTTAAAAATTATTTGTTTTCCGGTACCAAAAAATTCGACTCCGCTGATACTGATACTTATAAGGGTTTGATACTTATAAGAGGCTCCGACACCGATTCCGATACTACGAACCTTTGCCACTTGATCCTTTATAACTTCCCCTTTGTGTATAGATGTGCATTGTAATTCCGGTAAGGCACTTACATTGGTCATGTGTTCTGAACTTTCAAAGCATATTTTTTGCTCTGCAAGATTCTATAACACCTTCCTACACTCTTCATTAATCTATCTAGATGTGAACAAGATGAGAATAGAAATCTATGGTGCCTAAATTTGCAGTCCTCTTAGGTTGAGATTTGCCCTTTCTTTTTATCCTTTTAAGTTGTGTTATATTTCTTCCAGTGCACCAAAAGCTCTAGAGTTGTAGTGAGTTTTAAGGATTATATATTTATTTTAACATGCCCTAGCTGGTCGAAGGTCTATTTTGGACAGAGAGTTGGATTCACGCAGCAGTATAATTTTTTTAATTTGCTTAAAACACGTACCAAAATATTCGAACATGGATTGCTCTGGCACCGTGTTAAAGTCCCTTCCATTGTACCAAAACTCTAGAGTTGTTGTGAAAGTTAAGGGTTATATATTTATTCAAACATGTTTAATCAAACACCAAAGCACCACCACCCCACCTAGCTACTTCTATTTTAAGAAATACGAGGACATTTTATGCAATCTGAGCTCGACTGACTGATTACTGGAAGAAGATTTTAGTATATTCTTCTGCCACTCTTCAACCGCATTGACACCAAATATATTGTGAGGAGAGGCCAAATCAAGCTTAGACACGAAGGGACTCGGTGATGACCATCTTACACTCCCAATCTTCAATAAGGGCATAAAGTTTTAATGATTATCCCAATGTTTACAGGCCGTTACTTGTTAGTTCAACTATATTGCAATGACAGAACCTTCCCCCAAACTTTTGGGTTGGCTGCATTGAATCCTGTTTTCAGGTTACTAAGGGCCATCTCTTCTCAACTCAACTATATGCTTACTCAAAAATCAAAAAAATCCATTTGCACTGTGCTTTAGTTTTCCAGTAAGACAAACCAAAGTGTCACACTGAAAACAATCACTTCAGCCATCTATAATAATGCTTAAACATATTCAAGCTTGTTAAAGTCCATGCCACTTGCACCAAAACTCTAGAGTGTTGGATTGTGGGTGCTTGAGGGTAAATATTTATATTATTCAACACGCTCCCGCAGGTCAAAGGTCCATTTTGGATAGAGAGATTCACGCATCAGTATTTTTTTTAATTCGCTTAAAATTAATATGTGCCAAAGGATTAAAACATGGACTACTCTAATACCATGTTAAAGTCCCTACCACTTGCACCAAAACTCTAGAGTGTTGTTGAGGTTGAGGGTCAATTTATATTATTCAACACAGCTAATGATCTCTATCAACAACTTCAAGTGAAAACTTAATAAAGAAAGTTTAATTTCAAGCAAAGTTGATATTAAATGTAACCGAATGTGTATAACAGATACAAGAGAAATACTGAAAGTGACGAACTTCTAAAGACTTTCTATTTGTTGGAATGATAAAGTTATTTAACCCTCGCCATAGCTCTAGATTTTTATTGCAACAAAAGGAACTTTAACATGGTACTAGAGTAACCGGTTCAAATTTTCTATGGCACGCATCATAAGCGGGTTGTACAAAAAACTATGAAGCACGCCCCTCAGCTCAGTTTTTCGTATTTACTTCGACCATTCATGCTCTCACATTTACATCAAGCCATAACAATCATGCCATGTTCACTCATCCTTCCAGAACTTTGTTTTTATTTTATGTGCATGTTATGGTTATCAATGGCAACAATTCCGACCACATTATGCAAGTGAATTACCACTTGCAGTGACAATTCATGACGCAGAAGTTTGGTACTCTATCCACTACTTCCTTGGTCTCGAGCTTATTACTCCTCTCACCGACATCTTCTCTCTCAGCAGAAGTTCATTGCATTAATTCTTCGTAGTCTCGTAGAGTTGGCTTAATTAATCCTCGTACTTCGCCTACATCTCTAAATGAACATCAAAATGCATCATGATGATGAAGAGCTATTATATGACCCTCTCTATACGGTCAGCTAGTTGGAAGTTTAGTATATCTTACTATCAATAGGCCTGGCATATCTGATGTTGTGAATATTGTCAGCCTGTATGTTTATCTCCCTGCAGCACTCACTATGCGGATCTTTTTTGCATTCTTAGCTTATTGAGACCCCATCACCAAATCGTTTTTCTTCCAATATCTTCCTCGTGCCTTTGAGCTTATACTAATGTCATTGAGTTGGTGATGTATTTAACTGCAAGTCTACCAGTGCCTTATGCATCTTTCTTCGGGACACCCTTGATCCAATACTGAAGTTGAGTATCGTGTTAAGGCGTCTACTGCATCAGCTGGTTATATTGGTATGTTGCCTCCTTGTGACATGGATATCTACCTCTCCTCTTCATTATGATAACAATACCAGTATTGTTTAGATTGCCAGCAGTCCGGTGTTACACGAATGCAAGAGACATATTGAGCTTGACAGTGATTTTGTGTGTAAACACTATCTTGTTGGGACGATTTCTCTTCCCTTTGTCACTTCTCAGCTTTAGCTTATTGACTTCTTCATTAAGGCTCCCCTCTCCAGTGAGCACCGCCTCTGCTGTGAGATGCATTTCTTATGCAGCCATTTCGTGACAAAGGGTAAAAGTGGCGACACGTTGAAAGATAGGATAAGAAATGGCTGCATCCACAGAAAGCCCTACGGTAGGTGGGGTGGTGCTGCTGGTTGAGAACAAGATGAGACAGCTCAATTCAGGGAATGCTCTGTCCTTCAAAAACTTCCAAACGAATTAACTGCTATATATATATTGTGTGTGTGTATATAGAGAGAGGCGGGGGATTAGGATCCCCGCTCTTAAGCATCCCCGCGTGTTTTTCGAAACAAAAGTCGCCGTATTGTATTTTTTTTACCGTTCAAATTAGATCTTTAAACTATCCAATTTCTCACAAGATTCTGATACAATCTGAACGGTCAGAACAACAAATGTTATTTCGGAAAACATGTGGAGATACTTAGGTGTGAAGATCCCGATCTCTCCTCGTATATATATATAGAGAGAGAAAAAGAGTGGAGGGATCGGGAACCCCCGCTTTTAAGCATTCTTGTGTTCCCGAAATAGCAGCTATTGGATTCTCTTTTCTTCGACCGTTCAGATTAGATCAAAATCTCACAAAAAAAATTGAATAGTTTAAGAATCTAATCTGAAATGTCAAAAAGACATTCGTGTGTGTATATATATATATATATATATATATATATATATATATATACCACACACACGAATGTCTCCGAAATAGCAACCGTTGATACGTCTTTTTCGACCGTATATATTCAGAATGACAACCAAGTTACTTAGACATGAATGGATCTATAACCTTACATGATGAATATACAGATAAAGATGACAGGCTAGCCAAATCACAGCATATGCTGCTGTTGCGGTTCCGAATAAAATAATATATTATATATGGGAAAAAAAAACTGAAGATTCACAGCTCAAACTTTGCTATTTCTTACTAGAACCACCCACATATAAAATATAAAATAAAAGATATGTAATCATATCAAATGGATCCACAGGTCTACATAGAGAGAGAGAGAGCTGATAAAAACCTCCTTCACCACAACCAGATCCACAGATCTAACCATTTTGGCAACAGCAAAAGAAGAAAAAAATATCAATCAGAACCAGATCTATTTCATTTTCGAAAGGAGAAGAAAAAGAAAGAGGGGTTTTCTTTTTGTACCTTCAAAATTTGAGTTTTTTTAGGTCAAGATGTTGAAGAAGAAGAAGAAGAGTATGGTCTATGGAGCTTCCATTCTTTTTTCTCTCTCTCTCTTCTCCTTTCCTCCACAGTTATCGTATCTTAATATTCCGCAACAGCACCTTCGCTTCTTTGACTGCCACTGCAACAGCTTCTGACTCAATCCCCCCCCCCCCCCCCCCCCCCCCCCCCCCCCCCCCCCCTCTTTCCTTTTTCTCAACCCTTCTTTTTTTTATATTCTTTTATATCCTGCCGACATTTTAAAATAATGATAATTAATTGTATTTTTTTTCATTCAACTATTTTTGTCTGTAGTTTAGATTTTCTTTTTTTTAATACATCACTACATTTCAAGAGTATAATAGTGTGTTTTTAGTCACACTTGTGTGACGAGAAGCGAGTTTGTAACACAATCTCCTCTACTTCTATAATTATGAATATCAAAAGTAAACATGTGACAGAATTATTACAAAATAATTGAGACAGTAGATTCGCTCGCTGTCGGTCGTGTCCAACACTCAAAAGGGATTTTCGCTTCTGTCTTGTGAATGTCCGAGTGTTTGTGGTAAAGATGAGAATTATATATATATATATATATATATATATATTGGCTCAAAGTTGAACTATTTATTAAATTATCAAAATTTGGCTTTAAAATACATAAATATAATTGTTATTTTATACAAAAAATACACACAATTTTAGTAATAAAATATGCATAAAGCTGGAGGTAATTATATACTTATGTAAGTCTTATTTCGGTTTTGGATCAAAATTAAAATACAAAAGTGAAACCGATTAAGAAATTTTAGTATTTTCAAAATCGAAACTGAATCGATTTTTTTTAAAACCAAAACGAATATCTTATTTGGTTCGATTTAGTTCAATTTTTGGTCCAAAATCTAGTAATGCTCACCCTTATGTTTGAATAATTGCATTATTTCTTGTGTAAATTTCTCAATTTATTTTTATTTTTGTCATTTTTCTAACATCAACTTCGTCATGATAGTGATAGCCTCGTGACCGTTTCTGAGTATGTGTTGTGCGATCACACAAGGTACAAAAAATCGAAAAGTATCAAAACTTTTAACCTCCGTACACATTACTAATATAAATCTCTATTTTTAGATTTAGGTCTTTCTATATTTTAGAAATTGCAATTAGGGTTTTAAAAATCGGACCAGACCCATCGGTCCAACAGGTTGACGCGTGAGCCGATAGCTTTTCCGGGTCAGGTCAGTTTTTACCCACTATTTTTTTTTACAAAAAACGGTTGTAAATAAATATTTTTGTAAAAATAAGTGTCCAGAAAAAAAAATGGACTACTTAAATTAACCTAGCAATTGAACTACTGGTTGAACACGGTTCGATCCGATCCAATATTTTGTTTGGATATATTATTCGAAATATTTTCGGTCCAATTTTTTAAACGAAAAATTTCATAGAAAGCATTAAATATTTTTAAAATCTCAATGAAAGCACAAAGTTCCCTGAAATGGCATTGGAGGCACAAGAACGCCCTTAGGATAGGCGTCATGTAATTTTTTATTATTAATTTTTTTTTTTTTTGAGCCTAACTCCGTTAGACGTCTGTCACGCGCGGATGTGGGAATAAATAAATATATGGAAACGCCCTTCCTAAGGACGTTTTCCTTATGGTTATTTATTTTTTCCACGTTGATGGAATATCAGGTTGATGGGTTGATGGGATATAAAGTTGATGGGATATAATATATAATTGGCTATGATATATGATAGGTAACGTTCGTTTACTAGCTAACGTTAACTCAGTAGTTGTAATGCCTGTGTTCGTATTACGTATTTGGAATACGTATACGTATTTTATCTTGTATTTGCATATCTCCTTGGTTTGGTTTGGCTTGGTTATTCTTGGTTCGGCTTGGCTCGGTTTTCTTTGGTTTATCATGGACCAAGGGTGAACCCCCTACCTACCACCACCATTCATATTTATTACCTATTCTTCTTTCTCTCTCTTCATTAATCTCTTCTTCTTCTTCCATTTACTCCCTTCACCTACCAGAGAAAGGAGAGAGGGGTCTAGGCAAGTGCAACTTGCTTCATGGAGGAACTCAAATTTTATTGCTTCATTCTATTCCTTACAGCATTATAACTTACTTTAGAACTTGACATTTTCACTTTTCATGGCTAGATTCTTGTAGATCTATATTTATATTATTTTTGGAATTCTTGGGTTTTGGTCTACTTAATCATATTATTTCATAGTTTTGATGGTTCCATGTTGTAGAGAATTTCGTTCTACCCCGTTTTGACCTACGGAAGTTCGGATTTGGACTCCGGATGAAGGTTCTATGCAGCTTGGTGGCCATGGCTTCTTGGTGTTCTTCTTCTCGGAAATTTGGAGAAGAATAACAGTACTTGACTTGACCGCATGAACATTTCATGCGGCAAGTGTTTTCCCAGCCGCATGGGCTTTTCTTCACTTAACCGCATATGCGCCCTTGCCTCTTCTGGCCGTATGAACTTGTACTCCTTCTTAGCCGCATGAGCTCTTGAACTGACCTGGCCGTATGAGCTCCTAACCGAGCCGCATGCACCCCTTCATATCCTGGCCGCATAGGCGTATAATCTGTCTGGCCGCATAAGGCCTTGCTTCCGAGCCGCATATGCATCAGCACCCTTGGCCGCGTGATGGCTGAGTCCATTATCAGCCGTATATGCACCCTTCACTCCCAGCCGCATGCGCCTGACCCTATTAGGCGCATGGGCTTCTACTAAGCCGCATGCGCCCCCTTGCTTATGCAGCCGCATGTGCGCCCACCTTATTGAGCTGCATGAACCCGGGCCCATTTTCAGCCGCATGAGAACCCTTTCCCGCCAGCCGCATGGACCTACATCTCTTCCCAGCCGCATATGCTCCGCTCCCATCAGCCGCATACGCCTGATGCGCCTGACCCCATCTAGCCGCATGGGATGTTCCCTTCCCAGCCGCATGTGATCACTTCTTGGCCGCATATGCCTGAGCCGCATGGCTTTCCAATAGCCCTGTGTACTATTATTTGTTATTATTTGCCCATGCCTTGTAACTCCATAGTATATTTTTACGTCTATTTTATATCCTTACGTCTTTTGTCATGAACTTGATAATCACGAATTTACTTGATATGTTTGGACATGATAATTGATACCTGAGCATGACACGATAGTGACCCGTAGTGGTGCACTCCTGACAAGTAAACATGACCTGACCTGATAGTGGCCCGTCGTGGCGCTCTCTTGACCAGAACTCTTGACATGATTACCTGACATGATATATCTTGATAAGCTGTTGCGACGGCTACCTGACATGACATGACCTGAATAATAACCTGGACACCGTGGGCGATTGTGCTTGTACAAATAATCCAGTCCTGTCTTGCATCATGTCTAGGAGGGGACTCCTGAGTACCACGGTCAGGAGTACCTACTGAAATGGACTAAGGCTAATAACTAGATTAATACATTAGTCATGAAGAGATTTCCCAGCTACAGGCAATCCCGTTACCTGGGCACGCCTTGGGATCTGTAGCCTGCCGTCGAGTAGGGCACATTTCCAGCACACTGTCATGTGTTGCACCCTTCAAGCTACCTAAGGGTACATTCGTTTCCTGGACGATGTACCCACCTGAATTCAACTATAAATCTTTTAACCCGGGTAACCTGGATGGACTGCAGGGCTTGTGGCTGTGGAAGAATCTCACTGCATCTTGCTAGTAACTAGGCTTGTGATAACCCTAGTTAGTTAAAGTATCAAGCCGTAATTCTTGCTTGGCCGTGAAATGATTGGATGGAGTCTAACCAGTCTAGTCTTGTCCTGATTTTGTTCCAGATTACTGCATGACCAGAATGCTTATATTTAGTTTACCGATAAATGGTGAGAATTCCAAGTTCTGTTCAGACGAAGGGTTACAACCTTGGTCCTTGTTTGGTTTACGGGTTGTAACCTGGTTATCGGAATAGTTCCATGGTTATCTCGTCGTATATCATCCTGATGTATTTTTTTATTTTCAATTCTTACCTTTATTTATAATTGTGTTGATTGCTGGTTTTAGTTCCTAAGTGAAGCTTCCTTTGTGGCACTTGCTCTTTTTGGGATCTGATCCAGCTGGTTTTGTATGGCCAGATTTCGGAACAGCTCCAGATGATCTACCGCTTTTCCAGCCCGATGGTGAACACCAGACGTAACCAGGGCAACGAGTGGGTTTTTTTGGCTCTCCCACTCTATTGTAAAAATATTCTTTTGAGGCGTTTAGCCGACGAGCACCTGTTTAGCTCGATTGCATTACTTACTGTCTGCCTACGGGCTGTAACATGATTGACAGATCCTAGGGTTGATCATGTATGACTAAACTCTTGCTAGTCCTAACATTTTGTAACGACTAGCTTCATGATCAGCTGAATATGTAATATTTGGGATGCCTTATTATTGTATATTTAATGATCATACATCTTGTAACATTTACTTACTTGCTTGTGATTGAGACACTAGGCTTGTTCATGACCATAGGAGACTGTTGGCTTGTAGTAAACCCTCATGTATCTAGACAGCCGTGACCATATAGTGAGATGGAATCCATTTTCTTATACATAGCTGGCTATGTCTGCCCCCGCTCTCCAGTATTCTGGTTCTGGGGCGTGACAGTAGTAACGGATAGTTTGAAACGGTAAGTTATTCATCTTATATATAGTAATTCTCAGAGGAAGAGGATCTCATTCACTTCTCCTAACTATTTTTTCTTCATCCTTTATTGTAGACAGAAGCTATTCAGTTTAGAAGTTCTCTCCACCTATTCTTCTATTCAGAAGCTGTTCTCAACCTTCATTTTTAGCATCCATAGTCTACAAGTTTGTGATAATGGATCCAAATTTAACAATAATTTGCTACCATGGAGGTATACTAGATGGATTATCTTATCAAGGAGGTAGTACTCATCTTATTTCTACTTATTATAATATTTCACTGGCTAGTTTACGTAATATTATTAGTGATCGTTTTTCTATTAGTTATGATTTTACAATAAGGTGGTTTTTTACATATACTTTTTTAGTAGTAGATAGTGAGGAAGCATGAAATTTTGTTGTTCAAAATTGTTTAAGTTCATCTTGCATTAAAATTTACATTAATCCATCGATATCAAATACTACCACAAATATTATTTTCAGTATTCAACAAATCCTGGAAGATCAATTTGTTGTCGGTCCTCTTCTTATATTCATTTTTCCACCCATTTCAGCCTACGTATGAGTTCCCATACATTTCAGTCAAAAAGTGACTGAAAATATTCCATGAATGCTGCTGCCACACAACCTCGAATGCAGTCAAAGGCTGCATGGCACAGTCCCCGACACAATTATGCCACAGCAGCGGAAATCTGCACGCGTTCTACGAGGAAAGCTGCACGGAAATCTGCGCGCGTTCTACGAGGAAAGCTGCAGCCACGAGGCGCGTTCTACGAAAAAGCAGCAGCGGGAATCTCACGAGGCGGGCGCAGAAAGACACGTCAGACAAAAACGCCCTTGCTAAGGGCGTTTTCCTCTAAGGCTCTAACAGAACGCCCTTAGTAGGAGCGTTTCGCTTTTAATATATTTATATCTATTTTACTTCACGGACCTGACGGAGCAAACGGAATATTTATAAAAAAAGTTGTATTAAAAGGAGAACGTCCTTCGTAAGGACGTTCTTGTGCTTCTGCTATAATAAAATAAAAGTTTGTACTGTGTACGTGATTTCGTAAACATTTAATGCTCTGAGCGAAAATTTTCGTTTTTTAAAACACTGATTGTAATAACTAAGATTTGTCATAAGAAAAAACATGTCAAAAAGGTCATGATCAGCGGCTTTCCCCCACCCAATAATACTATAAAAAAGGGACAAAGTAGAAAGAAAAAATACATAGGAATGGGTTACATGTCCCCCGCTAGTGACAACCGGTGGGTGGAGTGGGCCTTTCACGAATCTTTTATTTTAGTCGTTGGATTGGTCTCGATCAACAGGGCTTGGTTGTGGGAAATTACGAATATAGGCCCTCCCTTGGAGGGATTGGGACTCGGGTGTGTCGAGATATGTGAAGGCATCTAAATGTCTTTTGTAGCTATAAGGAATGAAACTCGTGGCTTACATGATTGCATTAATTTCTTCCAGCAAACTATTATATTAAGATAAATGTTAAAGGTCACCCCCTTCTTTGCTAAGGGCAACCATCCTACAAAGAGCAACCATAATTTACTATTATTTTTTACTAAGAGCAACCTAAATTGAACAAGTTTACTAAGGACCACCCAAAAATCCTCCGCATTCCCTCCCGTTCGTTCCCCCCAAAACCTCCCTCACCTCCCTCTCTCTCTCCGCTCGTCCCCCCACCCTCCCCCCCCCACCTCCCGTTCGTACCCCTCCAGCCGACACCCCCCCTCCCCCGTTCGTACCCCTCCCCTCCCTCTCACCTCCCTCTCTCCGCTTTTGTCAATCGAGGACTGCAGGCAAGCACTGCAGTCATGTCTTCACTTTGGACTGCAGGCAAGTCCTGTAGTCACTGTAAGTTTTAAAATTTTTGGAGAAAAGCTTATGTCAATCGAGAACTGCAAACAAGCACTACAGTCTTGTCTTCACTTTGGACTGCAGGCAAGTCCTGCAGTCACTGTAGGTTGGAAGTTTTTTAAAAAAATAGAGAAAAGCTTCTGTCAATCGAGGACTGCAGGCAAGCACTGCAGTCATGTCTTCACTTTGGACTGCAAGCAAGCCCTGCAGTCACTGTTACATTCTAACTTGGTAGCCCTTAGTGTTTTCAAAATGGCAAATTTGTAATTTTTTTTAAAGTTTCAAGTTGGTGGCCCTTAGTAAAAGGGGGTGACCTTTAACATTTGCCTTTATTAATCAAGATTTGATAGCCCCATGGAGTCCACTTTTTTTTTTTTCTTTTTTTGCTAAATCACAATTTGCTACTCTCAACTATTACAAATATTCAATTTGATACCCTCAATTTGATAGAAGTCAACTTGATACCCTAAAATTAAAAATAACCAAATTATTCATGTCCCCTCATCCGGCGGCTGCAACTCCCCCGACCATTGTACCACCCCCGTGCCCCCCTCTCCCGTGTCGTGCCCCCAAGCTCCCATTATTTATCCGCAATGCTAGGGAGGGGGGCACGGGGGTGCAGCTGCCAGGAGGGTTAGGGGTGCAGCCGCCGGTGGAGGCGCGATGCTGGGAAGGGGTCGCGGGAGTGCAGCCACTGGGATGGAGAGGTGGAGGGAGGGACGAGGGTAATATGATCATTTTTAATTTTTAAGGTATCAAGTTGACGTCTATCAAAGTTAAGGGTATCAAGTTAAAAAATTGAAATACTTGAAGGTATTAAGTTGTAATTTAGCATTCTTTCTTTGTCTTCCTTCCTTCCTTTCTTTCTTTATAAATAGGAAAGTATTCTAGTACAGGCTTAGGCCTCCTTTGATTATCATGGTTTGAAAAAGAAAAGTCATTCCTTTTCTATGTTTGGGTGTCAACGAAAGTACGAGGAAAGAAAAATGATTCTTATAGGGTAAAAAAAAAAGAGAAAAAATGGTTCTTTCATCCAACAAGGATTCATTCTCCCACTATAGAGAACACTTTTTCTTCTAATTTTTTTGTCCTCTACAAATCCCGGAAAGGAAAGGAAATCAATTCCTTATTCTTTCCATTTTTCTTTCTCGTGTTTGGAGAGGATAAGAAAATTAGAAGGAAAAGTGAATTCTCTGTAATGGAAAAGTGAATCCTTGGTTGGATGGAAGAACCACTTTCTCTTTAATTTTTCTTTCTATGGGAATCATTTTTATTTCCTCACACTTTTTCTTTGTCATCCAAACATAAGAAATGAATGACTTTCCTTTTCCAACTCCGTGATTCCTCCAACCAAATGAGGCCGTGTTCCACTCTCTCCGAGGCCGATACGATCCTGGTACCTCAATAATCGATCGAGAGACTATACTTTGTGCACAAGTTATCCGAAACTCTTCTATCAGATAAAATAGTACAAATTATATAAATAAAAATAATAAATAAATAACAGTAAGGAAAATAACAATGAGGAGGTAAACTGAGTAACAATAGAAATATGGAACATGTAAACTGATACTAAAACATGAATAGTGGCTATAGCAGAAATATAAATCACCCATCAATATCGGCCAATCATGAACTGTGGCTTGATAACATTAGCTAAATAGGGTTTCACATTATTGATTACTATCACATGCAATTAAGCTTCCAACGGAAACATGCATTGTAAGTCTATCCAAGCAAAACAATATTATATACGCCACACATCGGTGATCTAATAATAATAAGTACATAATTGCAACACTCAACGGTAAACTGGAAGTGTGCACCTCACGACGGAGGAATCCAAATCCATATGTTGTCGGAATAATGGGGCTGCATGCAACATGATCCCAATGAATCTAGGTGAACATTATAGTTATTAATTCATGAACATTTTTACCTGATCGTGGGCATCCGTGGAATCCAACTTACATGTTTACCCCTCGGCTAAATGTAAAACCCAACTTTGTTTTAACATTTAAGATTATTAGCATAAGATAAGCTTGCAACCCACATCGCTATAATTATTATGTACTAGAGTGCACTACGACGAGCTACATATATAATCGATACGGTATCAATATAATATAGTACAATATGGTTCATGCTGGACGTCGCCATACATGATATCAAGCGGCCATTCATAACAATACGTTGCCATAATTAGGCTCACTCCATGCGATAGCGACATAGCCAAGAGGATACCTACGTATCCAGATACGTGAAGCGATACAGTGCTTCGGCATGTAAAAGATAACTAATGTGTAAACCCTTGTGCAATGGGCAAGAGTATCGACGCGGTCAATCCATATAATTATTAACTAAAAGGAATCATACTTGAATCAATAAGTATTTAGGAAATTCAATAGAAATAAATAGGAATCCATGTCGATAAGTTTTTCGTATTTCCTACGGCATCGGAAACAATCTGATATGGGAGATATGGCCGCTAGATTTTCTTAAAATTTTACCCACACCTCTCATACAAGTCATGATATTGTGTGTCAATTTTTAGGATCGTGCATTCAGATAGACATGAAAAGGAATCGATGAAAATTAGAAAAAAAAATTATGAAAAAACATTACTGCGGTGACATTATACTGTGAAGTATATTGGACAGTATACTGTCAATTATACTGCCTTTGGATAGAGAGCGATATATATAAAATATGCATAAATAATATACTGGCAGTATACTGTTCGGAGACAGAGAGTAGTATATATATAAAAATTATGTGGAGACAGTATACTGTATGCATAGATATGACCTAGTATCGGACAACACAACTGTCATGAAATGTGAAATCGGATGTCGGGTGACCGATACATAATGAAATCAAAATCCGAATAGTGCACCGTGCTCGTAATCACATGTACATGCTATAGTGAAAGATCCATGACTTTTCGTTGCAATAAAATGGATTGTTGGTAAAACCTTAAAAACTAAATAAAACAACCAATACTCGATTGATAGTTGATCGATTGAAGTTATGTCAAGGGCAAAGGGCTCGATATGACGAGTACTCTCTATTATAAACAAAATGAAAGTCAAAATCAAAGGAAAATCCAAGTGCTCACTTGGAAACCATATCAAAATCCAACTGAAACCATCGATACCATATCGAAATATATTCAAAAATAATTTTATCGTACAGAGCAAGGTATACTTGTCTATGGGCGATCGATGCAATCGATACGGATCCTTAAATGCTTGCTCGTGTCAAGTTCTCCATCAGGATTACTCAAAAGCACAAGTCTCGCTCCCTCAACTCGTGAGCTCGAGGGAAATGGAGAAGAGTGTGTGGGAGAGAGAATTGAAAGCTCTTTTCCTTGGTTCTCAAAAGGGAAAATAAGAGAGAGAGAGAGAGAGAGAAGGAGAAAAAAATTTAATAACGAATAGGTACTCGAATAGGTACTCTTCAACCTCCTTCTGTTGAGCAAGCTTGTAAATGGGTGATTTTTGCTAGGATCAAGATTAAGATTGACATCACTAAACCTCTTTCTACGAAGTATTACAGTTGATATGGGAAATAATATGGATTGTACTGTGTCATTGAAATATGAAAGACTTCCCAAATTCTGTCATTTTTGTGGTTGTTTAGGCCATGGCATCAAGAAGTGCAATTCTCATCAAGATTTCAAAATTTTGATGAATGAAAATTGGACCATAGATCAGAAGAGGGAATATCAAATCCTACTTGACAGACGTCTTGATAGATCAATTTGTGTTAATCATGTTGATAGATACAAACTCAATTCCCAAAGCATGCCCAAGCATACCCCTGCGTCTCCTCATATTCCAGAGTTTACAAATGAAACAGATGATAATTATCATCAACCCAATCCTCCATCTCTCCTGAATCCACAAATGTCAAATATTATTACCTCAATGTCCATTGACACACCCCCTATCGACACCATTGCCATAACTCCTGTCACTGGATGCCATACCTCCGGCAACTCTTCGACTACAGTTTGAAAAACAGTTATGAATAGTTCCGAGAAAAACTCTAATCAGTTATCATCCACTACCTCCACATGTCCAAATTCAGTTATTTCTCATCCATCATTAACTGACAGTCCATTTACCTCACTTATTCAGGATAACCAAATTCCTCATATATCGGACACCACCATTCCTGATCCTATCATTTCCATTCCTGATCCAACCATACATAACTATGATCCCACCATTTCCATACCTGATCTCACCAAAGCCATATCTATACCTGATCTCACCAATGCCATATCTATACCTGATCTCACCAAACCCATATCTGATCCCACCATACAAATTTCTAATCCCACCAATCACATATCTCATCATCCCAAACCCTTATCTGATCCTACCATGCCCATATATGAACCCATTTTACACAACCCTGATCCCACATTACCTATCCCTGAATCTACCACATCTAACCTGGATTCCCATGATATAATCCACATAATTCCACACTCTAATAAGATCATTTCCTCTGTTTTGGATGGTACTTTAAACTCACATTATCAGATACACTCCTCTACTACTCCTTCCACACATATACTTCCTGTCACCTCTAATAACATATCCTGTCCAATCCATTCTCCTAAATCTATTTCTCCAGAACCTGCATTCCATTCCAACAAATCTTCACCTACTGTAGTCCATACTACCAGTTCAGTTGCATCAACCTTCACATCTCTTTTAAAATCACTCACTCCCCTGCATCCATCTTCTGTTCTATCACATTTACCTTCTATATCTGATACTCCCCAACCTTCTATGCCTACTACTAATACAGCTCTCAAGAGATCCAGATCACCAAGTCGAGAGATTGATACTGAAATTTATCATGCTAGACCATTTAAACGTATCACTTGCTCAATTGAAGACAACATAGGCGCGACTGGCCTTCAACAGCCTCCATCACCATGATTTATCATGGAATTGTAGGGGCTTGAGGAACGACCCTACAATCCGT
The DNA here is from genome assembly GCA_029216955.1 of Iris pallida. Classification (NCBI taxonomy): domain Eukaryota; kingdom Viridiplantae; phylum Streptophyta; class Magnoliopsida; order Asparagales; family Iridaceae; genus Iris; species Iris pallida. The sequence goes on along the minus strand of JANAVB010036599.1, from coordinate 18,552 downwards.
ACTATCAAATCGTTCCTCCGTGCATCTAGTCCTAAAATTCTATTTCTTTCTGAAACTAGATGTTCGTCAACAGCTGCGGCTTCCATTTCCACAAGTTTAGGATTTGATAATCATTTCTCTGTTCCATCAATTGGTACCTCAGGTGGATTGCTCCTTTGTTGGGATTCTACTATTACTTTATCACTCATTTCTTCTTCTACAAACTGCATTCATTCATCCCTGGTTTATCCGGGATACTCTCAACCATGGCACCTTTTATGTCTATATGGTCCACCAGCAGTTAATGAAAGACAATCTTTCTGGCAAAATCTTGAGAATACTGTTATCTCAATATCCGACCCATGGATATGTATTGGTGACTGCAATAGCATCTTATCTGCTGATGAAAAATATGGAGGAAATGGGTTTAACTACTCTCATCACAAACATTTTATCAAGTGGTTTGACAGAGTAGCAGCTATGGACGTTGGTTATCATGGCCCTGCTTATACTTGGAATAATCGTAGGCGACCTATACAACACATTGCTGAACGCTTGGATAGAGCTATGGTTGATACTCAGTGGCGTTCTATTCATCCTAAGGCCGGCCTGCTACATCTTCCATGCATTAACAGTGATCATTGTCCCATTCTCCTACTACCAAACATCTCTTTCAGAAGAAAACGAACTATTTATCGTTTTGAGGCTGCTTGGGCGCTTGAGGAAGATTTTAATAAAGTAATCACTGATGAGTGGAATCATTGCCAGTCTTCTGATGTTCAAAATAAACTTAAGTTGCTGCTATCTCGTCTTCATTGTTGGGGCAATTCCAGGTTAAGGAAATTGAACAATGACATTAAGAATCATGAAACAAGATTGTTGCACTTACAGTCCCAAGCTCCAACTGATAACATTTTCACTGAAGAAAAGAATGTTCAGATTCTTCTCAACAAATTACATTTTCAAAAAGGGGTTTACTGGAAACAGCGTTCTAACATCTCTTGGCTCAAAGAGGGTGATAGAAATACCAAATTTTTTTACTTGGCAGCTACTTCACGAAGACAGAGGAATGTAATTCATAGTATTACTACTGAGGATGGTGTCCATATTTCAGACTTGAATGTTATTTCAAATATATTTATTGATCATTTCAGAGCTCTGTTTCAAGAAGTTGATTCAATCCCTGTACCTGAACATATCCTGGCAGATCTTCCAAGCATATCAGTTTCAGATAATGAGACCTTACACTCAGTCCCTCAAGAGGATGAAATCAGATCAATTATCAAGGGAATGGGATCATACAAATCTCCTGGTCCTGATGGATATCCTGTTATATTTTACCAAAAACACTGGGATCTTGTAGGCTCTGAGGTATCTTCTCTTGTTCAAAATTACTTCATAACAGGAATCATGCCTATCCATTTGAATCATACTCATATTGTTTTAATTCCCAGAGTGAAAAATCCAACAAAGCCTATTCATTATAGACCGATTGCCTTGTGTAATGTTCTTTACAAAGTCATTTCTAAATTACTTGCTAATAGGCTTCGTCCATTCTTACATAAGCATATTGGTCCACACCAGAATGCCTTTGTTCCAAGTAGATATATTGGTGACAATGTAGTCATTGCACAAGAGCTTCTTCATTCCATTTCTAAAAATTCTCCACAAAACAGTGCCTTTGCTCTTAAAGTGGATATGTCTAAGGCTTATGACAGATTATGTTGGGGTATAATTGGTCAAGCCCTTCATGGGATGGGTATCGTTGGGAAATCACATAGTCTAATCATGCAATGTGTTACCTCTACCTCTTATGCTATACTCATCAATGGAGAACCTTCAAATTCATTCTGTCTTGGTAGGGGACTTAGACAAGGATGTCCTCTTTCTCCATACTTGTTCATAATATGTATGGAAATTTTATCTACTTTAATCAATATCATGGTTAGGAATTCCTTATATGACAGTGTCACCATTCGACACTCGCCATATCCATTTTCTCACCTGGCTTTTGCAGATGATCTTTTCATCTTTGGAAATTCCTCACTCCACAACATTCACCAAGTCAAAATCATTCTTTAGACTTTTGAAAATTGGTCTGGCCAAAGAATAAACTATGATAAATCCTCTATATTCTTTTCAAAGAAAACAGATCCTATCATGAGAGAATTATATATTCACTTGTTCGGGGTTCAATTGATGAATTCCACAGACAAATATTTGGGTCATCATCTTCTTCTATCCAAAAACAGAGCCAGTACATTCAATCATCTGCTTAATTCCTGCTCCTCAAGGCTTCAAGGCTGGAAACGTAAATGTCTATCACATGCTGGCCGTACCACACTCATTAAATCCACCCTTGCATCTCTACCTACTTATTACCTATTAGCCTATCTCATTCCTAAAAAGATCACAAATACTCTTGCTAGAAATCAGTGTAACTTTTGGTGGGATTCTTTGGATAAGAGGAAAATCCATTACAAAGCATGGAGTTCATTCACTAAGCCTAAATACCAAGGTGGCCTTGGTATCAGAGATCCACATATATCTAACCTAAGTCTCCTTCTCAAACTGACATGGAGATTCCTCACCCAACCAAAGTCATTATGGGCAACTTTACTTAGCAGCAAATATTTACAGTCACACTCATTCTGGACAGCAGTACCTATCAACACATCCTCATGTATCTGGAACAGTATCCTGAGCAGTAGAGAATTTCTTTTGGGCAATGTAATATGGTCTGTAGGGGATGGTTCTCTTATTGACATATGGCATGATCCTTGGGTCCCTACTCTTCCTAATTTCAAAGTGCAAGGATATACATTCAGTCATCAGTGGGCTAATAAAGTCTGTGAGCTTATCAATATTGAAACATTTTCCTGGAAATCACATCTCATTCATATTCTATTCCCTCCATTTGAAGCAGCTGCTATTTTGAAGAGACCTTTATCGGCTAATTGTACAACTGATGAGTTTAAGTGGATCCACACTTCTACTGGAGTTTTAACTACTAAATCAGCCTATCGAGCCATTCATGCGAAGCTATTTCCGGTTGACAATAACTCTCATTTGTCTGATTTTCAAAATTGGAGGAAGTACTGGTCTCTTACTCATATCAGCCCGAGAGTTTTGATGTTTGGGTGGCGAGCTATTACTAATGCTATCCCTACTAATGCAAATATCCATCGTCGCCTCAATCATATAGATGATTCATGCCCTCTATGTCAGGTACTGTCATAGCTGCTTTTCAAAAAAAAAAAATTAATGTATTAATATTTTATTATATTTTCATCCAATTAAATGTTTTGCTCTAAATTTTTGATATGATAATAATAATAATGTTTTCATTTCTTAATTTTTTTGAGTTTTTATTTTGAGAAAAAAAAAACCCTAAAGGAAAAAAAAAATAATAATTATATAGAGAAAGAGAGAAGGGGGCAGCCCCTAACTCTCATCTCTCTCTCTCAGACTCTCTCTCTCGAATTCTCTCTCTCTCTCTCTCTCCCGAACCTTCTCTCCCTCTCTCGTGATCTCTCTCTCTCCCGAAATCTCTCTCCCTCTCTCGCTCTCTCCCGAACACTCTCTCCCCCTCTATATATCTCTCCATCTCTCTCCCTCTCCCTCTCCACTCTTCTTCTTCCTCTCCTTCCTAGTGCTACCGCTGCTGCCGCTGCTACTTGCTGCTGCCGCCGGCTGCCGCCGGCCGAGCGCGCCGGCCACCGCCGGCCACCCGAGCGCGTCGCCGGCCACCACCACCTCTTCACCCTCCTCTCCATCCTCCATCACCACTTCCCATCTCCACCATCATTTCCACCTCCAACATCATCACCATCACCACCTTCAACATCATCACCATCACCACCTTCAAAACCTAAACCCAAAACCCCTTTTTTTTCTTCTAAGAAGAAAAAAAAAAAAAAAAAAGAAGAAATTGGAAGAAGAAGAAGGGGGAAGAAGAAAAGGGGGAAGAAGAAGAAGCTCGGAGAAGAAATTGGAGAAGAAGATGAAGAAGAAGGGAAGAACCAAGCCCTAATTTTCCAATTCCAAAACTCAAATCTATTTTCCCAAGGCAAGTCCTCACCTCCTTCTTCTTCTCAAATTTTTTCCATCTAGGTTAATGAAAATTTTATTTATTCTTTTATCTTCATGAAAAAAAAAATTCTGAAATTATAGTTTCATAAATAATTTGGTAATACCAGAAAATTGAAGTATATGGTTTAATCTTCTAAAAAAAAAAATCTGAAAATTCATATCATAAGATTTAAATATAAGTTAAGATAATATCTCTGAATTTTGTTTAGTTAATTCTGAATTTAATAATATTTAAATCAAGTCAAGATATATTAAAATGTTGCAAATTCTAATTTCTAGTAAATATTTAATTTGACATAAACAAAAGTATTAAATATTTGTGGTATGATATTTCGAATAAGTGAATAATCGAATAGACACAAGTAGAGAAATCAATTTTGAATACGGACTTTGGACTTGCGATTTATGGACATGAACTATTGGACTCTCCATGAACAAACAAACACAAATGAACATATGGGACTCTCCAATGATAAGTTGTCATAAAAATTTGGAACTGAACAACTGGACCGTACGTCGGAAAGGTAAAAAGGACCCTGCTTCTCTCTACTCACTACATGGTTACTCAATTTGGTGTATATTTAGAAATAATTCCCGTTTATTTCCTTTATTCTCCTGCTTCATGCATATATTATGGAAGAGTTTCATTTGGTTTAAATTCCGTCATACTATCTACGTATATATATATATATAAATACATATATATATATATATATATATATATCTACATACATATATATGTATATCTCTATATATATCTACATATATATATATATACATACATATATATATATATCTACATACATATATATGTATATCTCTATATATATCTACATATATATATATATACATACATATATATATACCTGTACACATATAGTTATACGTTATAAAGTCTAAAGTCTTACATAGTTGAATAAAATTTGCTCTATGTGACAAATTGCAAAGCTAATAGCAAGCCGCAAGTTGATCTATTGCCGAAGGAAAGGTAACCAATGCTTGCTCAGGTATAAATCTCCAATTCCTCTTGCTCTTTTATTCCCTGCATGGTTCCGGTGTTGAGAGTTGCTCCACCGAAGGGGTCGGCGAGCCCAATACTTACTTGCGTGGTTCCGGTGTTGAGAGTTGCTCCACCGAAGGGGTCGGCGAGCCCATATTTTTCTGTCATTATAAAAATTGTTTCTTGTAAATTTTCGGGGCTCCTACATACAAAGGAGATTCTGCCGAAATTTTTGAGAAATTTAGGAGATAGACAAATTTTCGACCTTCGGAAATTTTTTGGAAATTTCTGAATTTATGAGGCATTTGGGAGGGGAGAACAACCGAATATCCCTAGATATCCCGTAACATAAATAACAAAAAAAAGCTGATCAGTATTCTGAAATCTCTGAAATCCGTGCATCTAGTTTCAACTAGGATGCACTAGCCCAAGGGAGGCTCAACATCTATCTGACAGTAACATCAATAGATGTCCTTTATTTAGCCCAAGGGAGGCTCGGAATTCACAGCCTGATCCCAGGTTAACGGGATTGTTCACGGGAAATATTTAGAGGATTATTCGGAGCATTGTTCTCAAAACTGCATATCTTCAAGTCTTACTCCAGAAAACAACGCTGTCTATCATAAGTAGGCAGTGTCATTAATTGCTCAAGGGAAGCAATTCCTATTAAAAGCTCAAGGGAAGCTCGGAAATCTTATTATTCATGGAGTAGGACATTGATCCTTATTTAGGTTTTACTAAAGTATATATATATATAGTAGTGCAATTTAGTATACCATGTCTCTTCTTTTAAAACTACATCTTCATTATTTTGTTTAACCTTTTACCGTTCTTGGCCGAGGACTTGCTTGTCGTTTTCTAAACGACCTAGTATTTGTTCACTAGGTGAAGAAGAAGATGCCTCCGCCGAAGTATCGCCGCTCTACAACGAGGAGTAAACTGTCTGGACTATCTACAATTATGGCCAGCAGTATCGTAGTATCTTACAAATTTACTTTTGTAATCGTCTGTAATAGTATTGTTGGAAAAGTTTCCTGTAATATAGCTACACTATATTTTTAATACCATGCAAATTTCCTGTATTTTCCATTCTTGCTGAGGATTACAGGCGACAATCGCGGTTTCGGCGCGTAGCCTGGAGATGTGTTATGGCGTCACCGTTTCAAATATGGGAAGCGGGACGTGACACGTCTTTTAGTGGTGGCCCATGCAGGTCAGCAAGAATGGAAAATCTTCGATGAACCATAGGTTTAGATAAGACGTAGGTTCTAGACTTAGACGGAGAACTTTGATTTCCGTATTGGATCCCAAGGTTAAAGGACCTAAAATAGGTTGCAGGTTTTACAAAACCGAAAGCTTAAGGATGAGGAACCTACCAATCTTCTAGGAAAACCTATGCAGGATAAGACATGACGGTAGGTCAAGATTTTTGGAATCCTATGGGCTAAGGCACAGACTTTAAGGAATGTCTTAAGGAACCTTAGAACAGAGAATACCAATTTGATTGATGTATGTTAACTATATTCTTGGTATGCTTAGCTAGATAAAACTCCTATAGCAAGTATGAACCATTAAGTATCCTTACTTGGTTATGAGTAGCACAAGGGCAGACATGACCTTCTAGGCCAGATTAGTATGTATTTGAGGATTCGATTAGCACTCTTATTTGAGCTATTAAGAACCTAGAAATTCCTTGAGGATCTTGGGCTGAGTATGGGTATCACTAGTAAACCAGGAATTCAAATATTTTGAATAGTGAGGGATAAGAATATATATATATATGTATCTCCTTAATGAATATTGGATAAGTTAGTACTAGCAATAGCTTATCTAAGTAATTGTATAATGATTGTTGTACGTAGTGCTATGTAAATAATTGGATTAGAATTTAGTTTCTTATTTCTTAACCTCTTAAACTTATCACTGTTTGAGTCTCTACCCGTTCTCCTTCATCTGTTAAATTTCCTATTATTCACCTATCTCCCCCATTCGACTATTTTCTGCGTTATCCCCAATATTATTTGAAAATTTAGATCATATCCTCAATCTTTTCATTCAATCATATCTTTCCATAACATTCCTAATTTCAGTAATTGTCCCTTCTCTAATATACATGCTCATTTACTCATTTGATTCTATTCTATGAGGTAATGCTTTGACCAGGATATTGTGGATGGATTTATACGAATGAATACTTGTCGTGCCTTGAGTCGAATGTTCTTTTGTATCATGGAAAGAGAAGTTGTGCAGCCACCTATGTTGGCGAGGCACAACATTATCGAATACATGAATTCACAAGATTTTGAGCCCAAGATAATGATTCTGTGTTTGATTTCAAGGAGTTTGACATTTAGATTCTGATTTCATATTTCTCATTTTGAATTTTGAAACCATTGATTTGAAAATTTGAGATGAGACTTCTGTTTCCCTAATAACAAAATCTTTGAGATCATTTCTGAGTTTTAATATTTTGTATAAGTGATATTGATGATATTGCAACTTGAATTGAATTTCTATTTGAATTTGATTTCGAATTGATTGGATTTTTCCCTGACATGTATGGTTACTTCACAGTCATATTCCCTAATCATTTTATGGATATCGTTGGCGTGATAGCAAAAGCTGCAGCCATGAATCCTGGTAGTGAAATGGTATCTTGTTGCAGCCATATGCGTAATGGCGAGGCAGAAGATTACTATATCACGTCAGAGAATGAGGATAAGAAATATGATTTTGAATTCAATGATCATATATGGTTATGGTTTGAAACAACATGGTATTTGACCAATTCTATTTGGTTTTATGGAATTTCAAAAATCTTGGTGATTTCTATTATTTTAGGATTGTTCTTATTTCCGTGAAGTTTTGATAACTATATTTCAAAATATTTTGTTTACCTAATTACTACTCTAATTCTGTAAGGTGGGTAGAACATTTTGCTTCTCTTTATAATTGTTTTGAAAATCTTATCGTTAAAATTTAAATTTCGAGGACAAAATTTTTGTAAGGTGGGTAGAGTGTCATAGCTGCTTTTCAAAAAAAAAAAAATTAATGTATTAATATTTTATTATATTTTCATCCAATTAAATGTTTTGCTCTAAATTTTTGATATGATAATAATAATAATGTTTTCATTTCTTAATTTTTTTGAGTTTTTATTTTGAGAAAAAAAAAAACCCTAAAGGAAAAAAAAAAAATAATTATATAGAGAAAGAGAGAAGGGGGCAGCCCCTAACTCTCATCTCTCTCTCTCAGACTCTCTCTCTCGAATTCTCTCTCTCTCTCTCTCTCTCCCGAACCTTCTCTCCCTCTCTCGTGATCTCTCTCTCTCCCGAAATCTCTCTCCCTCTCTCGCTCTCTCCCGAACACTCTCTCCCCCTCTATATATCTCTCCATCTCTCTCCCTCTCCCTCTCCACTCTTCTTCTTCCTCTCCTTCCTAGTGCTACCGCTGCTGCCGCTGCTACTTGCTGCTGCCGCCGGCTGCCGCCGGCCGAGCGCGCCGGCCACCGCCGGCCACCCGAGCGCGTCGCCGGCCACCACCACCTCTTCACCCTCCTCTCCATCCTCCATCACCACTTCCCATCTCCACCATCATTTCCACCTCCAACATCATCACCATCACCACCTTCAACATCATCACCATCACCACCTTCAAAACCTAAACCCAAAACCCCTTTTTTTTCTTCTAAGAAGAAGGAAAAAAAAAAAAAAAAAAAAGAAGAAGAAATTGGAAGAAGAAGAAGGGGGAAGAAGAAAAGGGGGAAGAAGAAGAAGCTCGGAGAAGAAATTGGAGAAGAAGATGAAGAAGAAGGGAAGAACCAAGCCCTAATTTTTCAATTCCAAAACTCAAATCTATTTTCCCAAGGCAAGTCCTCACCTCCTTCTTCTTCTCAAATTTTTTCCATCTAGGTTAATGAAAATTTTATTTATTCTTTTATCTTCATGAAAAAAAAAATTCTGAAATTATAGTTTCACAAATAATTTGGTAATACCAGAAAATTGAAGTATATGGTTTAATCTTCTAAAAAAAAAAAATCTGAAAATTCATATCATAAGATTTAAATATAAGTTAAGATAATATCTCTGAATTTTGTTTAGTTAATTCTGAATTTAATAATATTTAAATCAAGTCAAGATATATTAAAATGTTGCAAATTCTAATTTCTAGTAAATATTTAATTTGACATAAACAAAAGTATTAAATATTTGTGGTATGATATTTCGAATAAGTGAATAATCGAATAGACACAAGTAGAGAAATCAATTTTGAACACGGACTTTGGACTTGCGATTTATGGACATGAACTATTGGACTCTCCATGAACAAACAAACACAAATGAACATATGGGACTCTCCAATGATAAGTTGTCATAAAAATTTGGAACTGAACAACTGGACCGTACGCCGGAAAGGTAAAAAGGACCCTGCTTCTCTCTACTCACTACATGGTTACTCAATTTGGTGTATATTTAGAAATAATTCCTGTTTATTTCCTTTATTCTCCTGCTTCATGCATATATTATGGAAGAGTTTCATTTGGTTTAAATTCCGTCATACTATCTACGTATATATATATATATAAATACATATACATATATATATATATATATATATATATATATATATATATATATATATATATATATATATATATATATATATATATATATAAATACATATACATATACATATATATATATATATATATATATATATATATATATATATATATATATATATATATATATATATATATATATATATATATATATATATATACATATATATATATATATATATAAATACATATACATATATATATATATATATATATATATATATATATATATATATATATATACATACATATATATGTATATCTCTATATATATCTACATATATATATATATACATACATATATATATATCTACATACATATATATGTATATCTCTATATATATCTACATATATATATATATATACATACATATATATATACCTGTACACATATAGTTATACGTTATAAAGTCTAAAGTCTTACATAGTTGAATAAAATTTGCTCTATGTGACAAATTGCAAAGCTAATAGCAAGCCGCAAGTTGATCTATTGCCGAAGGAAAGGTAACCAATGCTTGCTCAGGTATAAATCTCCAATTCCTCTTGCTCTTTTATTCCCTGCATGGTTCCGGTGTTGAGAGTTGCTCCACCGAAGGGGTCGGCGAGCCCAATACTTACTTGCGTGGTTCCGGTGTTGAGAGTTGCTCCACCGAAGGGGTCGGCGAGCCCATATTTTTCTGTCATTATAAAAATTGTTTCTTGTAAATTTTCGGGGCTCCTACATACAAAGGAGATTCTGCCGAAATTTTTGAGAAATTTAGGAGATAGACAAATTTTCGACCTTCGGAAATTTTTTGGAAATTTCTGAATTTAGGAGGCATTTGGGAGGGGAGTGTAATGCCCCGCTCCGCACGAGGCATTTGGTTGGCTTATTGGATGGGATCAGAATATTGGACCGTGACTTATGTTGGGAATCAGGAGAATTGAGACTGATGCAGTCTCTCTTAGCTGGCTAGACGGAATGGATATTGGAACGTGGCTCGCAGGTGGAGCTACGATTAGTGGAATTTTGGGTGAGTGGAACTGTCCTTCCTCCTCCTTACTCCTTCATGCTTAACAAATGAAGTATTGAAATGCTATGAGTTGTCCCTAAATGTCCCATGTTTTAGTTGCTAAATAATAGAGATGCCTATGTTGAGAATTATTGAAATGTACAACACATTGAACTGTTAATGTGATTCGCTGCCTGAGAATGAATTGATAACATTGCCCCTTATGCTTAACACTGCTGGAACAAGTAGACACTTGTATAATGAGATGCCTTATGAATGATAGAATAAGAAATGAACTGGCTATGCTATCGAACCAATGAACTGAATGAAACACTAGAATCATATACTATCTGTATAACTGTTACAAGAATATGAAATGTTGCCTGTCCCTTATAAGAAATGAATGAATGAATAAATGTCCCTATGAAATGAATGAATGTTAAGTTCCCTTTAAGAAAGGAATGATATGAGATACGTTGCAATGAAGCAATGAATGAGAAATGATAAAGCTGGGATTGTTGAGATCACCAAATAAAATGATGGTAATGACGAAATGAATAAGTCATTGAATATGACTAATGATGCACTGTTGCCTTTACTTTCCTTAATATATTTTACCATGCGATTTTTGTTCACAATCGAGTCGGACACGCATTCGCATGGTCATGGACAACTTGTATACAAGGTTTGAGTAATAATTTCCTCGAACGGTTCCTAGGGCCCTGGGGACCGATTCGGCCTAGGAGGAAATAATGATGAGTGCTATGGGAGCACGGATAAGGCGGGGTGGCATAGAGGCTCGCCACCTACTATGCTGACCGCATTATCTTAAAATGAAATGAAATGAGAAAAGTCCATATGGTTTAACAATACCAGTGACCATGAGTCAGGATGCATGCTAATGAATGTTTTGTGCAGGCAGAGTAAGTATATCAAATAACCTGTAATTGATACAGGTACGAGGAGTCGGCTATCGGTAAGAAATCACATAATTGTGATATTGTATAAGTTGGTTTAACTTGCCTGCTTAACATGTTCCATTTAGTATGCTAGAAAGAGGCCTTGCTATAATCATTGCTCAAACATAACATACATGCTAAGTGATGCTTGATGTGAGAACTGTTATAACATGTTTAAAATATTAATGTTAACGATGCCTCAATGATGCCTTTTCATGATAACACCTAGTATGCCTCAATGATGCCTTTGCATGATAACACCTAGTATGCCTCAATGATGCCTTTGCATGATAACACCAAGAAGGATAAATGATATGTCCACATGAATGCTACTAAGAATATGTTTACATGCTTCACTCTGATTAATGCCCATGAACTGTAAACTGATGTTAGGCCCAAGTAGAAAGATCACTCTAAGAAATGCTTGCTTAAATGATCACTTTAATGTTGGTTTATGCGAGTGGGTTGGATTCTGCTCGCCAGTACATAGATGATGTGCTGACCCACGTTTTGTGGGCAGGTGCTCGTGCTTGGAATGTTCTACACACGAAGATTGGCTTGATTGGTCCCGCGGCATCGAAGATTTATTGGGCATACAGAAGCTCTCCTTGCACAAGATGATGTCTTCTGTTTATAAAGGGCATAATGTATGGAACATTATAATCAGTTGTACCAGTGAGATTGTAAGCCAAGTCGGTATATCGAGTTGTAATCCATTGTATCTAAATATCAAATGTAAGCTGTATAGCATTGTTCAGTTGGTTTCCAATGTAAAGTGAGATGTGCTGTAATCATTGTACTTCAATACAAGTCTTGTACTCTTCTTCAATTATCAATAAAGAAAATAAAGTTCTGCATATCTCTGTGTGGCTTCAAGTTACTCTTTTTCTCCGCTGCTATAAAGAAGTGATGTACTTCTATTCAATAAGAAAGATTGTCCTCATTAAATTCAATTTATCTGCTTCCGCCGCTGCGATGTGTTCCTATTTGAAGAATAATCGATTATAAACCATCTTTGCCTTGTACAAGTGCAATACCAGACTTGTACGGCATCACGCCCAAGCGAGGACGATCGATTCCAAGAGATAAAATATATAAATAAATGACTCTATGAATCGGGGCGTGACAAATTGGTATCAGAGCACGGCTTTACGTCCTTGGTCTCTTCTTTGATTCATTTCAAATCAAAGTTGCATCGACGATTAACCAAAGTTGCTTCCGCGATCGCTCAACGTTGCTTCCGCGATTAAATCAAAGATTGCTTCCGCGATTATATTGTTGTTGTCTTATAATCATCCTATGTTGTTCGTGTCTGAAAGATCATTGACCCTCTTGGCTGCTCACTGGATGTTCCATACAATAAGTCTATATACATTGTGATGCCCCTAAAAGAATGATTGTTGTTGGTTTGGACACAAATAACCCAACAATGACTCGATGCCATAGTATGCTATATTGTGAATGCTGTTTGGAATGTGGGAATATAGAAAAATGGCTATGTATGCTGCAACAAGTTGAGAATTACATGTGATGTTGGAAAAGAGTTGGGAATGAAATAATTGATGGATGAGTTCAACAGAATTAGTGAATTGACTCATGTGTGCTGGCTACTGCTTTGAGACCCTAAGAATGTTGTCTTGTGATATTGAGACCCCGAGATGTTGGTTAAGTATTGTGATCATTATAGATCAGGAATGTCCGGAATAGATTGAGTTGGTATTATTTAAGGATGGCTTCGTTTCTGAGTGGTATATTGCCTCTACCACCTCAGAACGAGATGTATGTTGACCTTTTCCATAGAATAGCAATGAGACTATCTGTGAGTACTGGGTAGTACCGAGACGTAGCTGGGAGTCATGTATTGTTGCTAGATGACTCGAGTGTCCCCTGACGGTGATGCTATGTTGGGTAGCAAGATTCTAAAAATTGTAACCGGTTGGCTTGGTTAGAAATTGTTTAGTCGAGTGATGACTCGAGCTAGTAAGACAGTTAGTATGCTACGGGTAAATAGACTTGGCTAGAGAATATGGTGGCTTAGAACATCTGAATGTTGACTTTGATTGGTTGGATACAAATTAAATGTGGCTAATATAAAGTTGGATGCGTAGCTGAAAGTTTTGAAAATATTGTCGGTGAATCAAAGGGATATTAAAAATCTGTGCCTTGATCCTAAGGTGTAATAGATGTCAATCCATCTTGATCACCAAAGGATAGTCATTGCATAGATGCATGATGCTGAAGAATTGAATTGTACTAGAAAAATAACAAGTAGTGACTCAGAATACTGTTGTTGCCTAGAGGATGGTTAAGTGATACATAAATTGTCGGATTGAATGGGATGAACTACTTGACCATTACTGCATGAGATTAAGAATGCCGTAAGATAGTTGATGATTGAGAAACAAATGGAAACGAGAAATTGCAAACGTGTTGGATAATGTCGGTATAGGTGATTGTTGGTTGGGATATAGATTGTTGGCTTATGACTTAGTGGTGCAACCTTGTCATACAGACCGAATAGTATGATTCTATAGTTATATTAAACTATCGGAATCGATGACCCTTGAATAGTTAACCTTGGTTATGGGTTTATGTGGGTACGAAGGAATCGGACCAGAAATTGAATCATTGAAAAAAAAAATTTACTTGATGGATTACTAGAACGATGAAGATCGTATGTCGGATTTGGAATTGACCATAATGTTGATAGATCGATTTTAGTCGATTGTTGGGTAAGTCTAGAATGAGCCTCTGTGGGAATTATTTCCTTGAGGAAGACCCTGAATAGATAGACTTGACCCTAGCGACCAGTTGATGATTTACCAATTGCTGGCTTAGCCCAATTGGCGATTCATTATTCAGACTGAGTTAAAACCCATAGGTTTGGGTAGAGTTCCTTAGAACTGTTGGTTGCTTGTTGGCCTTAAGAATAAGAAATTAGTATAACCCTAGTAGCCGTCCACTCTAGGGAAGTCACCTGAATGATTAAGTTTAGCTGTCAGTGTAGCTAACCTTAGAGATTGATTGAAAAATAGATGGCTATTGGCAACCCATAGAATGACCCTGTGGCATTGAATGAGAGACAGTGATAATGAGTATTGACCTAAGGGAATGTATGCTTCAACTTGAACCGTAAGAGATGTTTGACCCTTGAGGATTATATGTCGGCCATAAGTGGGAATTGCAATCGTAAGGTAAGACTCGAGTGTACCTATAGTCGGGTAGCTAAGTTAACCTTGACTGTTGCATAGAATTATATCCTGACTCGGGTAATCGATAGTGGGTGACGTCGGACTGTGTCTTATAGAAAAGATGAGTTGCCTCGGTGAAAAATTATTATTGGATTTGGGAAGGAATATGATTGCATGTTGTGAACTCTTGATATGGTTGGCTCTAAGTTAGACCCTTGATCGAATGTTAGAAATGTTATGCTTGGGTATAGAGTTTAACCAAGTTGTCCCTGATATTATGTATTGTAGCCTGGAAAATAGTGATTATGGCAAAGTGAATAAAGCAATAAGTCAAAATGAAAGGATGCTAAGTTGGATTTAGAAAAGAGAGTTATATTATGGCAGATCGAATCGCACTAACATGGAAGTTGGCTGAAGTACATATGTTTTGGGGACGCCTAAAATATGTGTATGGATCCAGCAGAAGTGATTGGTTGTGACTGAGATAACATTATGGGAAGAATTTATCGCACTAGCACGAACTTTGGCTGAAATACATATGTTTTGGGGACGCCTAAAATATGTGTATGGATCCAAACGAAGTGATATGTTGCGACTGAAATATAAATGTAAGAGAAATGTTGGCGAATCAATGAGAAGTTACAAGTAATTGAAAAAAAAGAGATAGACAGATCGAATCGTTGATGGATTTAAATGGTACAATTGGATAGATATTTTGAAATGACCGAGTGGGCTGAAATGGATATTGATTTGAAGCTGAATGAGTAAACTCATGGTGAAAAAGTGAATCTTGTAGAAGACTTGTTTCCTTAAGTTTCGAGGACGAAACTTTTTCTGAGTGGTATATTATGTAATGCCCCGCTCCGCACGAGGCATTTGGTTGGCTTATTGGATGGGATCAGAATATTGGACCGTGACTTATGTTGGGAATCAGGAGAATTGAGACTGATGTAGTCTCTCTTAGCTGGCTAGACGGAATGGATATTGGAACGTGGCTCGCAGGTGGAGCTACGATTAGTGGAATTTTGGGTGAGTGGAACTGTCCTTCCTCCTCCTTACTCCTTCATGCTTAACAAATGAAGTATTGAAATGCTATGAGTTGTCCCTAAATGTCCCATGTTTTAGTTGCTAAATAATAGAGATGCCTATGTTGAGAATTATTGAAATGTACAACACATTGAACTGTTAATGTGATTCGCTGCCTGAGAATGAATTGATAACATTGCCCCTTATGCTTAACACTGCTGGAACAAGTAGACACTTGTATAATGAGATGCCTTATGAATGATAGAATAAGAAATGAACTGGCTATGCTATCGAACCAATGAACTGAATGAAACACTAGAATCATATACTATCTGTATAACTGTTACAAGAATATGAAATGTTGCCTGTCCCTTATAAGAAATGAATGAATGAATAAATGTCCCTATGAAATGAATGAATGTTAAGTTCCCTTTAAGAAAGGAATGATATGAGATACGTTGCAATGAAGCAATGAATGAGAAATGATAAAGCTGGGATTGTTGAGATCACCAAATGAAATGATGGTAATGACGAAATGAATAAGTCATTGAATATGACTAATGATGCACTGTTGCCTTTACTTTCCTTAATATATTTTACCATGCGATTTTTGTTCACAATCGAGTCGGACACGCATTCGCATGGTCATGGACAACTTGTATACAAGGTTTGAGTAATAATTTCCTCGAACGGTTCCTAGGGCCCTGGGGACCGATTCGGCCTAGGAGGAAATAATGATGAGTGCTATGGGAGCACGGATAAGGCGGGGTGGCATAGAGGCTCGCCACCTACTATGCTGACCGCATTATCTTAAAATGAAATGAAATGAGAAAAGTCCATATGGTTTAACAATACCAGTGACCATGTAGTCAGGATGCATGCTAATGAATGTTTTGTGCAGGCAGAGTAAGTATATCAAATAACCTGTAATTGATACAGGTACGAGGAGTCGGCTATCGGTAAGAAATCACATAATTGTGATATTGTATAAGTTGGTTTAACTTGCCTGCTTAACATGTTCCATTTAGTATGCTAGAAAGAGGCCTTGCTATAATCATTGCTCAACACAACATACATGCTAAGTGATGCTTGATGTGAGAACTGTTATAACATGTTTAAAATATTAATGTTAACGATGCCTCAATGATGCCTTTTCATGATAACACCTAGTATGCCTCAATGATGCCTTTGCATGATAACACCTAGTATGCCTCAATGATGCCTTTGCATGATAACACCAAGAAGGATAAATGATATGTCCACATGAATGCTACTAAGAATATGTTTACATGCTTCACTCTGATTAATGCCTATGAACTGTAAACTGATGTTAGGCCCAAGTAGAAAGATCACTCTAAGAAATGCTTGCTTAAATGATCACTTTAATGTTGGTTTATGCGAGTGGGTTGGATTCTGCTCGCCAGTACATAGATGATGTGCTGACCCACGTTTTGTGGGCAGGTGCTCGTGCTTGGAATGTTCTACACACGAAGATTGGCTTGATTGGTCCCGCGGCATCGAAGATTTGTTGGGCATACAGAAGCTCTCCTTGCACAAGATGATGTCTTCTGTTTATAAAGGGCATAATGTATGGAACATTGTAATCAGTTGTACCAGTGAGATTGTAAGCCAAGTCGGTATATCGAGTTGTAATCCATTGTATCTAAATATCAAATGTAAGCTGTATAGCATTGTTCAGTTGGTTTCCAATGTAAAGTGAGATGTGCTGTAATCATTGTACTTCAATACAAGTCTTGTACTCTTCTTCAATTATCAATAAAGAAAATAAAGTTCTGCATATCTCTGTGTGGCTTCAAGTTACTCTTTTTCTCCGCTGCTATAAAGAAGTGATGTACTTTATTCAATAAGAAAGATTGTCCTCATTAAATTCAATTTATCTGCTTCCGCCGCTGCGATGTGTTCCTATTTGAAGAATAATCGATTATAAACCATCTTTGCCTTGTACAAGTGCAATACCAGACTTGTACGGCATCACGTCCAAGCGAGGACGATCGATTCCAAGAGATAAAATATATAAATAAATGACTCTATGAATCGGGGCGTGACAGGGAGAACAACCGAATATCCCTAGATATCCCGTAACATAAATAACAAAAAAAAAGCTGATCAGTATTCTGAAATCTCTGAAATCCGTGCATCTAGTTTCAACTAGGATGCACTAGCCCAAGGGAGGCTCAATATCTATCTGACAGTAACATCAATAGATGTCCTTTATTTAGCCCAAGGGAGGCTCGGAATTCACAGCCTGATCCCAGGTTAACGGGATTGTTCACGGGAAATATTTAGAGGATTATTCGGAACATTGTTCTCAAAACTGCATATCTTCAAGTCTTACTCCAGAAAACAACGCTGTCTATCATAAGTAGGCAGTGTCATTGCTCAAGGGAAGCAATTCCTATTAAAAGCTCAAGGGAAGCTCGGAAATCTTATTATTCATGGAGTAGGACATTGATCCTTATTTAGGTTTTACTAAAGTATATATATATAGTAGTGCAATTTAGTATACCATGTCTTCTTTTAAAACTACATCTTCATTATTTGTTTTTAACCTTTTACCGTTCTTGGCCGAGGACTTGCTTGTCGTTTTCTAAACGACCTATTTGTTCACTAGGTGAAGAAGAAGATGCCTCCGCCGAAGTATCGCCGCTCTACAACGAGGAGTAAACTGTCT
>JANAVB010036598.1:0-62195 GCA_029216955.1 Iris pallida | reverse complement strand
ATATAATCTATAAAAATCTCACCTGATATGAGATGGCAAATCATATTCTCATCTCAACCTAAAGATAGATAAGTTCAACTTATACCTTCCCTCTGGGTCCACAAACTCATTCCAAGAAAGAATAAGTTGATAACGGACAGATGTTTCAAAAATCAGGACGTGCAAGAACAAATTGGGAAAAGTTTCGAAAAGTTCGAAATAAGATTCTCAGGGGTCATCCCAATCTACCAAGAGTTCCTAATATATACTGAGTACCAATTCCTAAAATATTCTATGACTCAACCTTAATCCTAGGCAGGCTCGCATAGTTAGAAAAGCTCAAGTACTACCACGACTTTGCATTAATTACAAAGACTGACCAGCATGGGCCACCACTAAAAATGTGTCACGATCTGCACCCGGATATACGATACGAATACGTGGGCCACGCCCAGCCTACGCCGCAGTATCGGCGGTAGAACGCTGTCTAGTACCCAATAATATACACTACATCTAGAAGGTCCATCAACTACAAATGTATTAGATCACAACCCAACATCCAAAGAATATAAGACAGGAAAGATAACTAAGGCACAAGAACAACTAGAAACTACTAGAAGGAATCATAAGACGGGAAAAAAAGAAGGAAAAATAAGATGAACTAAGAAAACTACGAGGCAACTCACATAGAAGAATAGTGAGATCCACCTCAGCTAGCAACATCATGAAGTCCAATAATGTATAACACTCCTAAAATATTATCAACGATATCCTGTCAGAAAATGAGCAAGTACAAACTAACAGCAGTTCCATATGAATTGACAAATTCTATAAGAGACAGAATAAAAATACAAGACAAAGATATAGGACGACTTGAGAACCATTCGAAAGCTGTGTTACAACCCTTAAACCAAACAAGGACTGGGGTTGTAACCCTTCTCCCGAATAGAACTTAGTCTCCAATCAGGGTATACAAAGAGCATGTAGAGCATCTGAGTAAATGAAATATTATAGCATGGTAAGAACGTACTGAATGTAGAACAGAGCAAGATATAAGATAAGATAAAGTAAATATAAATGTGCCCTGAATTATTAGAGCGTTATGATCGGCTTTGGGTAAGTGATAGGACAGGTTATCCACTTGGCCCGACAATTACAAGAAAATCTCTGGAAAGGGTCGTTGTCGGCCAACCTGGATAACAAAACACGGAGGATCTGCTATACCCTACGTGAGGTGAGAGTGGCGCAAGCAAAAGAATAGTACAGGGTGGCTTTGACCACATAACCTCTAATAATTTCCCATCCCCGAATATATAATGGACCTGGACATGACACGTCATGACACGGGATTTCCTAAGAGGATAGCTACTCCCTCTCAGGAATCGGTGTCTATACAAGTACAGGGAACAAGACAGGAAATGTACATATATACCAAGAAAATTCAGGAACAACATCTCATGTCATGATCCAATGTATACTAGTCCGTGAACTATCGTGACTGGAAATCGAGTAAGAAATTACAACTGAATCAGATATAGCAAATATCAAGACGATGAAAACTATCAGTGAATGTACTTGCCTGCGGTCCTGAGCTGTCAAATGGGGTCGATGCTCAGAGTGATGCCACAGACCTAAAGATGATATATATATATAAGCTAATTAGGGTTCAACAGTTAGAAATGATTAATCTAGGTCAATCTAGGTCACAGGAACTCAAACCAAGTCAAACTAGGTCAAACTGGGTCAAGGGTTGACTTACAGTTGACTTTGGTCAACTGGTCAACTCTAGTCAACTCTGATTAACTCTAGGTTAAACTAGGTCAAATGTTGACTCGACTTCGACGTTCAGTCAAAGTAGTCAACCATGGTCAACAGGGTCAAAGCTAGTCCCTATAAACATCTACAGGGTCAACACATTCAATTTCAGTGGTTGTGAAATCACTGGAATTAATGGATCTCAAAATACAACAAGAAGAAAGATTATAATATGGTGTAAACCTACAGATGTTGTCGGATGGTGAAACAAACATCACCAACGTGTCCAGAATGGTCAAATCAGGTAGGATAGCCTATCCATAAGTCCAATTTGGACACAGGAGCAAAAAGGTAATTCTGGGTCAAAACGGTGTCCGTGTCGAACCCGCTTTGCACCAAAAAATGTGCAAGAGTACTAGTCCAGTAAACCTAACAAATTATATGTTCACGAATACAGAATGACGATACGAATCCAATGGTATATCCAGAATGGATTCCGATGAGCCGAACTCAAAATGACCCGTTGACCCGGATATTGGTATCCGACTTGCACCGAAATGCATGCCAGAAACAATGTCCACTAAAACCTAGAAAACTATATGTTAACGAGTCTAGAATGACGATATAAACACAACAGTATATCCAGAATTGGATTTCGATGAGACGGCATCAAAAAGTCCCGTTGACCCGGACGATGGTGCCCGCTTTGTACCGAAATGCGTGCCAGGGCCCACGTTCTCCAAATCTAACAAACTTTATATGAAAACATGCCAGAACAACGCCAAGAGTCTACTGGTGGTGTCAAAAATTGAATTCGGAGTCCCGGGTTCAAAAACAGAATTTTACAAGTTAAAATTAGGAATTCGGACGGCCAAATTTGGCGTCGAATTCAACCAATCAAATGTGCTCACTATTGAAACGAAACTGAAATGGCAGGAAGAGGGTTATACCAGCTGTGCACAGGAACTGATGGTGCACCAGATGGAGCTGCGACGATGAAGATACGATCTCGCGAAGTTGGCTCCACGAAACTGCCCAAAAATAGTTCAAATTAAAACGTCAACTTGGTGGCCGATTTTGATGTATCAAACGATAAATTAACGGACGAAAATTGAGGGCAGTGAAGATCTATATACCAAGATTGTAATGGAGGAAAGAATGCGGCGATGCAACGGTTGGATTGTCCAAAAATGCGCACGAAGTCGTTGTTTCGGGACGCGTATTCTGGCTTAACCATTCGCGCGCGTCGACGAAACTTCGATTTCGAAGTCGAAATTGACCTCATATGAGGCTCGGGGAAGCGACCCACTGCAGGGGGTGGCACACCGGACAGCGCACGGCCAAGGCTCGACGGCGACGGCGATCGGAGGTAGCCGGCGGCGGTGGTTGGCCGTCGGCGAGCGCGACCGCCGGTGCTGCTACAGCTGCTGTCGCGTTGCTTCATGCAACTGCTGCTGCTGCGCACGCCAGGGCGGCGGCGGCGCAGCCACGGCGGCGGCGGCATGGCCACGGCGGCGGCGGCACGGCGCTGCGGCAGCGGCATAGCTGGAGAGGAGGAGGAGGAAGAGAATAAGTGGGATGATGGTGGTGGCGACTGTGGTAGTGCTGGGTTGGTGGTGATGGTGTGGTTGTGAAGATGATAATGGTGTTAATGGTGTTTGAATGGAAGAAAATAATGGAGTGAGGAAGAAGAAAGGAATGGGGGGTATGGTTCGGCTGTTGGGAGAGGGGAGTGGTGTGTATGTGTTAATAAGAGAGAGAAGGAGTTGTATATTTGTGTGTGTGTATATATTATGTATAAAGAGAGTGGAATATTTAAAAAGAGAGAGAGATATAGATATTTAGAGCAATAGATATATATAGAGAGAGAAGGAGAAAAGTAGAGAGTGAGGGGTGAGGGGTTCGGCCACATGGTGGGGTGGTGTTGCTGATGTGAGAGAGAAGGAGAGAGAGTGAGGTGATGGGTGAGAAGAGAGAGAGAGATTAAATATATATGTATTTATATTATATGTATATATATATATATGTGTGTATATATATACAAGAAAAGAGAAATAGATATTTTGAGTAGAAGAACGAGAGAAAAATATCAGTGGGCTGTATGGACAGTCATGACAGGGGTTACACCAAATTGGGTTGGGTGTTGGGCCAAGTTTGGACAAGCTTGGGGCCAAGATTTAATTAAAATAATAAATTAAACCAATTAAAATCACTGATGGAATAGGAGCACAAGAGAGATCAAATCGGTGGCACGCAAGTGGCACGTGCATAGTGGGCTCAAAACAGGCCAGGGCCATATATTGGGTCGACTGGATTGGATCGATGTCGGGCCCGAAAATTAAGTTGGAAATTAAATCACAAATTACGACAGACGATAAATTGGTCTAAATTGACCTGAAAGTTGCGCGAAGTAAATGGAGCACAAGGGGACAAGTTCGACTGGGACACGATATATCAACATGAAGATAATCTCGTCTACTACAATCATTAAGACGAAAGTTTTCAGAGACTGGCATCCCTGATGCTGTAGAATTCTAAGCCACGGTAAAGAGCATTTACTGATCAAATTTAATTAAATAAAATGAATTATCGAGAATAAATCATTTAGGAAATTCGAAAATAAATCCTGGAAATTTAGGGGGCTTACACCTGGTGGCTTTGAGTTTGACTGCTACGCAGACGAGTGGGTCAGGGTTGCTGGTCGATCTCCACGCGGAGGCCACGATGCTCCTGAAATGAGGGTGGTGGCTCCAGAAGTTCAGGAAGTGGAAAGGTTTTTTGATCTGGGTGGAGTTGCTGCTGATCTCCATCAATAAAAGGGAATGGTCCAATTCTGTGGTGTTTAGGTGAGAGAGGTTTGTGATGAGATCCAAGTCGGCCCACAAGTTGTCTACCAGCACACGATCCAGACGAAAGTATTGTCTGCGGGCGCCTTCTTGCATGTTACACCAGGTAAAAGCATTGCCGGAGAATGGAAGAGGGGACAAGTGGGCATTGAAGTATATATATATATATATATATATATATATAGAGAGAGAGACAGACAGAAAAAAAATATAGAGAGAGAGACAGAGAGAGAGAGATGAAGTAAGGTAGTGGGGATACATGTGGGAAGGTATAGAATAGATATGATGTGGTATACCATGGTAGAATAGGGTATTGTCATGACCCGCACCCGGATATTCGGGCACGAGTACATGGGCCACACCCAGCCTACGCCACAGTATCTGTGGTAGAACACTGTCAAGTACCCAATAAATATCTACAACATCTAGATGATCTATACAATAATATGTACTCCAATCAAAAACATCTAAGAAGATATCCATAAGAAGAGATAACAGTATCACTAGAACAACTAGAATCTATAAATGATCAGATGATGTATCAGAGACAAAAAAAATGACAAAAACTAAATCAAACTAACAGGCCTAGAACTCTCGGAAGAAAACTCACGGTGAAAGAATATCGAGATCCACCTTAGCTAGCATCATCCTGTAGTCCAATAATATGGGGCATAACAATTTCTAAAATTTGTCAACTTATCCAGTCGAGATGGGAATGAGTACATAAACTAACAGCAGTTAAAAATAAATTGACAAATACTATAAGCGACAGTTATAATGGAATACAAGATGAAATATCAAGACAGGAAGTAAAACAGTACCAGTGAACTGAATATCATGTCATGATATGAAATAGTAGAATGTAAAGCGGTACAAGAACATCTGATGTACACTATAAAATATAAACGGTACCTTGAGATATTAGAGTGTTATGTAATCGGCTTGGGTCAAGATCTAGTTGTTCCATTTGACTGGCTACGCACAAGAACAAGCATAGGTAAACCTGGAGATCAGGTCGGCCAAAATGGAAAGCTATTATTCCAGTAGTATCAGGTCAGGCTACACCCTACGTATGGTGAGGGTGGAGCTATGCACAGGAAGTGACAGGAGGGGTATTAATCACATAACCCCTAATAACTCTCCATCCCCGAGTAGTATAATAGATCTAACAATAGCACATTACGACACGGAATTCTTTAAGAGGGTAGCAAATCTCCTTTAAAATCGATGTCTATACAAGTACAAGGACAATAGTCAAGAATAAGACATATACCAATATACCAGGTAAACCAGGATTAACATCTCATGGCGGGATCCAACGTATACTAGTCTGTGTATCCTCGTGTCGTGAATCAAGTAAAAACTATAACTAAATCAGATATAGTAGATATCAAAGCGATAAAAACCATCAGAGGATGTACTCGCCTCAATTTAGTTGGAAGTCGGCTTGCACGACACGTATGTGTCGACATGGAATAGGTATGATGCTAATCTCCACAAGATGGTCTCAAATGATGGCACATACGGTTCCACTGAGTCCAGAATAGTCCAAATAGCCTAGTTTGATATAAAAAGTCTAGAATCAGGACTTAGCACGATAATAGAGATGAGTAATAGGAGAAGACTATAATAGTTATGACTTACAATTTAAGGGAAAATAATAATTACAAATACATATCTATCTACAAATCATTCATAATATTTAGAAACTATAATTTTATTTACAAAATATATTAGGTAATATTAGAAACCCAAAATCATTTAGAGTTTTACAAAACCATTCATATATATATATATATGAATATATATATATATATATATATATATATATATATATATATATATATATATATATATATATATATATAAAATATAAAAAAAAATATATATAATATATATATATATATATATATATATAAGCTAATAAAAAAGAAAAAAAATATATATATATATATAAGCTAATAATATATAAGCTAATAATAATAAGCTTATATATATATATATATATATATATATATATATATATATGTATATATAAGCTAATAATATATAAGCTAATAATAATAAGCTAAAAAAAAATATATAAGCTAATAATAATATGAATTGTAAGTTGTAGATTATTAAAATATCAAGTTGTACCTCGTTATTCGTACATCGAAACCTACGACATGCAAATCGAGATAAGATGATCAACCGTAAGATTAGCAATCTTATCAATAGATCCACATGGTCATCTTATCAATTTCAGCGATGTGAGATTACTGGAATCGACTGATCTCAGTTCTATTGCACTAATTCCGAAATATGACCATAAAAAGAATTAATTATAACTAATAGTGATACATAAAGAAAACATCTATAGACGTTGTCAGATGATGAAACAAACGTCACCAATATGTCCAGAATGGTCCAATTAGCCAGGATAGCCTATCCATAAGTCTAATTTGGATACAGGGGCAAAAAAGATAATTTCGGGTTAAAATGATGTCCGTCGTTGGACCCACTTTGTACCGAAAAATATGTCACGATAAAAGTCCACTAAACCTAACAAATTATATGTCCATGAATCCAGAATGATGATATGAACTCAACGGGATATCCATAATCAGATTTCGATGAGTCGATCTCAAAATGGTCTGTTGACTCAGACTATGGGGCCCGCTTTGTACCGAAATAGGTGCTAGGGCCCACGTCCATCAAATCTCGCAGACTTTATATGAATTTATGCCATAACGATGCCACAAGTCCACTAGTGGTGTTAGAATTGGAATTCGGAGTCCGGAGTTCAAAATTAGAATTTTACAAGTTAAAAATTATGAATTCGGACGACCAACTTTGTCATCAAATTCAACCAATCAAACAAGCTCATAATGAAATAAAACTTGAGGGGAAACAAGATGGTTATACCAGCTGTGCACAGGAACTGGTAGCACATAAAACAGAGCTACGACAATGGAGATACGAGTCTACAAATTTGGCTCCACAAAATTGTCCAAAAATAACACAATTTAAATGGTCAACTTTGTGGTCGGCTTTAATCTATCAAACAATCCAATTAACGGTTGAAACTTTACATGAGTGAAGGGGTATATATCGAGATTGGAATGGAGCAAAGAGTTCATCGATTCAATGGTCGGATTGCCCAGAAAACACGTACAAAGTTGCTGCGATAAAGCGCACTTCTGACTTGTCATTTCTTGCGCGCGTCGACGGGATCTCGTCCATGCACGAATCGACTACTGTACGCATCGGGGTAGTCGATGACCACCCAGGGGGTTGCCCGTGGTCCCCAAGTCAAGGGGGTGTCACAGCGGCGATGCACAATCGTTGCCGCGCTGCAGCCACTGCTGCTCTGACGCCTATGCAATACTGCTTGCACGTGCCTGGCGGTGGCTGGCCAGAAAGGTCATCGGTGGCTGCAAGGTGGTAGTGTCGTGCCTGCTACTTGTGTGCATGTGCACGATTGTTGTGCTGTGATTCCTTGTGCGTGCCTGCACACGTGTGCGTGGCATGGCTACGCCTGGTCGTGCCTTGCTCGCGGCAGTAGCAGTAGCTGGAGCAACTCGGGAGGAGAAGGAGATGGTGATAGAGAAGATGATGATAGCTGTGATGGAGATGGGGGTGATGGTTTCGGCTGGATGGAGATGGTGAGGGAGCTCTTGCAAGAAAGGAGGAGAAGGAGAAAGGAAAATGTGAAGGAGGAGGAGAGTTCGGCTAAATGCAGCTGGTGTGTGGGGTGGTGTTTGTATGAAGGAGAGAGAGAAAGATGTTATGAAGAGTGGATGTGAATGTAATAAAATAGAGAGAGAGATATTTGGAATCTTTTCAAAAACTAAGAGAGAGAGGTTTGTGGATTAGGGCTGGCCAAGGGGTGTAAGAGTGAGTGGGTGTCATGTAGGAATGTGTGGTAGATTAATGAAGGATAAACCAATGGCTAGGATTGAGTGTGGGGATTAGGTTAAATGTATGAGTTGAGTCTTTTAAGGAAAGTAAATTAATTCATTAATTTTAGGTATTGGGTCAAGCCAGTGATATTAATCCATATTGACAAATCTTATATACTTGTGTTACTATATAGTTCTGTCACTCTTATTTTTAATAATAATAAGGTCAATAATTAAGTAGGTATTTAAATGGATAAAATATGTGGGTAATCTAATTATTGATTTAGCCCATTGACAATTATATATATATATTTACATATGGAAAGCCCTTGATCCCAATACTGCAAGGATATAATAAAAATATATCAATATTAGTATTTGGGGGAGGGGGTCACATGCCCTTGGGTTATGTGGCTTGGGTTAGATTGGGCTAGGTTTAGGCTTGGTGCGACCATGACTATTATTTAGATCATTTATGATCACAGGTAAATAAGTAGCACGCGGGGGGCTAAATTGAATGGTACAAAAGGGTCATGTGTTTAGTAGGCTTAATGTGATTCGTGTCCATATTTTGGGTGGACATGTTTGGGTCAAAATGGTGTCCCAAATTCATGTCGAAAATAAATGTGACTCCGTAGGATGAATTAAGATTGGGTCTTGTGTCAGAAAAGTTGTGCGATAAAAATAAAGTACAAGATGGTGTGTCTGAGTGGGACACGAAGGTCATGGGTGTAGGATGTCTTGACTAGATCATGCATGTGAAGTTGGTTTTGAGAACATAACTAATCTTGTGCTCCTAAATTAAAAGTCATGGCAATGTGCATATGATAATCATAAATAAAAGTGGGAATTGTCAACTGGCCTAAATTGATTCGAAAGTTATACGATACAGAATGAATACAATAAAACAAGTTTGAGTGGGACATCATATATGAAAATAAAGATAATCTTGCCAACTACAAAACTCATAAAGGAAGTTTTCAGAGACTGACATCCCTGGCGCTTCAAAAATTAAAGTCACGAAAAAGAACATTTAATGGTCAAAAAATTAAATAAAAATATTTATTAAAAATAATTTATTTAGAAAAATTTAAAATAAACACTAAAATTCAGGGGGCTCACAAGTATGGCATTATGTTATCATGGTATAGATATGGTATAGATGATGGAACTGAGGATTTCCAAGACCATGGATTGGTGTGCGTATTGATCATAGAAAGTTAAACAGATATAAACATGTTCTAACCCTTCATAGGCAAAAATTAGCGATCACGAATTATACTTGCGATGAAAAGAAGACGACAGTTCCTAACAACCTCAAGCAATCAGCGACCCCAAGATCTTCTGCACGTATTCCTTCGTCGGGTTGGACATCGTGTGGGCGACAATCTTCCAACCCTTTTTTCTCTCGATTATCCTCCCTTTATCTTCTCTCATGATGGGCAAATTAGAGAAAGATGCTCTTCTTAGGATTCATATAACAGTTGGAGAATAAAGGGTACATGTAGGCAACGGCAGGGACCATGAGAAAAATTAGGTTTAGGTCTAACGGGTCTAGGTATCCCGTGTTCAGCCCGAACATACAACCCAGGCATGTTAATAATAGCTCGGTCCACTGAAGAGCTATTGTTGTACTACCTTCCTAATCCTAAATTACATTTATGGGCTCCTTCTTATTATATGCTTGTTTGTCCCCCCATGTTAAGATATCGAATGTCCGTCAATCAAAATAAGTTACTGACAACTATATTGATCGACATATTTTATCCTTAAGTAGTAACACTCAACTTTATTTGTCATATCAGATATAATCCATTTGTCAATTTTACATGACAATCCTTATGAGTTCCTTAAGGGGACATCATTAATCTGATACATCGGGACATGAATTCATTTTATAATAAACATCCCATCATACACATAATGTTATTACCCAATTCATAGAGGTTATTGACTCATTATGGATCTCACTCCTTTATGTTTCAAAGTAATGCACACAATATATACATGTCTGTTATTATATCCGGATTAAGAGCACAAGCATCCATAATAACAGAGATATTTGTTCTCTTATATAGTCACTACAAAGAGAACAACCTCAAGTGGTCCTGTTCAATACACACAAAGTGTACTAGTATAATTCTATAGTCAAGATAGACTAATACTATATTACACTACAACCTTACCATCTGTTTGTCCAAATCCATCTAGGTTGTGAACTATTTATATATTCTATAAGGGACTGATAATATGATCTTTTATGTGTCACCACACACCATATTATCTACAATATAGTATATCAGGCACTTTGCATTAACATATAACAAATATAAAATGCTAATATTTTTTCATATGATTCTCATTCAAAAATAATAAGAAAATATAGTTAATAAAAAAGTGATACTTTTAGTATTGTGAGACCCGTCTCACTATTTATTTGAGCCGTATTTCGTATTTATCGGTTTGCGTGATATTTTAAAATTTTCTAAGATATAGGATTTTCATGACTTGGTTAAACTTGGACTTGGTTTTATTTGGTTCGGTTCCACTTTGACTTGGTTTGGTTTAGTTTGGTTCTTTATGAGAGAGGTGTATGGTTTAGATTGAGTGGAGAGGAATAAATGATGGAGATTGCTTGGGCTTGTTATAT
Source organism: Iris pallida (assembly GCA_029216955.1). Lineage (NCBI taxonomy): Eukaryota > Viridiplantae > Streptophyta > Magnoliopsida > Asparagales > Iridaceae > Iris > Iris pallida. Next base: position 51,081 of record JANAVB010036598.1, on the reverse strand, counting down.
AAGCCACTTTTCTCTCTCCCTCCTCATTCACCCTCATTCATTTCATTTCCACCAAACCCTAGCCATTGGAGAGAGGCAAGTACACCTTGCCGAATGTTGGACGATTTTGATTTCGTTTGTTCCATTCTCTTCCTTGCAGCATTCTAACACTTTTTAGTACTTAGCATTTTCAATTTCCATGGCTAGATTCTTGTAGATCTTAGTTTATTTCACTTTCAGATTTCTTGGGTTTTGATCTATTTAGTCTTGTTATTTCTAAGTTTTGATGGTTTCATGTTGTAGAGAATTTCGTTCTACCCCATTTTGACTTATGGAAGTTCGGATTTGGGCCCCGGATGATAGAGTTATGTAGCTTGGAAGGCATGGGTTCATGGTATTCTTTTTTTCGAAAATTTGGAGAAGAAGAACAGTTCTCTGGCGAATGGCAGTACTTAGCCGTATGAACATTCATACGGCAAGTCGCCCTCAGCCGCATGAATATCCTTGTATTTCAGCCGCATAAATTCTATCCCCACTTAGCCGCATGATGACCCGACCGCATGAGTCTATCTGGACTTAGTCGTATAGCTTTATGTGACAAGTCTTATTCTTGGCCGTATGGACTTAGGGCTGCATGTGATTTTCTAGCCGCATAGCATGATTCAGCCGCATGAGCGCCCCCTTCATTTTCTGGCCGCATAGGCGCATGACCCGACCTGGCCGCATAAGAGTTCCCTCCCCGAGCCGCATGAAGCGCTCCCTTCCGCTGGCCGCATGGGGCCAAGCGATTCCCAGCCGCGTGCACCCCATCCTTTCCAGCCGCATATGTCTTTCTTTTCTGAGCCGCATGTGCTCTCCCCGACCTGGCCGCATGGGATTCATTAATCCTGAGCCGTATATACCCTCTCTTCTGCGGGCCGCATAGGACCCAATTCCTTCTGGCCGTATGAGACTCAGCCCATTTCAGCCACATGCGCTCCCAGTCCTTCCTGGCTTCATGGATTTCCAGCAACCCTGAGCCGCATGAGCTCTGCTCCCTGTCCCACCTGAGCCGCATGGTCTTGCTTTTCTGAGCCGCATGTATCCTAATTTATCCTGCCGTATGAGCCAATTTTGCCTGAGCCGTATGGCTCTCTCATAAGTCCTGTATTTTATGTTTTTATTTGTTTTATTACATTCATGCTATGTACGCCTTTTGTCATGAACTTGATAATCCCAAATTTATTTATTATGTTTGGAATGATAATTGAACATGGCTTGATAGTGGCCCGCCGTGGTGCACTCTTGACTTGATAACTTGACCTGATAACTTGACCTGCTACACATGACACGACAGTGACCCGTAGTGGTGCACTCTTGACAAGTACCCTGACATGCTTGATAGTGGCCCGTCGTGGCGCACTCTTGACAAATCAATTCATTGGCCTGGACACCGTGTATGATTGTGCTTGTATAGACTACTAGTCCGGTTGTGTCTTGCATCATGTCTAGGGCATGATCCCTGAGTACCACGGTCAAGGATTTATACTGAATCTGGCTAGGTTAATGACTAGATTGATCAAATAGTTTATGGAGAATTTTCCAGTTACCTGTTGCCCCTTTGGTCCCGACCTTATATATATATATATATGGGATTTGTTGCTATCCGTCGAGATGAGCGCACTTCTAGTCCGCCGTCGAGTGTGGTACCTTAGGACACATGTATCTTACTACAGTGTGTCTGCTATATCCTGCTATCTTTTCCATTTTTTGCTGGGATCACTCAGGTAGTAACAAACAGGTAACCGGACTTGGAATTGTCAGTACAACTTGCTAGTAACTAGGCCTATGATAACCCTAGTTAGTTAAAGTAGCAAGCCGTACTTGTTGCTTGGCCGTGATTGTTGGATAGGGCTCAATCTGTCTAGTCTTGTCTTGATCCCGTACAAGATTGTTACATGTCTTGATTTCTTATATTTACCTTGCCGATAAATGGTAGGAGAAACCAAGTTCTGTTCAGACGAAGGGTTACAACCCCGGTCCTTGTTTGGTTTAAGGGTTGCAACCTGGCTTCCGGAACAGTACCTTCGTCCTCTCTTCGTATATTTTCTAGCTCTATTTATTTAACATGTTCTCCAGTTTACTTTATGTCAAATGATGATTTACTTACTATCTCCCTATGATCGGGACGAGTGCATTGGTACTGCACAAATCCCGATCCTCCTTTACTTATTTGCTTGTTGATTGCTAATGATTGCTGGTTTTAGTTCATAGTTTGGCCTCCTTTGTGCTACTTGCTATTTGTGGTCTGACCCCATTGGTTTTCAATGGACAGGTTCTGATAGAAGAGCCCGAAGGATCTACCGCACCATCTACTCGACGGTGACTAGTCGGAGCACCAGAGTGCCTCAGTGGGTTTCTTCTTCATTCTTCCACTGATATGTAAATTCTCCTCTTGTAACGTTTAGCCCCGAGCACGTATTTAGCTCATGTTTTGGTATTTTCCTTGATATTGTAGCCTGCGGGCATAAATATGATATGTGTATTCTAGACTATAGCTAGTCCTTATCATGTACGACTAATACTCTAGCTAGTCATCAGTTCTGTGATACTGGCTTCATGATCATTCATGTATATATGGTTCAGGATGCCTTACTATTGTATGTATGATGATCGTGTTCTTTGCTCTTGTATAATTGCCTATGATTGAGATACCTAGGATTATTAAACCATAGGATTGACTGATGGCTTGTAGAGTAACCCCATGTCTTGACAGCTTATACGTGATTTCAAAGTATTAACGTACTTTAGGATTGCGTAGCTGGCTATGTCTGCCCCCGCTCTCCAGTTTTCTGGTTCTGGGGCGTGACATGGTTTTAGTGGTGGCCCATGCAGGTCTCGATTTTCAAATTTGTGGGGGTTACCAGGTTTAGATATCTCAATCACGATTATCCTTATTGATCTCCTTCGAATTATTTTCTATCTCTGATACTTGACTTGATAACTGTTTTGATCATTGATCATTCTTGTTCCCATGATTTGATCTTGTGTCCTTCAACTTTCAAGGGTACTGTTCTTGATCCTTCTGATTATCTTGTTCGTGTTTTGTCGAGGACGGCTCAGCATTCTTCAGCCATGCCAGTTATGGAGGATCAGTCTCAGCATGCAGGCAGAGATGTCAGTCCATCCCAATCAGCCAGTCGCTTCTGTCTTCGCATCTTGAGACAGAAGATAAAGTTCATACATCTGTTTCAGCAACGATGACACGTCCTGGGTAGAGTCATGTCTTGACCTAAGTCATTGGTATCGACTTACTTTGAGGCTTGACTTTTATCCACTTTTGGGAGACAGCTTAGGCCAGCGAGGACGTTGGTTTCTACACAACTGTCTCAGGAGACATATTGATCCATATGCCTCCAGCCCTTCTTGATCATGATTGTATTTGTTCTTGTGTATTTATTTACTGCCTACGCATTTATTTACATTACTGATTATTTTATTTTACTTATATGTCATGCTTGATTTATTGAGATTGTTGAGTTTTCTGGAGCTTTTGTTTTGTTATCTTGCTCAACTAGCCTCAGGAAATTCCCAGGACGGAATTTTTCTAAGGTGTGGAGAGTTGTGAGACCCGTCTCACTGTATCGGTATTTTATACAGATACGTGTTTATTTGAGCCGTATTTCGTATTTATCGGTTTGCGTGATATTTTAAAATTTTCCAAGATATAGGATTTTCATGACTTAGTTAAACTTGGACTTGGTTTTATTTGGTTCTGTTCCACTTTGACTTGGTTTGGTTTAGTTTGGTTCTTTATGAGAGAGGTGTATGGTTTAGATTGAGTGGAGAGGAATGAATGGTGGAGATTGCTTGGGCTTGTTATATCTTTTCTCTCTCCCTCCTCATTCACCCTCATTCATTTCATTTCCACCAAACCCTAGCCATTGGAGAGAGGCAAGTACACCTTGCCGAATGTTGGACGATTTTGATTTCGTTTGTTCCATTCTCTTCTTTGCAGCATTCTAACACTTTTTAGTACTGAGCATTTTTAATTTCTATGGCTAGATTCTTGTAGATCTAAGTTTATTTCACTTTCGGATTTCTTGGGTTTTGATCTATTTAGTCTTGTTATTTCTAAGTTTTGATGGTTCCATGTTGTAGAGAATTTCGTTCTACCCCATTTTAACTTATGGAAGTTCGGATTTGGGCTCCGGATGATAGAGTTATGCAGCTTGGAAGGCATGGGTTCATGGTGTTCTTCTTCTCGGAAATTTGGAGAAGAAGAACAGTTCTCTGGCGCATGGCAGTACTTAGCCGCATGAACATTCATGCGGCAAGTCGCCCTCAGTCGCATGAATATCCTTGCATTTAAGCCGCATAAATTCTCTTCCCACTTAGCCGCATGATGACCCGACCGCATGAGACTATCTGGACTTAGCCGCATAGCTTTATGTGACAAGTCTTATTCTTGGCCGCATGGACTTAGGGCTGCATGTGATTTTCTAGCCGCATAGCATGATTCAGCCGCATGAGCGCCCCCTTCATTTCCTGGCCGCATAGGCGCATGACCCGACCTGGCCGCATAAGAGTTCCCTCTCCGAGCCGCATGAAGCGCTCCCTTCTGCTGGCCGCATGGGGCAAGCGATTCCCAGCCACATGCACCCCATCCTTTCCTGCCGCATATGTCCTTCTTCCTCGAGCCGCATGTGCTCTCTCCGACCTGGCCGCATGGGATTCATTAATCCTAAGCCGCATATACCCTCTCCTCTGCGGGCCGCATAGGACCTAATTCCTTCTGGCCGCATGAGACTCAGCCCATTTCAGCCACATGCGCTCCCAGTCCTTCCTGGCTGTATGGATTTCCAGCAACCCTGAGCCGCATGAGCTCTGCTCCATGTCCCACCTGAGCCGCATGGTCTTGCTTTTCCTTAGCCGCATGTATCCTAATTTATCCTGCCGTATGAGCCAATTTTGCCTGAGCCGCATGGCTCTCTCATAAGTCATGTATTTTATGTTTTTATTTGTTTTAATACATTCATGCTATGTACGCCTTTTTTCATGAACTTGATAATCCCGAATTTATTTATTATGTTTGGAATAATAATTGAACATGGCTTGATAGTGGCCCGCCGTGGTGCACTCTTGACTTGATAACTTGACCTGATAACTTGACCTGCTACACATGACACGATAGTGACCCATAGTGGTGCACTCTTGACAAGTACCCTGACAGCTTGATAGTGGCCCGTCGTGGCGCACTCTTGATAAGTAATAATGATAATGATAGTGGCCCGTCGTGGTGCACACTTGACAAATCAATTCATTGGCCTGGACACCATGGATGATTTTGCTTGTATAAACTACTAGTCCGGTTGTGTCTTGCATCATGTCTAGGGCATGATCCCTGAGTACCACGGTAAGGGATTCATACTGAATCTGGCTAGGTTAATGACTAGATTGATCAAATAGTTCATAGAGAATTTTCCAATTACCTTATACATATATACATGGGATTTGTTGTTATCCGTCGAGATGAGCGCACTTCCAGCCCGCCGTCGAGTGTGGTACCTTAGGACACATGTATCTTACTACAGTGTGTCTGCTATATCCTGCTATCTTTTCCTTTTCTTGCTGGGATCACTCAGGTAGTAACAAACAGGTAACCGGACTTGGAATTCTCAGTGCATCTTGCTAGAAACTAGGCCTGTGATAACCCTAGTTAGTTAAAGTAGCAAGCCGTACTTGTTGCTTGGCCGTGATTGTTGGATGAGGCTCAATCTGTCTTGTCTTGTCTTGATCCCGTACAAGATTGTTACATGTCTTGATTTCTTATATTTATCTTGCCGATAAATGGTAGAAGAAACCAAATTCTGTTCAGACGAAGGGTTACAACCCCGGTCCTTGTTTGGTTTAAGGGTTGCAACCTGGCTTCCGGAAGAGTACCTTCGTCCTCTCTTCGTATATTGCCTAGCACTATTTGTTTAACATGTTCTCCAGTTTACTTTATGTCAAATGATGATTTACTTACTATCTCCCTATGATCAGGACGAGTGCATTGGTACTGCACAAATCCCGATCCTCCTTTACTTATTTGCTTGTTGATTGCTAATGATTGCTGGTTTTAGTTCATTGTTCGGCCTCCTTTGTGGTACTTGCTATTTGGGGTCTGACCCCACTGGTTTTGCTTGGCCAGGTTCTGATAGAAGAGCCCGAAGGATCTACCGTACCATCTACTCGACGGTGACTAGCCGGAGCACCAGAGTACCTCAGTGGGTTTCTTCTTCATTCTTCCACTGATATGTAAATTCTTCTCTTGTAACGTTTAGCCCCGAGCACGTGTTTAGCTCGTGTTTTGGTATTTTCCTTGATATTGTAGCCTGCGGGCATAAACATGATATGTGAATTCTAGACTATAGCTAGTCCTTATCATGTACGACTAATACTCTAGCTAGTCATCAGTTCTGTGATACTGGCTTCATGAGCATTCATGTATATGGTTCGGGACGCCTTACTATTGTATGTATGATGATCGTGTTCTTTGCTCTTGTATAATTGCCTGTGATTGAGATACCTAGGATTGTTAAACCATAGGATTGACTGATGGCTTATAGAGTAACCCCCATGTGTTGACAGCTTATACGTGATTTCAAAGTATTAATGTACTTTGGGATTGCGTAGCTTGCTATGTCTGCCCCCGCTCTCCAGTTTTCTGGTTCTGGGGCGTGACAAGTATATAACCCTAACAATCTTCCACTTATACTCAAAGTATTGCTTTTTAGTATACGGTTATAAATCTTTCACTTATACTTAAAGTCATGTGGCCATCCATCTGACTCTCATTCCCTCAACAATACTATTAAAAGCCTTAGCCTGTAAGCTTTTTGTAAAGGGATCGGCTAGGTTGTCTGCTGATACTATCTTGGTCATAACAACATCTACTCTTTTTACGATATCTCGTATCAGGTGGTACTTACGCTCAGTATGTTTACCTATCTTATGGGCTCGTGGTTACCTATCTTATGGGCTCGTGGTTCCTTCGAGTTTGTAACTGTACCACTATTATCACAATAAAATATAATAGTCTTAGGCAAACTAGGTACCACGTCTAAGTCCAATAGAAAGTTCTGAGCCAAACTGCTTCTTTGGCTGCCTCAGAGGCTGCTACATACTTGGCTTCCATGGTGGAATCAATAATACATTTTTACTTGATGCTCCTCCATACTATGGCTCCACCTCCCAAGGTAAAAACATAACCTGGGATATATTTTATGGCATCCCTATCTGACTGAAAATATGAGTCTGTATACCCCAAGGGTACTAAATTATCTGCCTGGTAAACTAGCATATAATATTTAGTCCTTTTCAGGTACTTCAGAATATGCTTTACCATAGTACAGTGATCTTGTCTTGGGTTAGACTGATATCTGCTAACCATGCCTATGACAAAGTAGATGTCTGGTCTCGTACATAGTATTGCATACATTAAGCTTCCTACTACCGAAGCATAAGGAACCGCTTTCATGTTCTCTATTTCTTTAGGTGTCCTCGGACACTATTCCTTTGATAGAGCTATTCCATGTCAAAAAGGTAGAAAATATTTTTTAGAATTTTGCATGCTAAAACGATTTAATATAGTATTGATATAGGCCGATTGAGATAAGCCTAATATCCTTTTCTTCCGATCTCGTAAAACTTTGATCCTAAGGATGTGACCTGCTTCTTTCAAGTACTTAATATCAAACTGTTTGGATAAGTATACCCTTACGTTAGGTAACACCTTCATATTGTTTCTAATGAGCAATACGCCATCCACATAAAGTACTAGGAATACTACTATGTTTTTGTCACACTTTTTGTACACACAAGATTCATCTGGACATTGATCGAATCCGTAGGATTTTATCACCTGATCAAAACAGATGTTCCAAGATCTGGAAGCTTTCTTAAGTCCATAAATGGACTTCTTGAGCTTATAAACAAGATGCTGTTGGCCTTTTTCAATGAACCCGTCCTGTTGCTTCATATAGATATTTTTTTTCAAGACTTCCATTAAGGAAAGCTGTCTTGACATACATTTGCCAACAAAATCAAGATGAGCAATAGATAAAAGAATCTGGATAGACTTTAGCATGGATACTGGCAAAAAGGTTTCATTATAATCAATACCCTCTTTATGAGTAAAACCTTTTGCAATAAGTCGTGCTTTAAAGGTCCCAACCTTGCCATTTGTTCCTTTTTTTCTCTTATAGATCCACTTGCATCCAATGGCTTTTATACCAATAGGTGGTTCTACAAGTTCCCAGACTTTATTGGAATCCATTGATTCTATTTTTGATTTTATTGCTTTTTGCCACGATTCAACATTTATCTTGTAGTGATTCATTATAGGTGCAGGGATCATAGTCTTGTTCTTCAGGGACAAAGTCTGAGGACTCTCCCAATAACATAAATCTGTCCGGTTGTATAACAACCCTCCCACTACGATGAAATACTATGGGTTATGGTGTAACATTTATGACATATTGTACAGTTACTTGTGGTTCCTCCTCTTGTACTGTTGGCATTGAACTATTAGGTGTCTCTTCTCTTAATTCTTTTAGAACAACTTTACTCATGGGTTTATGGTTCATCACATAGTCTTCCTCTAAGAATCGGACATTGGTGCTAACAATGACCTTATGATCCTTAAGACTATAAAATAGACCTTCTTTCGTTCCTCTTGGATAGCCTACAAACAAGTGTAATTCTGTACGAGATTCTAACTTATATGTGTTCCCATTCAGTACATGTGCTGGACTATCCCAAATTCGAACATATTTTAGACTAGGCTTTTGCCCAGTCCACAGCTTTGTGGGAGTAGAAGGTACTGACTTAGAAGGTACCAAGATCAGAATATAAGCTACAGTCTCTAAGGCATGTCCCCAAAATGAGTCTGGCAAATCTGAATAACTCATCATTGATCTAACCATCTCCAAAAAAGTCCAATTCCTTTTTTCTGCTACACCATTCTGTCAGGGTGTTCCAAGTGCAATCAATTGGGACGCAATTCCATCTTCTGAGAAGTAATCCCTAAACTCTCTAAAAAGTTACTTGCCAGCACGATCTGAAAATAATGACTTAATACATTTTTATGATGTTTCTCCGTCTCAGCCATGTACTCTTTGAATTTCTCAAAGCACTCAGACTTACGGCACATCAAGTTAATGTATCCATACCTTGAATAATCGTCAATGAATGTGACAAAATATTCAAAGAGCCACCTCTAGTCTGGATCGTCATGTCCTATACAAATCAGAATGAACCAATTCCAACACATCTTTGGCCCTATACCCCTTTGCCTTAAAAGGCCTTTTGGTCATTTTACCTTCCAAGCAGGATTCACAGACTGAAAGTGCCTCCACTTCTAATAAACTCAAAGGTCCATCTGTAACCATTCTTTGAATCATTTTAGATTAATATGGCCTAATCACAAGTTCCAAAGATATGTTTGGTTCATACAATAATGTTCTTTTCTCTTATTTAAGTTAGAAGACGTATTATTCATTTTCATTTGTTGTATGGTCGGTAAAATAGCATTAATGATATATAAATTATCTACTAATACACCAGAACAGATAAATTGCTTACTTTTTTCTAATAATAATCTTGTTTTTAAAATAAATGAATATCCATTAACTAGCATAGAAACAAAAATCAAATTCCTTCTAAGTAAAGGTGCATAAAGACAATCTTTTAATATCAGACTTATTTCTACCAAAAGATAAATAAAATCTCGTACTGCAACAGCTGCCACTTTTGTAGCGTCACCCATGAATAAGCATATATCTCCATCACTAAGACGTCTGGTTCTCTGGAACACCTGCCATGAATTGCTAACATTATTAGTGGCTCATGTATCTACACACCAGGTACTGGTAGATAACACCACTAAACATGTTTCAACTTCTAGTAAATGGGATATACCTTCTTTGTTTCCTTATTTGAGAAGTGGATAGTCACTCTTCCAATGTCCTGACCCTTTGTACTTGAAACATTTGTCTTTCGGCTTTTTCACAGCGCCTTAAGGTTTCATGCCCTTATTTGCTGAGTTTACTTGTTTCTGAATGTTATTCTTCTTCTTACCGCATTTTGGCTTAGAAGTAGAAGCCTTTTCATTAACATAAATATTACCACTCTGTTTAAAGAGAGCTTTAGCATCCTGTAGCTCTTTTACAAATTCTGTCAAACAATACAACCTTTTATTCATGTTGTAGTTGAGGCAAAACGTGTCAAAACTTTTAGACAGAGTCCCGAGAATGATATTGACATAGAATTTCCTATCGATTTCAACTCCAAGGATCTCCATCTTATTCAGATGACCCATCATCTTGAGAACATGATCTCTTACTGGCGTACCTTCAGCCATTTTCGTATTCATCAAATACTTCATTGTAAACTGTCTAGTTGCTTTACTCTGCTGTCCGAAGAGTTCCTTGAGGTTATACATCATGTTATAAGCTGTAGCCATAGCCTGATGCTGATGTTGCAGTACATTTGACATAGATGCCAGAATGTAATACCGCTCTATCTTATCTGTCTTTATCTACTTTTTATAAGCCTTTTTGACCTCTTTATCAGAATTAGCATCAGGCTTAGGTGGACATTTCTCATTAGTACATATGTGTACTATTCAGCAGTTAGGATAATATCTAAGTTACGTTTCCAGTCAATATAATTAAGGCCAGTAAGTTTGTTTTCTTTAAGAATCACCATAACTGGACAGAAAGAACCCATTTTTGAAATCTTGAAAATCACATAATTAACTATTATGCAGGGCAAAACTTTTTAAATTAAATAAATATTGATACCCTTAAAATAATAATAAAAATTCACCAACACCTTAAACACCATAAATTTAGCATGCCACGATGATGTAGACGTATACAAATTTAATATTTGTCCAAGAAGATTTTGTTATTAATTTTATTCTCATGTCAACCAAACTTTATGACAAATAAAATTAATTTGTTGGTCTGGCTTTGGTCCTACAATAATAGCATTGACTCAGATAGGGAGGATACCATTATTTGTATCTAAGTGTATACCATTACTTAATTACACTTGTCCGATATAGAGGAAGGCACTAAAGACAACATGCAAGTATAACTATATCACCTACAAACCAGCAATAGAGACCATGGAATTTATGTTAAATAACTTTCCTCTCCCACTTAGTTATTTAACAGTGAGGGTTTTCCTACTAGTTGATTCATGTTCATGTGACCATAATTAATGTGGACTTAGTTATAACAAATAATCAACAAAATAATTTACATGAATAACCAGAAAAACTAAAATATAACAATAAAAGATAAATATCCAACTATTATTGCCATATATCCTGCTTCTTCTTCAACTGTGCTTGGATCTAGTGTGCTGCTAAGATTATATGTAAAATTATATTAATCCTATGTCTCCCAAAGGAGTTCACACATAATCTACATTAAATAAATAAGTACGATCAATCCTCATGATTTTAATTATATCTATGAACCACAACAGTAGCCAAGACATGTCTTTGGTTTAAAACAACACAAACAGAACATAAATTGACCATAATAGTTGGATCTAAGATGCTTGCAAAACTGAGTCAAAACAGATCTTTTGTACATATTTCTTCCTCGGGTTGGACGTCATGTGGGCGACGATCTCCCAAACTTTTTTTCTTTTGACTGTCCTCCATTTCTCTCCTCTCATGATGGACGAATTAAAGAAAGATGCCCTTCTTAGGATTCATATGACGGCCAGAGAATATAGGGTATATGTAGGCTACGGCAGAGACCATAAGGAAAAATTAGGTTTAGGTCTCATAACGGATCTAGGTATCCCGTGTTCAGCCCGAACACACAACCCAGGTCTGTTAACAATAGCTTGGTCCACTAAAGAGCTATTGTTGCACTACCCAAATTATGTTTATGGGCTCCTTCTTATTGTATGCTTGTTTGTCTCCCCATGTTAATACATCGAATATCCATCAATCAAAATAAGTTATTGACAACTACATTGATCGACATCTTTTATCCTTAAGTAATACCACTCAACTTTATTTGCCACGTTGGATATAATCCACCTGCAGGTTTACATGACAATCCTTATGAGTTCCTTAAGGGGATATCATCAACCCGATACATCGGGACATGGATTCCTTTTATAATCAACCCACCATCATACACATAATATCATTACCCAATTCATAGAGGTTATTGACTCATTATGGATCTCACTCTTTTATGAATCAAAGTAATGCACACAACATATACGTGTTTGTTATTATATCCGGATTAAGAGCACAACCATCCATAATAACATAGGTATTTGTTCTCTTATGTACTCAGTACAAAGAGAACAACCTCAAGTGGTCATGTTCAATACACACAAAGTGCACTACTATAATCCTATAGTCAAGATAGACTAATGCCAGATTACACTACAACATTACCAATGGTTTGTCCAAATCCATCTAGGTTGTGAACTATTTATATATTCTATAAGGGACTGATAATATGATCTTCTGTGTGTCACCACACACCATATTATCTACAATATAAAATTTCAGACACTTTGTATTAACATATAACAAATATAAAATGCCAACATTTGTCCATATGATTCTCATTCAAAAATAATAGAAAAATATAGTTAATACGAAAGTGATACTTTTAGCATATAACCCTAACAATAGAGTGGAATGTAGTAGGTTAGTATGCCATATCATAGTAGACTATGGTATCGTTTGTATCATATGGATACTGGAAATCCCCTAAAATTTCACTATAATTTTATATTATTTATATAATTAACTTAATTTGGTACTTATTTTATTAGTAGTATTTGTACGTTGAGTACAAATACGTATATATGAAGTATTACAAAAAAATTTATTATCAAATTTTTATAGGAAATAAATATTGTGGTTCAATATTATAGATATTTATTTGAACATATAAAATATGGCATACAGTAAAACTTGATTTTTATTTTATTACTATGTAAAAACTATTTTATTTGCTATACAAGTACAGGTAATAACTTAGAAAAATAATATTTTATTTGATAAAAATTATGCTAGATACATGAAAATAAATTCATGTATATTTTAATTTTTAAAATTATTTATAATTTTTTATAAAAAATATTTTCAAATTGTTTGATTGTATGTTTAATTATTTATTGTGATTTAAATTGGGATTTGATTTTATTGATTTTGAATTTAAATAGTTTAACTTAAAGATAAAGATTTATCTCGTTTTAAATTGATTTTGATTTATATTTTATTGAATTAGTTTTAAATTGAATTAGTTTTAAATTATTTTATTGATTCAGATTTGGATTTTATTGAATTAGTTTTAAATTGATTTAAATTAAATATGTGATTTATCTATTGGGGTTTAAAACCGTCCTAATCCCTAGAGCTGTCAAAATGGACTAAGCCCGTTGGGCCGGCCCGCCCCGCTCGCCAAAAAGGTGGGTTGGGCCGAGCATTTAGGATCCCGCCAAACAGGCGGGCCTAGGTGGTCTGGCCCGCTAGTAGCCCGCCCCGCAGTGGGCTAGCCCACGGGCCAAGTGGGTTGGCCCGCCATATATTTTTTTATAAAATTTTTAATTTTTTATTTAGCACATATATGAGATATGTATTATAAATGATAAAAATTCTCATTTAATGCAAGTACTGACGTATAAAAATATTAAATTTGGTCATTTATTTACATGAATGAAGGTGTTTTAAAGAAATATCTACTATTATAATATTTTTTGTATTTTACTTGTAATTTGATGCATATGAGAGTGAGTAGAAAATATTATATATATGATTTTTTTTTTCCTTTTAAGAAACTAAACAATAATTTAAAATTAAAAAAATTAAGCGGGCTGGCCCGCCGGTGGGTTGGGCTGGGTTGGAATTTTTCCAGCCCGCCAAAATGGTGGGTCGGCCCGCCCCGCTCCGCCAAATGGTGGGTTATGGTGGGTTACGGGCCGGCCCGCCCGTCGGCCCGTCTTGACAGCTCTACTAATCCCTATCTAACTTGGAGCCCACCTCCTATATAAGGAGAGCCCCTTTGCTCTTTTTCCTAGAAATTTCACAACCCAAAATTTATCCACCAAAAGTGTCGTGCATCGTGTTCGTGTCCCCACTTTCTCCATGTCAGTCGTGACGGCCTCGAGTCTGACCCCTGGTGTTTTTTCACTATATTATATTCTTTTACATATATAGTTATCCCCATATCCGTGTCCGACACACCGGATCAAAATTTCCAAAATTTTATGTCCTGTCCGACACATTCGGACACAATTCCATCATAAATTCCCATGTCCCGTAGGATACACCCGACAAAATCCTCGACACGACACGACTCCATAGCCATGTACATGAAAACCTAACACTAAAATTACGGTCGTGACCCCGATCCCTAGAGAACGGCCGCCAGCACCAAGCCAGCATATCGGCTCCGACGAAACCCGTCGAATCTCGGTTCCCCCTCCTTGGAATCACCACCACCCTCCGTCGCAACCACACTGCTCGACCCGACCACCCAAGCACCCTGCGACCACCACTACAAATTTGTTACCTGATTCGTTAATTGGAGGGGCGGGAAGAGGCCAAAAATTTGATGGAGCTGAACCAGATCCCTTAAATGGCAGAGCGGAAAGAGGCCAAAAATTATTAGAACGGTAATGGACTCAACCCGTTCGAACCGGGTCCGAACCGTGAGGACCCGCGGGTCAAAACGGGTCCAAAAAATAGTAAAAAATTCATAAACAGTTTACATACGTCAAAAAATTTCATTTGAATTTTGAACCTGTAACAGTATACAGTAATGGGATTCAGTTCGTATAACTATAACAGTAAACATAGTAAGCATTATTTAGTTAACAGTTACATATGTCAAACACTTAAAAAATAAATTCAGAAATTATAATAGTATACATATTATACGATCATATGATATTAACTGAGTTATATGTTCTATTATCATAAGAACAAAACATGCGAAGATCCCTGCGTCAAATTGATAACTATCTGTCCTATATTCTTCAAACCATTAAAGAGGCGAATCTATGACATAGTTCAAATCACTCTTCATGGAGTTCCACACTCCTAAAATATTCAACAGATGAGAATAAACAATAACATTAAATCCAAGTTCCACACTCCTAAAACATAAAACTACAAATATTTTAGAGAATCACAACTCCTTTGTTCTTATGAGCTCCAGTTGTTTCGGTTTGAGCAGTTGAGCTTATACTCTCATCATTGCCTCTTTGATACTCTTTAACAAAAACAAGTAAATTAACAAGTACAAGTATACAACTATACAAGTCAAAAAAGTAAGTAGGAAACCAACAGTTGGATTAATAGAACATGTATTAAATATTTTTGGTTGGATTTTGTGGTAACTAGCTTTTGAAGCTGTGTCCGGGAAGGATTGGACTTCTTATAGTTATGGCATCTGCAAAAATAGCAGTTTGCAAGTTTTCTGTCCTATTTTTATTTTCCTTTTTTTGCTGGTGTATTCTAATCTAAACTTGAATAAAAGTAAAACTATGAATCTGACAAGTGCTTCCTTGAGCAAATAAAAATAAGGCTACCTTACATTAATTTGTGTCGATACGAGTTATGCACCATCAAAATATATTCGTTTTCTGAACTACGTCGATGTACCTCATCAATAGGCTGATAGGGTGTTCATGTACACAACATGTACTCTACTCAACAATGTGAATTTAATTTTTTAATGAAACATCAGTTCACAATTACAAACTATCGAAAATTAACACAATCTAAACATACCAAGGGATGAACAAGCTTAGAACATAAAGGTTTTTTTTATGGATAGGGAGATATCAGGATTCTGCTGGCAACATTTCACACTTACAAATTTAATCAGGCAAAATATTGTGTGATTACCTTTAGGTGGCCGAATCCTTTTATATATAAAGGTTTTTTTAATAGGAAAAAATAGTTCAATAAATAGATGTGTGGTATTTTAAATAGAAAAAAGGAAACAGTCCAACAAATAGATGTAATGTGAGTTAAAAGTCACCTCCCCTTTGTTTCAGAAGCTAAACTAGATGTCTGGTATTTTAAATAGAAAAAAAGAAACATTTCAACAAATATAATCTAAAACAATTAATACAATTCAAGAAGCTACTGCCTAGTGCCTACTGCTAAGAATCTTCTTAAGAACATGATGAGGATCCAGGCCCTAAAGTTAATAAAATTTAAGTCAGAAAAAGCAAATTAAAGTCATGAAAAAGAAACTGGGCATAGTATCTACAATATGAGGCTATTCAAGTAAATGAAAAGAAATTTGAAAGTAAATAAGATTATGAAAAAAGGTGTCTTACCGCTTTCACATTCTTGGTAGAATTCAAGTTCTGACGCACTTGCTTCATACTCAATATAGCTAATATCTTTACTTTTTAACCAATTTTGAAGGCATATTAATGCCTCCACTGATTTAGGAGTAAAAGATGATCTAAATGGATCAATGACCCTCCCACCAGTGCTAAAATCACTCTCACTAGCAACTGTCGATATTTAAATAGCCAACACATATTTGGCTACCAAAGTAAGTGTCAGGTATAATGTCTTATATACCTTTTACCTTCCACTACTTCAAAATGTAAAATCGGTCATTCTTGTTATTTGGCTCTAGTCTTTCTATGAGGTAGCTATCAACCTCATGTGAAAGCACAACATCATGAGTTGCTTCTAGTTCCTTCTTCCAATACATCATCATCTTATCAAATATCACTGGAGTTTCCGTCGGGGCTGTAGGATGTGCAGCTTGTCTGCCAAATGAGGAGCCACTTTCACTCATTGACTCACATGAATATTATAAGCAAATAAATAAAAATGTTTAATATTAACAAAATTTTAAGTTTTTTTTACATATCCCCAAAAGCAGAGGAATTAACCCATAATAAGGATCCATAAATTAATCCTTAAGTTGAATATTGTAAGCAAATAAATAGAAATACAACTAATCATTCTGTGTGATTGAACTTGTAATAAAAGTTAAACAACCAGTTGAAGTGTAAGAAAATAAATACAACCCAGATGCATAAGTTAAATTCAATGCATAAGTTAAAAAAACTAATAGTTTCCATAACCTAGATGTGCTTGTATTATCTAACCCCTAAAACCTATAGAACTATATATGAACGCAAAGTTATTTCCATTACCTACATCTGTGAACTGCTTTAATTTGACCTAGTTATAATAATGTGTCTCCTCTTTAAGATACCTAATCCCCTAGTGTCATCAAGAACAAACCTCTTCGTCCAAGTTGAAACATATTAATTTCCCTACTTTGGTTTGCATCAGTTACGTATACTTGATGTAGTAGTCATATATTCTAATAATAACATATAAGAATATGCTGGAAATAAATGGATTGTTGTATTAAAATTCCCTGTATAATGGCATGTTTTCTGCTTGGAAAGGAGCTTCCTCCAAGTGCAAAAGGTGTATTAACTATAGAATGTGCAGGAGGTGCATCAGTCATGAATTTAATTGTATCAAATGACAATGTGCAGGAGGTTTATCTGTCTTTGAAAACTAAAAATAAATACAAAAACTGAATAGATAAATGACATTATTGAACTAAATTCATAAAGGCTGAACAATACATGTATACCCTTGCCGCGATCCTGAGAACTATCATGAATTGTTGCTTATGCATCACACAATTCCTTCACACGATTACCTTGTACTTCAGCCTCTTCATCCATATATTCCATTTTCTTTTTACCCAAGTGCAAATAGTGTCTCAATTTAAATCTTGGGTCTAGGACAAGTGCAACTACAAATAGTTGGTTCATCATCCCAAAGGAACCAAAATATTTTTGATACCTTGATCTCATGCCTACTACCATGTCCATAATCACTACCTTCGCCCCACCTCCAGCTTGAAAATATTGGTTATACTCGATCATAAAAAGCTTACAGATCTCAGATTCTATAGCAATGACATTATGGACTGCCATGTGAGATGTGGGATACTTGCTGGCAGTCACTTTTATCGTCACTTAGTAGAACACCTTCAAAAAATTGCAAAACACATTTGCACTCTCCCAATCCAATACTTCTCTGTCAGAGGCCCAACCCTTACTTTAGTAATACCTTCCAATGTTGAATCATCTTTACTAACACATACTTCATCCTTTTTAGAAAAATAACCCAAGTATGCATTGTCTTCATCTTCACACATCATATCAAATGCCTTTTGATACTTTAAAACGGACTCCAACATCAAGTATGTACTTCCACCTCGTAGCCACATCTATAACAACAAGACCCTTTGGATTCAACTTTTCAATCTCAATGCATCTTTTGAAATATACAAATCTCGACAGGCTTGATCTCACAAACTTCACAGCATGTCTTATTGCTGTGATACTCCGATCTAACCTCTTCAAACCATCTTCCACTATTAAGTTTATAATGTGAGATAAACACCTTATATGCACATACTTCCCCACTAAGATAAGGGGTGAGTTAAGCCATTTCTTCAACTTCTCAACAAGCCATTCTATTGCCACCGTATTAGCTGAAGCATTATCAGCCGAGATACACAATATCTTCTTAATTTTCCACTCAACTAAGCACTTCTCAATCAATTTACAAATTTTTTTGCCTTGATGACTTGGAATTGGATAGAAATTATGAATCCGCTTATGCACCTTCTAATCATCATCTATAAAATGAGCCGTCAATACCATATAGTTGATATTTTGTACACTCGGCCATGTATCGGTGGTCAAGCTCATCGTATACTTACTTATATCCTTCTTCAAACCCTCTTTCATGTCATCATACATCCTCCATAATTCTCTAACAATAGTTCTTCGAGAGGGAACACAAAACCTAGGTTGCACTACACTCATCATCCGCTTAAACCCCTCATTTTCCACAATACTAAACGGTTGCTCATCAATAACTACGAATTCCACAATGGCTTTTACACTTGCTTCTTGGCTCCACCCTCTACAAGTAAGCAAGCTCTTAACATCACCTCCAACACTACCACCAAGCACCTTTTGTTGCAAGTCTTCATTGGGCTTGTACTTCTTACACACTTTGAGAATGTGCTTATTGTAGGTACTAGTGTCACCTTCCTTAGTATCACAAGCAAACATCTGCCCACAATACTTGCACATATCCTTCAGTACACATACCTCTACCATATTTTTTTCCACTATTTTCGACTACTTTTGTTTCTTTGACAGTGTATTTGGTGATGTGATCCCACATCCAACTTCTTTGTGCAGCTTCTTTTTGTTCCCCGGGTGTTGCTAATGAAGTTGTTTGTTTTCTTTCCTTGATGAGGAAGGACTAGGGCACTGCTCAGCCTGGTCAGGTGAAGTTTACAAAAAATAAGAATTTTTTTTCAAAAAGGATTTTTTTTTCTTCTGCAACCTAACGAATTTTCTTTTCTAGCTATTGTTTTAACAAATAAAAAAGAAAAAATATTAGGTTTGTATAAGATTCAATTGAAAATATGCCAAAGTCAAAAATCAAATCAGCAAAATAACAAACTACATAAATAAAGACTATAGAGTCAAAATCAAAAATAAAAATGTCACAGACTCACAACAAAGAGATAAGTATTGACAAATCCTTAAGGTTTACTAGAAACAAACCATGGCCTGGGCGTTGGAGACGTCGTGGCTGTCGGCGGAAGAGTGAGTCATCGGGATGTCACGAGATGAGAGAGAGAGTCTCTTTGTAGTGAGTCTCAGAGAGAGGGAGAGAGTTTGGGAGAGTAGTTAGAAAATTTTTTAGGGCCGGCTCTTTACTGTTTTGCTTTGATTGAAAGTTGAAACTTTGAAATATTATAAAATTTTAAGTTTTTTTTAAAATAAACGAGTCGGGTCGGATTGTCAAAGAAAGACGGTAGATAGTACTTTTCCAGCATGTATAATGTGGCCACAAGATCATTTTCAATATCGTTTAGCATATTCACATCCACCACTTTCTTACATATAGCATTGAAGAAGAAGAAAACCCGAGTAATAGCAACTCTAACCGGCTTAGGCAAAACTGAAGGATTGCCATGGGTAGTAGTTGTTGCATTAGTGCATGACAATCATTAGATTTGAGACCACAAAGCATCAAATCTTGCAATAAGACAAGATTTCTGATATTAGAAGAGTAACCTTCAGGAAGCTTTATGTAGATTTATGCCATCAGCGGAAAGAGCCAGTCGAAGGTTTCTAGGTTCTTTCGCAAAATCTGGCTACTTATGGTCAACTAGCTTCCATGATGAGGCATCTTTAGGGTGACAAAGTTTGCTATCAGCTACTCTTTCAAAAGCATGTCAAGTTAAGTCCCTTGCTGTCTATGAGGATTGAAACATCTGTTTAAACTGGAGAATGAGAGTAAAATACCATAGAACTTTAGAAGGTATTTTTTATTCAGAATTTAATGAGAACCACCATTTGTCTTCTTCTATCTTGACGTTCCACAAGTGGGACATTCAGATAAATCGTTATACTCTTTTCTGTAAAGTATGCAATCATTTGGGCATGCATGAAATCTTCTCATATTCTAAATCCAGGGTAGTCATTAACTTTTTAGCCCCGTACATTGATGAAGGTATTTCATTTTGTGCTGGTAACATATCATGAAGTGATTTCAACAACTCAAAAAAGCTATTGTCAAACCACCCGTATCTTTCTTTAATGTTATACAATCTCATCAAGCCCGATAGCTTTGTATACTTTGAACAACCAAGATAAATAGGCTTTTTGGCATCTTCAAGTAGAGATTTAAATGCCTTTGGGTCACCAAAAACATGTTCATATGCTGCATTAACCATTTCTGCAGCATTTGCACCATCTTCAAAGGAGCCACATTTATAGTTAGGTATTTGTTCATCACTTGCTACAATGCCTGTCGATCCTCTGCTAAGGTGTTCCTCACCATGCCAAACCCATATTGTACAACTTCAATCGATACCCCTACTAAACAAGTATTTTTTTACGTCCCCTAGCTTGGAATATCAAATTTTTACATTTTTCGCATGGACATCGAATAGAAATAGGATTATTCAAATGGAGTTTTGCAAACTTAAGAATCTCTTCTACTCCTTCCTCATATTCACTGCACATTCTATCCTTCGACATCCATGACTTAGACATGGTTGCCTTATATGATGTTCCACGTATATCAATAAAAAATTCTACTATAGCAGATTATATAACCAGGTTATAAATCTACCTGAGCAGCAACGTTAGATGACCATAATCCCGACCTCAAACTAGGTGCTCCTTTCTTTCCTGTAATAAGAATAAGGCAGCAGATTAGTACAGTGGTCTAGGAAACTATAGCAGATCAATTTCAGTTCTATGAATAAAAAAATCCTAGGACACGAGACAGTTGAGTATGCCAATAAAACCAAAAAATTAAAAAAAATCCTCCAATACGACACAGTTTTGGTTCTGTCAATAAAATAAAACCCACATCATATGGCAAAATTGACCTAATTTTTTGTACTGATTCAAAATAGGATACGACACAGTTAAGTGTGCCAAAATTGACCCACAAAAAACCCTACCCATTCTCAAGTAGGACATGACACAGTTTAGTATGCCAATAAAACCAACAAAAACCCTATTAATTCAAATAGGACATGACACAGTTGTCAGACACACAAAAAATACTCTCAATAAAATCTAAAAAAACCCACTGTCAATAAAATCCTTATTTGCCACACACAAGGAACCCTACTCTCAATAAAATCCACAATAAACCCTACAGACAAAAAATCCTACTCTCAATAAAATCCACAAAAACCCTAACTTCAACTTTCATTACCATACAGTCAAATTGCAGAGAGAAAATGTAGAATAGAATTGCATATTACCATATGGTGAAGTTGTCACCGATGATAGGGTTTTGGAGAGGGTTTTAAGGAGTGGAGGGAGAGTGTCTTATGAGAGGAACGAGAAAGGACTTGAGGAGAAGAGGGGTTTTTTGAGAAGAACAGAAGGAGAAGAGGGGTTTTCACAGAGGAGAAAAAAATTTCAAAGAGATGCAGGCTCTTGAACAGTGTCGCTACTATTTTCTTAATATATCAAAACCTTCACTAACCCAAAAATTTTGAAAATTTTACGATAGTGGCAGCTAAAATAGTCGCAGGAATCCTCCCGGACTTTAGTTGGTGGCTTTAACCTAACTGTCAAGGAAAAGAGGTATATTTTGTGACGGTTCCCCGAAACCCGTCAACTAAAGGGGTACAATATTTTAAACTTAACATAAAATAGGAGTTTACTTGACACGAGGCCTAAATCGTCAAGTAAAATAGCTTAGTTGACGGGTTTTACCGATCGTTAATAAAAAGACCATCACCAAAAGTTATTTTTCTTGTAGTGCCATTTACCCATTACCTTACCTGCCCATTCCATATTCACATATCACATAGGTATACCATACCAATATGCATATACATATCCTTGTCAATACCCTTCCATATATACCTTACCCTTCCTTACCATATCCTACCATATATCCTCTTACCTATCCATATTACACTATTACCTTAGCTATGAACTCACTTACCTTAACCAATAACCTTACCCATATACCTATATGAATACTATACTTATTCCCTATATACATACATATGCCTACATGTATCCTATCCATAATCATATAGATATTCCTACTAGGATATCTAAGCCTATACTTTCACTTTACCAAGACCGCTACCCTTTACCCATATCTATATGCCAATTATTGATACTTTATATATGTCCAATATCCAAATACTATATATATTTACATATATACTTATATCCTTATGTACCCACATACCTTGGTATGCCAAGTATCCATATACCCATATACCCATGTCCATACCATATCCCTAAACATATAGGATATACTTATGTAGCTATATGCTATACGTAAGAAATTATATATACATATATCATATAATATATATAATATTGGTATCTGTAATGCCCCAGTCTCAAAAATACGTAGGACTAGGTACGTAACATGTCAGTTGTATAATAAATACACGTAAGTTATAAATACAATATAATTATGGCTAACTAATCTCATCCACAAAATAAAAGAATAAAGATTTTCATCAATTATTTATGATAGTCACAAGCTGTTGGATGGAGATAAATCCACTACCTATATGAAACTAGAAAGAAGAAAATAGCAAAAATGCATAATACAAGCGACGAGCACGATCCAAGAGCATGTCCTCTTCGATATGAAGGAGAAGACCACAATCTTGTCTCGAACACCTGCGAAAGGTCAAAAAACACACACACTTGGAGGGATCACCAAGTCCTCAGGGGGACGTATACAGAAAAATATGGCATAATATTGAATATAAACTGATCAACAATAAGTATAAGTCAAATGGATCATAAGATGGTCCAATACTCCACCTTTGAATTAGCATACCATTCCCCCAACCAAACAAGGATAGGAGACGGCATCCTAATCCATGATGAAGTATCTATCCATGACATAAATCCGATGTAGTATTGGGACCACAACAATGTTCAGTATTTTGTTATCGAAGTAGTAAACCATACTAGGACAAGGTGTAGCACACTAGTTCAAGGACAAGGGGTAGCACACTAGTTCACGACAAAATATTGTTCTAAGTCACGATCAGGTATAAGTACACAAACCAAAAGTACATATACCTAATGAATAAGGTAGTCTAACTAGTCTATGTGAATGCAATTTAAGAACAAACCTCCAACGTATGGACTCTCTGGCTAAACTAAGATAGGCATAGTCCTATTTGGGCACTAGGGGCCAAAGAGCATAACATTCAGAGAAGCAACAACGGCCATCAGTAACAGTAAGAGCAACGCTTCGCAGAATGTCAGTGGTCGTCAGTAGCAGTAAAAGGGGTCGTCAACCAGCATCTCTAATGGAGCGTACGATCACAAAAGGTAATATGCAAGGTAGCCCATTACACTAAGGAAATGTCCTCCCTATCCTATCTCTATCTATGTTGTATTCATACCACATATTACCTCTATTTACTGCTAAGTCAAACTAATCATGCAAATACTATAAACAGTTAATCCTATCGTACAACTATACATACCGATCATAAGCCAACTACACAAGTCTGAGATCTATATGTAACTCGTGACTTCGTAGCAGAAATTTGTCAAGGCCTATGAATGCAACACAAGAAAAGGGTGGTCTCTTAAATCTAGGTTTAATGTGCATAGAAATAATTAGTTAGCAAGAAATAGAACTAGACAGTAGAATTACATTTAAATATGACTATGTAGCACAATTTATTTTACAGAAAAAAATAATAAACAAATGCATATAATAAGTAAGCTAGAGTAAATAAACAGAAAATGACAAGGTATCTTGCCTGGTGTGGCGCCTGGTGTAGTACGATAATCATGATGGCACAAAATTGACTTTGGTGTTTAAACTTCATAAGATGGCCTCCAATGATGGCGCAAACTGTCTATCGAGTCCAGAATAGTCCAGTTAACTAAGGCTGACATAAAGAAGTCTAGAATTGGCAAGGGAATAGGAATAATAGGATCAGTCATGGACATGAATAATTAAATTGAAGAAGGAAAATACTTTTTTTTTAAATATTTTTTATTTATATATATATATATATATATATATATATATATATATATATATATATATATATACTTGAATTACTAGTTAAAAGAATTTAGGTAAATACTTGTAAATATAGAAAAATCATTTTAGGGTTAACGCTATATTTAAAATATGGCTAGAAGTACTATAATAATATTTGTAGGCCAAAAACTACATTATAAATAAATAAACATAATATTGTAATATTTTAGGGTTTTGAAACTGAATTTAAAAATATAGGGCCAAGCCTAATAGAACATTTTTATTACGAGATATTTTGGAAAATTATTTAATACATATTTATTTAGAAATAATTATAATAATACCAATGATAACAATAATAATAATAATAAATTCATGACAATAACTACTAGTAATGCTAATACTAGTAAATTATAACCTATAGGCCTAAGGCCCATGACCTCAACCCATTAGGCCCAATACCCAATACAATAATTTGTAAACAAATAATCTAAAAATATTATTTTATATTTATTTGATAAAACAGTAATAACAATAATATTATAATGATATATACCTAGTAATATACATATACTAAGTACTTTGACAGTGTATAGAAAACTAATAATAAAATATTAAAAACAAAAAAATAATTACATCCAGCAGTAGATAGTCCACTTCCCTAGGTTC
This sequence comes from Iris pallida, assembly GCA_029216955.1. Taxonomy (NCBI): domain Eukaryota; kingdom Viridiplantae; phylum Streptophyta; class Magnoliopsida; order Asparagales; family Iridaceae; genus Iris; species Iris pallida. The sequence continues at coordinate 25,811 of JANAVB010036598.1, read as the reverse complement.
ATTGGGAAATTAAGAGGGAAAGAGAGAGAGAGAGAGAGACAGAGAGAGGAAAAAAACTAGAGAGCAAGAAGATAGGGGGGAGAGGGAGATGTTCGTAAGGGGAAAAGAGTAAGAAAGGGAGATCGAGTGGTGGAAGGGGATGTGAGCTCATCGGTGGAGATGACATGTCAGTGCTGATGTGGGGTGGCACTATGAGAGCTCGACGGCACAGCCACAGGTGGCTGGGGTCGACATGGCGAGGCGGCGAGGCTGCTACAGTAGCGTGTGTTCCCACAGGGAAGCGGTTCGGTCAGGGAATGATCGACATCGAGACAAACGCGATGGAGGCTCACTCGGCCGCGAAGAAGGCGGAGATGCAGCGAGGTAGGTGGTGCAAGATTGGGTTTTTGTGAGGGAGATGGTCGAAGCCAAGGGGAAAAGGAAGGGGTTCGGCCAGAAGGGAATACTGATAGTGGTCACGGTAAAGGAGAAGGCGTGGGTCGGCGGAGGGGAGTTCCAGCGGTGGTGAGGTGCTTAGAGACAGTGACGGTGGGGTGTGAAGGTGGTTATGGCGACAGAGAGGGTGGTGTTGTTCTGCTGCGGTTGAGGTCGGTACGATGGTCGTCACCAGTGACAGAAGATCACAACGGGAGTTGAGGATCTAGATGGCAGTTAGTGAGAAGATGGGGTGGTAACTAGGGATAGGCATACGGGTCTACGACCCGCGGTTCGGACCCGGCCTAAAACGTATATTGGTCAAACGGGACATTTTGAAATGTTTATAAGTAAACGGGTCGAGGCGGGATAGGGCAGGATGGGGCGGGTAAAATTAACGGGACGGGACGGATTGTATGTTAACAATAAACGGGGCCTATGGTCTATTTACCTCAACATCTTATTGTACAAGTTAGAATTTATGGACCCATTTTCTTGACGTAGATGTATCCTTTTGAAATGTGCATGAAACCTTTGAAGGGTTATGTGCGCAATCATAGCCATCCCGAAGGATGCATTGTAGAATATTACACTGCAGAAGAAGTAATAGAACTTTGTAGTAACTATCTATCACATTTTGAGGTAATAGAAAATCCTCTTGCAAGGAAGGGTAACATTTTTGATGAAAAACTTTTGCCTGGAGGTCGTCTCGTAGCAATTGATCGTGAAGAATAGCAATAAGCCTATTTATATGTTTTGGAGAACACAGATAAAATTGAACCTTATATTGAGTAAGCTTTTTTATCATAAAATTTTGATTTTCTAATTCATTGTATGGAAATTTTTTTGTTGTATAATAAGTTCTCATACTGACTTGACAGATATCATATGGAGTGGTTACACTTACAACATCCCCTTAAGTCTAAAAGTAGAAAGTGGTTACAGGACAAACCCAATTAGACATTTATCTATTGGTTACAACGGAAGGTAGTTGTTGAAACAAAATTAATATATTTATACTCTTTCTTATTCAGAAGTTAAAGAATATTAATAATATTGAATTTGTACAGGTTGATGGTGCATTAAATGTGAAAGAAGACATCTCACAAACTATCAAGTGGCTAGCATAAGGGCCTAGCCACCATGTACTTAAAAGTTCTAGATATGTTATTAATGGTTGCCTCTATGACACGAAGGATCATGACAATGTTCGAGTTAGCCAAATTGCTGGAGTTAGTCTTGTAGCTACAACAATGTAGATTACAAGTTCGAAAGATAAAAATTCTATAGTAGTGGACATGTGTTTCTATGGAGTCTATCAAAGAAATATGGGAGCTCGCTTATCATAGCTTTAACATTCAGTATTTAAGTGTGATTGGGTCGAGTAAGGGTTTTAAGGTTGATGAATTCGGTTTCACATTGGTGAACCTTAATGGAATTGGGTACAAATCAGATTATTTTATTTTAGTTTCCCAGGCCAAGCAAGTATTTTATGTAAAAGACCACCTAGATCCTCAATAGTCTGTTGTTTTGACTACTAGTCCAAAAGTTTATCTACATAAAAAAGATTCTGCATACGTAGATAATTAGATAGAACATCATTCCTTTATTAATGCATCGTTGAATGATGTTTGTTAGATATTGGGGATGATGATTATAAAAGAGTGGGTTGTGAAGGAGATTGGGTTGATTAGTAAATTTGTATTTGTGATTCTGTAACTGAGAACTTTTCGACATTAATGAAGTCTGTTTTTTATCTTCATTTTTACTTATGCAATCTGTTTGATGCTTTGCACTTTTTACTTATGTAATATGTTTTGTGTTCAGATTATTGTTCATTTGTAGTATATCTAACTTCTTCTCTTTTCTAAACAAGACTAACTCATTAGAAATGCAATTTATCACGACCCGCACCCGGAGTAAGGGAACGAGTGCGAGATAACGTCCCAGCCTACGCCGCAAAAATGGCGTAGAATGCTGTCTAGGTCTACTATCTAACAACAGTTATAATATCAAAACCTGTCGAGAATGGTCAACTCCGAACGGAGGACAAGCAATGACAATATAATATACTTAATCATAAACTCTAAGAAAGACAGATAATACCGAAAGATAAAGACAACAAGATATGAAATTATCAACCCGAATATCCGACACAGAAATAATACAAGTATAGAGTCAACAATCTCTAATACAAATACTAAAATAATAACAAGCCAAAATGTAATATAGAGACCAGATCCAGTACCAAACTAAACCAGCTAAGCTACTCTAAAGCCCCATCAACTGGAGCTAACCCTTGCTGAATTAGGGTCTCCAAATCTAAGCCAACTACGTCATGGGGAACGTAATAGGTAGGACACTCCTCCTCGCCATAATCTGTAAAATTTTGTCAATATATCCAGTCAGGATGGAATAAGCACAAATTAATCTCCAATAACAGTTCTAGTTAGACGATATTAAAAATATAGCAGTAAATAGAAAGAATATACAAGGTAAAGTAATGATTACATAAATCATGGTATGTCATATCAAGACTGTAAATAAATATAAGAGTAGGAGAACAGTGTATATCATATACAGGAATCAAGAACTGATATCTATATGAGTTTAGCACTAGTTTCAACATGTGATCGGCTTTGGAACATGATACAAGATTTGTCCTGGTTAATCATACGTGTGGTGGATGATTAACACTATTCAAGGTTTAAGGCTTGATACAAGGCGGGTATTGATCACACATCTACGCTAATACCCCTGCCCCTGACTAGTATAGTGGATCCAACCATGACACGTTATGACACATATTCTCTGAGAAGGTTACAAGCCTTTACAGGAATTGTGTCAACACAATGCACAGGAAACAAGGAGTCTTGCACAAGGTATACCATGGAGTACAAGGAATAATATTTCATGACGAGATCCAGACAAATACCAATCTGTGTGAACAATGTGTCAAGAGAACCAAGATATCTACACTAAATACAAGAAACATGGACGATATCATAAAACAGAAATACTATCAGAGAATGTACTCGCCTGAGATCCGATAGAAATATGTCGACAGTGTAAACTGGCTCAAAGTGAAAGTCATAGACCTAAAAATGAGATAAACAGGAGTTAATTATGGTTTAACAGTATAAGACATGATTTCTAGTGTAGGCTATGCAAATCTAGGTTAAACTAAGTCACACTTAGTCAAACTAAGTCAATCTAAGTCAAACAAGGTCAAACTAAGTTACACTGGGTCACACCAGATCATACAAAGTCAAACTAGATCAAAATAGGTCATGCTAAGTTATACTAAGTCAAACTAGGTCAAGACAAGTCAAATAAATCAAACTATGTCAATTTAGGTCAAAAGTTGACTTATAATTGACTTTTGGTCAACTGTTCAACTCTGGTCAACTCGTAGTTCAATCTAGGTCCAACTGGATCAATGGTTGACCTACAGTTGACTTTTGGTTAATTGGTTGACTTTGGTTAACTCTGGTCAACTTCTAGTCCAATCTAGGTCCAACAGGGTCAATAGTTGACCAACAGTTGACTTTTGGTCAACTCTAGTCAACCCTAGTCCATTCTAGGCCAAATGTTGACTTGTGGTTGACTTTTGGTTAAAAAGTCAACCTTGGGTCAAACGGGGTCAAAACTAGAATTAGTATCCTATTCCTAACATTGACCTGCCAAGATACCATATATCTTGGTCAAGTTGGTATCCTAACACTATTACCTTGGTCAAATTCCAACACATAAACTTAGGTAAACCCATTACTTTAATATCTATTCCCATACATAGGTATCTAGCTTAGTCTCTAGGTAACTCTTACCTTACCATGGTATTCCATTCCTTGAAGGTTTCCCAACCTATACCTTAACTAAGGTAAACCCATTACCTTGAAGGTAAATCCAATACCTTGATAAGGTAAACCAAAACTCTAAAATATCATATTAGTATCCTAAGATACCACTCTAGCCTCTAACTTCTAACCACTATCATCTTAGAAGCTAACATATGACAACTCTAACTAACTAGCTATCTTAATAACATATCCTAATGTCTAACTAAGAATACCTTATCTAACATATACTATATCCTAAGATACTAATGTACTACTCTAACCATAACCTTCAACCCATGGTACTAACATCTACCAACATATACATATATACACTAACATATCTAACTTATATAATATACCTCAACTCTAACATAGATTCTAAGATACTACATATATATATATCCTAGTATCCTAACTTAACAACTTAACAATCTCTCCAACTTCTAGTTATCTTACTAACATATATCTCCTCTAACTTATCATATAATTATATGGAAATAACTCTAATTTCTAACCAAACTACACTCACACACACACTAACTATAACCTCACACACATGAACACACACAAGGAGGGAATGGGGATGCCTAGTGCAGCCCCATTGCTGCTACTACTGCTGCTATTGGGCTCTGAAATGGGAACAATGGCAGCTCCTATAGCTACTGCTAATGATATGAAATGGGGGGGGGGACAGCAGCTCCCTACTGCTGCTGCTGTGGCTATGTTGGCTGCTGCCAACACAACAGTAGTCCCTCTACCCCTTCACACTCTCTACTCTCTCTAACTATCATCCACCCATCTATGAATCTATCTATCTATCCTCCTATATATCTATCTAAATATCCATCTATATCACTATTTATCCATATAACATCTCACACTCTCACTCGCCCTCTCCTCTCCACATTCAAACACACACACACACTTATATATATATATATATATATATATATATATATATATATATATATATATATATATTTTTAATATATATATATATATATATATATATATATATATATATCCCTCAAGACACAAACACAACCACTCAAACACATAAACATTTTCTCACATCTCCATCATACACAAAACCACCCCTCTCTATACCAACACAATATATATATAACCCACACTACAAAATCAGTCCAACATATAATAATGTACATAAAAATAACATGTAGAGACTCAAACTAGACATGCAGGCTAAACCACTTAGATTCAACCATGGGTATCCAAATAGAAACTAGTCTAACCATCCTAACCATGGTCAATCTACCCTGTAACAAGTCTAAAACTGAAATTAAAAGCCAAATTAGCCTATTGGGCATAAAACCAAACACATGGTGTGCCTCTAATGGAAATCTCTCCATGGGGACATCAAAACTACTCCAACTTCCTAGAGAGGACTCAAATGAGCCTCTAAATGATTCCTAATGGTGATACATGCATGGGGTGGTCCTAATGAATGCAAATCAAACTTAAATGGAAGAGAAAGTGAAATAGAGATATGGTTATACATATCGGGAGTGGATTTCCAATGAAAACTCCAAAGGACACGAATCCGACACAGACACTTCTTCTAAATGGACACCCCTCCTTGCTCTTGGCTCCATCTTGCTTGTAGCTCCTTCTCCTTGCATGGATGAAAGAGTTTGGTGGAGAAAAGAGAGGATTTGAGAGATGAATCAAAGGGATTTGTTCTCTAGATTGGGAAAAACCCAAAAAATGGAGATGGTGGCTACTTGGTGAAATGAAAGGAGATGGATCTCTTCCCTAGTATGGCCGGCCACTAAAGGCTCCTTGGGGCTAAGGTGAAATGACAAGGATGCCCTTAACAACTCCCTTTTGGCTAATTAAAATGAATGCAAGAGGTTGGGGTCAAAAAGGTCTAAGTTCTAATCTCCAATTTTGAAAACAGGTAGTTACAATCCTACCCCCTTAGAAAAATTTCATCTTCGAAATTCAAATTGGTTGTACTCTTCTCTAGGTCAAGCCCCCAACAAACAAATTCTGCCAAATTCTATCCAAAGTTATACAACATGCAATTCTAGGAAATAGGAACAAACATGCATGGCTTTAGTCTTTACACTAACATGTTATTGAAGTCTCCATTGGAGTTTTCTATTGATCTAACATGAACATCACATATGCAAGCTAAAGGTACTAAAAAAGCAATCAACAATCAATATGTGGAAAAAACAGAAAAAAGAAAAGAACAAGACATTGTTGGCCCATTTGGTCATATGGTCAACCTGATTTTAATAATTGATCAAACTCTGTCTGGATATACGAAGCTAGTCGGGACATCTCGGATTCTTGGACATGATCAAGAATGGCTATCCACTGAATTCAAGACCGAAGATCTGTTTGCCTACTCGAGTCTGTAATTCCTTATGCAATGTATTTTTTATTTTATTTGAGTCTAGAAATATATTGTATACCGAGTCGTACTGGCAAATAGGCTACCCTTAAATGAGTTCAAAATATTTTTAAAATGTCCTTTCAAAAAGGTTTACAAAAAGGTTTTCAAAAAGGTTTTCAAAAATTACCAAAAAGCTTTTTAAAACCCTAACTAAACCATGACAGAACTCAGACTGAGTTCGGCCAGAGTTCGGCCAGAGTTTGGTTGGTGGCCATTGTGATTTTGAATCCTTGTTACTTGGTCCTCCTGTAATTGTGGATTTGATCGAGATTTGCTCATAGAGTTCTGTCCGAATTCTGCCCGAATTCTGTCAGAAGTCTGCCTTTGGAACACCTATAAATAGAGAAGGATTTCGATCATTTTAACTCACTCATTCACTTTCAATCTTCTCTCTATCTAAAGCTTTCAGTCTTCCAAAGAGTTTTTCTAGAGCTTTCAATTTCAGATCCCAAGCCAATTACAATCCTCTAGTCGATTTGCCAGTGCGGTACGGTCTAGAAGTTTCTGAGAGATTGTAATCAGAAGGCTTGATTGAATAATACCTCTTCACATTTGAAGTTGGACGAGTTCTTCATATCAAAACTCGCGTTGTAGAAGTTGCAAGGACTTCGTAAGAAAACTTGCAGTTTTTTCAATAGTGGATTCAACTGGTAGCAAGAGTTCTACCGACTGGATTAGTCCTCATTAGAGGGAAACCAGTATACATCGCTGTCTTTGCGTTTGCTCTCTTAACTCTGTCTTTTCTTTATTTTAGTTGTGATTAATATTCTGTGATTGTGCTGCTAACATTTTTTTATTAACATTATTCCGCTGCCAACTCTATTCACCCCCCTCTAGAGTATTACGCTTTACTATTTCGTTCCTACAATTTGTATCAAAGCATAAATATTTAAATCAACAAGCTTTCTGATTCTACCCGCAGATGAAATATGACCAATGAGGCCACAATAATGACATTTAAAAGATCTAACATTTTTTTGAGATAATACAGGATATGAACAATTCTACATTTTGATATTTTGAACAAGCTTAATGTTATATCATTCATAGTTTGTCAATTATCAAAATGGGGGAGATTGTTCGCCCATTTGGTCACATGGTCAACCTGATTTTAATAATTGATCAAACTCTGTCTGGATATACGAAGCTAGTCGGGACATCTCGGATTCTTGGACATGATCAAGAATGGCTATCCACTGAATTCAAGACCGAAGATCTGTTTGCCTACTCGAGTCTGTAATTCCGTATGCAATGTATTTTTTTTTTATTTGAGTCTAGGAATATGTTGTACACCGAGTCGTACTGGCAAATAGGCTACCCTTAAATGAGTTCAAAATATTTTTAAAATGTCCTTTCAAAAAGGTTTACAAAAAGGTTTTTAAAAAGGTTTTCAAAAATCACCAAAAAACTTTTTAAAACCCTAACTAAACCCTGACAGAACTCGAACCAAGTTCGGCCAGAGTTCGGTTGGTGGCCGTTGTGATTATGAATCCTTGTTACTTGGTCCTCCTGCAGTTGCGGATTTGAGCGGGATTTGTTTATAGAGTTTTGCTCGAATTCTGCCCGAATTCTGTCAGAAGTCTGCCTTTGGAACACCTATAAATAGAGAAGGATTTCGATCATTTCAACTCACTCATTCACTTTCAATCTTCTCTCTATCTAAAGCTTTCAGTCTTCCAAAGAGTTTTTCTAGAGCTTTCAATTTCAGATCCCAAGCCAATTACAATCCTCTAGTCGATTTGCCAGTGTGGTACGGTCTAGAAGTTTCTGAGAGATTGTAATCAGAAGGCTTGATTGAAGAATACCTCTTCACATTTGAAGTTGGACGAGTTCTTCGTATCAAAGCTCGCGTTATAGAAGTTGCAAGGACTTCATAAGAAAACTTGTGGTTTTTCCAATAGTGGATTCAACTGGTAGCAAGAGTTCTACCGACTGGATTAGTCCTCAACAGAGGGAAACCAGTATACATCGTTGTCTTTGCGTTTGCTCTCTTAACTCTGTCTTTACTTTATTTTAGTTGTGATTAATATTCTGTGATTGTGTTGCTAATATTTTTTAATTAGCATTATTCCGCTGCCAACTCTATTCACCCCCCTCTAAAGTATTACGCTTTACTATTTCGTTCCTACAGACATAACCTCCTAGTCCCTCGTATGCGGTGTGGGTCCCTCGACCGCCATCGCAAAAGCCCTGCCCTGGCGGGGCATATCCCACTACTGGTGCGGGACGTGATGCGATGCCACAGGTGGCCTAGCCTGTGCTCCCTACGCTGCACGATGATGGTTCGATGGACAATCCCTCAACTGATGCCCCTCGGCACCATAATATAGGCACACTCCCAATCGCCTCCTGTAAACTTCCCGGAGGTGACCGGGCTTCCTACAGTAGTGGCAAAGATGAGCCTATTGCGTCGGTCCCTGCTGCTGCTAGGGCACATGCTGAACTGGTGCCCTAGCCAGAGCATAAATCTGCTGCGGGTGTTACGAGAAAGAACGATATTGGAGTTAAGGACGCTTAGCAGCCCCCGTGCTGCTAGTAGCCCCCGAAATAGATTACGGTCCCTCTTGGGCTTCAAGCCCCAGTCTCTCTCCACCTTGCGAGCCTCCGCAAGAATCTCCACGTAAGTCGAGTAAAAGAGGGGATAAGGATCTTGATATCCCAGATCAACCCCTTTCAAAAATGACTTGCCTTGATCTCCAGGATCGGAACCATATACTCCGCATATCGGTCTAGTCGGCCGAATCCTGCAGCGCTTTCTTCCACAGACATGCTACCCTGCTGAAGGTTCTGAGACTGCCTCGCTAGGTCAATCATGTATGTAGGTGAAAAGAACTTCTCCTTGTAAACGTCCTTGAACTCGGCCTAGGTATGGCCCTCTCCAGCAAGAGCCGGCTCGTTCCTGAACTAAGCATGGGCGATATCGAACAGTTGCAGTCCATCCGCCTCGACCTTCAGGTCATCTGCGAGACGAAAAACCCTTATCTGACGCTCGATATCCTCGAGCCAGTCATCAGCATAGACGACGCCCTCAGTTTTACGAAAGTCCCGAGGCCCCAACTTCTTAAAGTCTTAGATGTTGCCCGCCTCGGCTGCGCTCCCTGTGCTGGAGCCCCCTCGCTCCACGGATGCTAGAGTGAGCTGGTGCACATCCTCCATTCCCTGACGCATCCCATCTGTTTGCCTCTGCTGAGCCTCAGTCTGTAATAGCTGGGCCTCCATCATCTGCAGAAGGAAGGCAAATATCTGCCCTATATCGGTAGGTAGTGGAGGCGGAGGAGGTAGATCCTCGACTACAGACGGAGTAGTCCGATGTGCAAGAGGAAGAACACCCACGACTGCTCTGGCCGCAGTGACCTCCAGGACAGTCCTCGCAACTGGTGGAGGAGCGCCCCTGAATGCTACTGCAGATGCACCGACTGCAGAAGAAGTGACTAACTCAGGTCCGCGAGATGTGGTGGACCTCTCAATATCCACAGGCTCTAAATGCTGAGATCGAGTCATCACCATCTTGAAGACAGATTGAAAGAAAGAAGTCAATATGACACAAGATAGATCATATAAAAGGAGGACAATTAGAGTACAAATAATCATCATCAAGAAAGAACAGTTGTATAGAAGTAAATTGGAAGTTTTCTCATTATGATTGAGTATCCATAGCCTATAGCCTATATCTTCTAAACCTATAGCTGGCTCGTAGCAGCACTCTAAGTCGAGCACCACTACGACATTGTACTAATTGCGACTTCTGATCTGCATTGGCTACTACTAAAAATATGTCACGACCCGCACCCGGAGTAAGGGCACGAGTACGAGACAACGACCCAGCCTATGCCGCAGAAATGGCATAGAACGCTGTCTAGGTCTACTATCTAACAATATTTATAATGTCAAAACCTATCGAGAATGGTCAACTCCGAACGAAGGACAAACAACGACAATATAATATACTCAATTACAAACTCTAAGAAAGATAGATGATACCGAAAGATAAAGACAACAAAATATGAAATTATCAACCAGAATATTCGACACATAAATAACACAAGTCTAGAGTCAACAATCTCCAATATAATACTAAAATAATAACAAGCCAAAATATAATCTAGAGACAAGGTCCAGTAACAAACTAAACTAGCTAGGCTACTCTAAATCCCCATCGGCTGGAGCTAACCCTTGCTAAACTAGGGTCTCCAAATCTAAGCCAACTACGTCATGGGGATTGAAGTATGTAGGACACTCCTCCTCTCCATAATCTATAAAATTTTGTCAACATATCCAGTCAGGATGGAACAAGCACAAATCTCCAATAACAGTTCTAGTTAGACGATATTAAAAATGTAGCAGTAAATAGAGAGAATATACAAGGTAAAGTAATGAGTAAATGAATCATGGTGAGGCATATCACGACTGTAAGTGAATATAAGAGCTGGAGAATAGTGTATATCATGTACAGGAATCATGAACTACTATCTATGTGAGTTTAGCACTAGTTTCAACATGTGATCGGCTTAGGAACATGATACAAGATTTGGCCTGGTTAGTTATACGTGAGGTGGATGATTAACACTATTCAAGGTTCATGGCTTGATACAAAGCAGGTATTGATCACACATCTACGCTAATACCCTTGCCCCTGACTAGTATAGTGGATCCAACAATGACACGTTATGACACATATTCTCTGAGAAGGTCGCGAGGCTTCACAGGAATTTATGTCTACACAATGCACGAGAAACAAGGAGTCTTACACAAGGTATACCATGGAGAGAAAGGAATAACATTTCATGACAGGATCCAGACAAATACCAATCCATGTGAACAATGTGTCAAGAGAACCAGGATATCTATAATAAATACAAGAAATATGGACGATATCATAAAACAAAAATACTATTAGAGAATCTACTCGCCTGAGATCCGATGGAGATATGTCGACAGTGTAATCTGGCTCAGAGTGAAAGTCACAGACCTAAAGATGAGATATACATGAGTTAATTATGGTTTAACGTGTAAGCATGATTTCTAGTGCAGGCTATGCAAATCTAGGTCAAACTAAGTCAATCTAAGTCAACAAGGTCAAACAAGTTACAATGGGTTACACCAGGTCATACAAACTCAAACTAGATCAAACTAGGTCATGACAAGTCAGACAAAGTCGAACTAGGTCAATCTAGGTCAAAGGTTGACTTACAATTGACTTTTGGTTAACTGGTCATCTCTGGTCAACTCCTAGTCCAATCTAGGTCCAACTGGATCAATGGTTGACCTACAGTTGACTTTTGGTCAACCGTCAACTTTGGTCAACTTCTAGTACAATCTAGGTCCAACTGGGTCAATGGTTGACCTATAGTTGACTTTTGGACAAATGGTCAACTCTGGTCAACCCGAGTCCATTCTAGGCCAAATGTTGACTTGTGGTTGACTTTTGGTTAAAAAGTCAACATTGGGTCAAACGGGATCAAAACTAGACTAAGTATCCTATTCCTAACATTTACCTACCAAGATACCATATATCTTGGTCAAGTTGGCATCCTAACACTAATACCTTGGTCAAATTCCAATACCTTAACTTAGGTAAACCCATTACCTTAATATCTAATCCCATACATAGGTATCTAGCTTAGTCTCTAGGTAACTCTTACCTTACCATGGTATCCCATTCCTTGAAGGTTTCCTCGTATACCTTAACTAAGGTAAGCCCATTACCTTGAAGGTAAATCCAATACTTTGATAAGGTAAACCAAAACTCTAAGATACCATATTAGTATCATAAGATATCACTCTAGCATCCAACTACTAACCACTATCTATCTTAGAAGCTAACATATGACAACTCTAACTAACTAGCTATCTTAATAACATATCCTAATGTCTAACTAACAATACCTTATCTAACATATATCTATATCCTAAGATACAAACATACTACTCTAACCATAACCTTCAACCCATGATACTAAATCTACCAACATATACTATATACACTAACATATCTAACTTATATAATATACCTTAACTCTAACATAGATTCAAAGATACTACCTATATATATCCTAGTATCCTAACTTAACGACTTAATAATGTCTCCAACTTCTAGTTATCTTACTAACATATATCTCCTCTAACTTATCATATAATTATATAGAACTAACTCTAATTTCTAACCAAACTATTCACACACACACACACATGACACACACACAAGAAGGAATAGGGCTGCCTAGTGCAGCCCTATTTTGCTACTGCTGCTGCTATTGGGCTCTGAAATGGGGTCAATGGCAGCTCCTATAGATGCTGCAGCTGATGTGAAATGGGCGGAACAATAGCTCCCTGCTGCTGTGGCTATGTTGGCTGTTGCCAACAGCAGCAGTAGTCCCTCTCCCCCTTCACACTCTCTACTCTCTCTAACCATCATTCATCCATCTATGAATCTATCTATCTATCTTCCTATATCCATCTAAATATCCATCTATATCACTATCTACCATATAACATCTCATACTCCTCCCACTCACCCTCTCCTCTCTAATCTCCTCTCCACATTCAAACACACACACACACATACACTCACATATATATATATATAGAGAGAGAGAGAGGGAGAGAGCGAGAGAGAGAGAACCACCCCTTTTTACACTACACCAAAATGGCTATTTTGGAACACTAGGCGTTTTTCAATTTGGAACACTTATTAGGCGTACCTAGGTGCCGAAACGGAATAAAGTGTTCCAGATTTGAAAAGCGTTCCTAATATAAATAATTTTAATTTTTTTTAAAATTATTTATTTACGTACACTTTTATAGTGTTCCAAATATGTTTCAAATTAAGAATGTCATAATGTGTATCTTATATGTTCTGAAAAAAAGTGTTCCAATAAAAAATCCTCCCCTCCACCCACCCACCCACCCAACCCTCACTTCTCAACCTGATGGGATCCATCTCCACCCCTCCTCCTCCTCCTCCTCCTCATCCTCTCTCTCTCTCTCTCTCTCTCTCTCTCTCTCTCTCTCTCTCTCTCTCAACTCAACCCAACCCACCGGAAGAACAAAATCCCTAAATCGATTAGAGGAAGAAAGAAAGAAATGGAAAGTTAGATCCCGTCAAAGAGACTGTCCTCGCTCATGTAAAAGGAGATCCGGAAGCCCTCCTCCCCGTCGCCAATCGCTCCGATTTCTCCTACGTCCTCGAGCTCCTCGAGTCCACCAACCTCCAGCTCCACCATTTCTATAAGGTTCCTCCTTGATCTTTCCTCCAAAAATAAAAATTCGATGATTGCTCCTCGTTCTCTATTTGGATTTGATTCTCTACAACATGTATGATCTAGGAAGTACGGACGCTTCAAAACAAAATCGGCGCTTTGTCAGTCCCGCATCGTGTCGGACACAGACAGTCCAAAAATTGTGCTGTGTCATAGAATCGCCCGTGCAACGTTCGATATGATTCGTGTATGAATTAGTGGTTAAAATTGATTAATGACATTGCTAATTGAAATTAGTCATTTTTTAATTAAATTTTTTGAAAGTTTTTCATGTAAAGAGAATTTGTCTACTTGTACGGTTACTGTTTCGTTGATTAGCAAGTCTTGTTACCGATAGTCGATTGCAAGCAATTGGTTAGGGATAACATATTAAGGAACCATAATCCAATTGATGTATGGAATTTGATATATCTCAAAATGGAAATGATCAGTATGTGAAATTGGCGCATGTTAATTCTTTTGAAAAGCGAACGAAATTGGGAATTCGGATGCCGTCATTTAGAATGGTGATGGTACCATTTGAAGTGATGGCACCGATCTGTTTTAGCCAACATTGAATTGGCAGCTCGGGCTTGGAGTACTTAGTTATGGCTAGAATTATCATTTTCATGTACTCTAAAGGAGGAAAGGATGTGTTTTTCCTATAATATTTTCAGTTAGTAGTTTTAAAAAAAATTCTAATGGACAATTTTCTGTTAGAGGAATCATTGATATGGATGAGTCATGAGTGGCGCTATAAGAAAAGATAGGAGAAAAAGTTCAGTATCCTTAGGGGTGGTGTAAATTACACTACAACAAATAAGACTTACTATAGCAGATTTTTAATAGCGTTCGGGTCTGAACGCTATAGCAGATTATTAGTAATAGCGTTCTTTTATGGAATGCTATTAGAAATGCGGAACAAAAATTACAGATTCAGTGCTATAGCATTTTATGAATGCTGTAGCGTATACATCATTCGCATTTTATGAATGCTGTAACGTGTACATTCTTGTATTGCTCCCATGTTCGAATCCTCGTGAAATCGATTTAGTGATTTTTTTCATAAAATTAAAAAGTTTATTTATAGCGTATTGTTAACAATTGTTACAGATATATCATTTTCTGAATGCCGTATGTTCAGAATACTCCGTGAAAACATGTGAAAACTGATCTCAGAGGGGAAAATAAAACCTAAAATTGAAAACCAATGAGTCTGAAATTAATTGTGGGAACTTTAGGCGCGTGAAAGGTTTTTGAGCTTTAGAGAAACAGTGCATCTAAGCTGAAATCAATTTTACCCATATCTAAAGTTTAGGATCTTGTATTAAAACCAAAACATTTCAAGGTACTTAGTTTACTCCTTTCATTCATTGCATTTTTTTTCTAATTGTATTAGTTCTCACATAGTAATCACTAAATATTAATGACGAACAATTGTAGAAATATAGTTTCCAGATTTCTTATGTGATGACTTAAAATGTTCTTCAATATGAGAGTGAAAATAGTAGTATAGTCACCCGTATGGGGCTATAAATTTCAGTATGTTAAAAATTTAAAATAGGAAATGTAATTAGCCTTCACTGCATAGTACTTCTGATTTGTGAATGTGATACGCGAATCTAGTGCTTTCAATCAAGTCTAAGGAAAAACTTGTGCAGAGAAAACTGACATTTGTAAATTCCTAGATCTACAAACGAGGAATGAAATAAATGAAAAAAAAACCTGTTAGAAGAGCTCCTTTCTTTACTAGTTATTTTTCAGATGCTTTATACTACATATGTTTTTGGCATACAACCAGCTCATTGCTTTTTTGGTTACAACCTACTCATTTGGTAACCTATCTATTTTTCATTGCGCTTGTCCATGCACCAATCCAACGGTCTAAATTTACAAGACTTCTTTTGCAATTGAGTTGGCCTCAAACTGAATCAATACTTTCCTGTATCAAGATATTTTTCAATTCTCTCTGTACAGGCTGTCCATATCAAGATACTACTAATATGTTGGAGGCTTGCTCCTTAGTCGAATAAGAATACACTCTGTAACAGGAAAGGAGATTAATCACCCGTCAGTAATCAGCTTAATGGAACGAGCCTCCTTCTTCTTTAGTTTCTTGTATTCCTGAAATTTGTAGAACACAATGCAAAACTAGAGTGTTCTTATTCTTTCCTTTAACTTGCAACTTACCTTTGCAAATAGCTTCATGTCATACTTGAAAAACATATATAGACAGGCCTCTTGTGTGATCGTATTCACAATAACTTAAAGACAATGTCAAATTAAGATAACTGGCTTTTAATGGTATATAGGATGTGATCATATAAATGCTTACAAAAGAAACTTATCGTTCTTTTAGCATTTATCTCTACTTTGATCAACAAAGCATCCATCTTATAACTTTAGAGCTTGTTGCTTCATTCACATATGATTAAGGTATGACTTATAGACATTGCTAGTAGCTTTTATCTTGAGAAAAGGTTAATTGCTTCAGTTCTTGATAATAATTAAAATGTCAACCTTTTCTACTTCACCAGATTTGTTTGCTGTTTCTTAGACTGTACGAAAAAAGATTGAATCTTTATTGTAAAATATTTCACATATAAGTCACTTTGCAGTTGTTAGGCATAGGCATTAGAAAAGTTATGTTTATCATCTAATCTTTCCGTTAATCCATTCTACATCTACTCACACATTATACAATTAATCATCTTTGGAATATTACTAGTATTGTTGTTAGGAAATTATGTACATGTTTTCTACATGTATCGACTTAATCAACTGATTTTTTCCCCCTTCTGGATTGGGAACAAATTATACTAACAACAGGAAACTGAAGTGTAATTAGATATCAGTTTGTGCAGTGTGCTTATTTCCTACCTGTGGGCCTGATGGAGATTCTCTCTCCTACTGCAGAAGACCAGATCCTAGATTGTGCTCTCCTGATTGAGAACTATTACCAGCAATTTCCTGCTCTAAGAAGAATGGAGAAGCCTACAGATGTTGTTAAAGGACTCAAATTTATACTGCTACATAATTCTCACTATGGAAAGACCAGCTCGGTCGAGCAGAAGTGTAAAGCTGAATATCCTGTCTATTACAGTTAGTGAGAAGGCTTCTTTTGTTGTAGTTCTTTATATTTCTCTTACTGACTATTACAGTTTTGACTGCTATTGATTTGAATGTTCAAAATATTTTGTGCGTTCGACTTGCATTCAGTTAAGGTAATCATACGAGGCAGTAAGCCAAACAGTTAAAAGGTACTTTTAGTTTGGTTTGATATTCTTCTTTAAACAACCAGTCAGTTTAGCTAGAGGATGTTGCACTTCTTTATAAAGAGGTCTGATTTTGTCTTTTTTTTTTACATCTGAAAAGTGCGATTCTCAATGTTTCCCCCTGATATAAGAATTCCGATATAAGAATTGCTTTTTTTAGTGAAGGACTTCAATGGTATGTGGTTTTTTTTGGGATGACAATTCTTGCATAGTTTGCACGTGCATACGGTTATCAGGGAATATCTGCTATGGTAGCCCATTCATATGGTTACATTACTTTTTATTGTAATCTTTATTTCAGGTTCTATCCACTATATGTGAAGAGCTCCCTCCTGGTGGAGAGTTTTATCTTTAAACTTGTTGTTGGACAGTGACTTCATACAGGACTGGGTGGCGGTATGTATGCCTGCCAAGAATAAAGTCAAAGAGTCGTACGCCGACTTGTCTCTAGAAGAACAGTGTGCCAAATACGAAAAGGTTGTACCCTATATATATTTCTTTTACGCAAAATAATCTTGGTTTTATTAACCGATTAATTTTCTTTCTGACTTTAGGAAGCAGTGAATGTGTCGCTTGAGAACTTGAAGACTAAGAGACTTGATTTGAAGGCATCCCAGGTGCATACATCTTGGCTTAATTTAAATTTTTGGTGCAAAGCTCCAAGCATGCAATCAAGGTAAGAGAATGGCTCACCATAATGCCTATAAATTTTTTTCAGGCAGGACAACCCTCACTGGTGCATTTGCACTAAGAAAACTAAGGGGTAGAAAAAGAGACATGTTAAGGTACATTCCAAAAAGATGATGAACTCACAAAATAACATAATATGATTCCCTTTTTTTCGTGAACTTTATGTTATATATAAACATAATTTTCTACAATATTAATAGATAGCCCAGGAAAGAATAAGGCACATGCATCATGCCATGTAACACCTAATAGTACCAAGTTCTTTGGTTCATCGTCCAAAGCAACTGCAAGGATAGATGATACTGAATTTATTAAGGTTCAAAACAGTTTGCCTGAAAGCAGACTCATAAATGAGGATATTCACACTCCTTTATGTAATACATTTAGCAATACCTCTAATGAATGGCAACTAAATTCTGGTTATGCATCCAAATCAGCTGTGCCACCCTCCAAAGTTGCGTAGATATGGTGATATGACAAACAAATTGCACTACTATGCTTCGGAGGAAAAGTATGGGATTTCTCTATCAAGCAACCATGTACCTAGGTCTGGGTCTGGGTCTGGATCAATCAGAATAGACGCAGAGAAAGGTAGAACCTTGTTCCTTTTATGCTGCATATTGTTGAGGAATTTACATGAGCTGTACATTATTCACAGCCCATTGACATGAGTAAGCTACTGTTCATCCAGATAAAAGGGAGGGGAGGAAGAAGTACCATTCCAATAACTTTATTGACAAGGAAGCTGAGTAAGATGCCCATTATTTTTCACTTTACATCTGACTGGACTTTTTAAAGAAGTATCATTTTTTACATTTAACGAGGAAGCCATATCGCGACGGAGGCCGCTGTCAAACTCTACCTGCGTGACGAAGCCTTTTGGACTCAAATCCGCACACAGACCCATAAAAGTTGATCCTTTTTGCATTCGCTCTCTCTTGCTGCTATCACTTTTGTTTGGAACAGGCAATACGATTTAGAAATTGTGGTTCAGGGTATCACTTTTACAAAGAACCATAACTCAATTATATTCGGTGCGTTACTATTCTACAAAATGAGTTCTTATAATTTGAATGTATAAATTTTCAGGCCCACGCTACAGGCTACAACTCCTGTGGCTGGGACGGGATCATCATTTACTATTCTACAAAATGCGCTCGTACATTCTTTGTCCATTAATCATAGAGTGTTAACACTAACGGTAGGAAGGTAGGTGGTTTTAGTTAGGATCAGTTTGTTGGCTAACAAAATGATGTAGTCACATACAAATAGTAGGAGCTAACAGTTCATGGTTTAAACCTTAAGACCCAACATTAATCCTAAACCGTGCTTGATTTTGCAAATATTTGTTCAGATATAAAGCATTATTTACTGATATGACAGTTGATTTGCACAAATATATGGTCGAAGGCTTCTACTTTAGCAAGAATTAGCCAAATTTATTGATATTTTCTATTCATTTCCGAGTTTAAGTAGAAGTTTGAAATTTCAATTCTGAAATTGGGTTTTGAAGGGCTTTATTTGGTACTCCCTATCTAGACACTGATTTCTTTTCCCCATGTCCTCTTGATCCATCCAATTGGTAATACTTTGAATCACTTGTAGAGGCTCTTAATTCAAATGGTGGTTAACTTTTACTCTTGCTTTTCTTTATAAATTTATTTCGTGAATTTATATGTTCATATGATACGTTTTCAATTTCAAATCGATGATGAAGTTCTTTGCTTCCTGTTAGATTGGTTGTTTTCCATGCTTTGGATGAACTGAGAAGGAAGAGGAGAGGAGAGGAGAGCTCCGAGGAAGGATGGTAGGGATTTCAGGACGGAAGGGTCAGCTAACCCATCTCCTTATCACGTGGCCATAGCTGGTTCTGGTATTTCTCTTCTTTTTGCCAAATTTATGGTAAAGTTTGGATCTTTATGTGTTTCTTGGGAGCCCAGATGTAGATGTTCGGTTGGTAAGTGTTGGGGCATGTTCTCTGATCTTGGATTGGTTGTTTCTTTATGAATTTTTTAGTATGTGGTCCCTGGAAATTTATGAATTTGTAATGAAGTTTGATGTTGTGCTCAATTGTTCACAATTCTTTGTAAAGAATGGAACTTTCACAAAATTGCGTTTGCAATAATAAAGGAGACCTTTACTTTCCGTGAATGCACAGTTATGGTTGTGTCCGTATGATTTCTGGGGTATGTTAACAGTAATCTCATTGCTTGGTAGGTTGTTGCCGCGAAACAGCTCCATAGGAATGGTCTTCAAGGAAAATGGAGAATTTCTGGTGGAGGTCCTCATGCTCAATTTGGATCACCCTAATCTTGTCAATTGGATTGGTTATTATGCTGAAGGAGATGAACACCTACTAGTTTATGAGTTTATGTCATTGGGGTCACTGGAGGATTATTTGCACGGTTAGATTCTTTTATTTTTCTTTATGTCGACTGCTAAATCATTTGATTATTGCATATGTGCCTTAAAATTCCATTTGTATGAAATTAGTTGCCTTATCTTTTTAGAAATTATTTTGGTGAACTAGTTCTTTAATCTCATGATCAATATAAACAATGCATCTGATATTGGTTACAATACTTTGGAAAATATTGCTCTTTTTGTTGCTTTGGTGTGTTTCTTAAACTACTACAAGCTTTACCTCAACCCCAGAGCAAAATAAGGACGAAAATGATTCCCATCTAGGTGTCTATAGAAATTAATAACCTACAAACATGAGATTTTGAAGCAACAAGTAATGAGAGAAGATCTATTTTACATTTTCCATGTAACCTCCTGAGTACATCCCCCTGCAACATCCCCGCTGTTAACCAATATCAACAGGAGAACATGCAATGTCAATGTGAGTCCATTTGCAAACATCTGCATATGTTTGCTTATTCAGCAGGTTGAGTTATGTAGTCCTGACAATATTCCTTAAGACACCAACACACACAATGCACAACTCACTAACACTCACATTCACCAATGAATTTCTCCTCTCTTCTTCACTTCGGTTTAGACTAAAGCTGAAACCTTTTCTCTATTGCACTAGTTCATGGTTGTTCATTGTTTTTTTTCTTTATGTGCCTCGTTGAATGATTAAGTTCTTAATTGTGATCAAATTATTTTATCATATTTTTAACAATCTTTGAAATGTTTACAGGACGTCACATTTTTTGCTTCCTCGGTTATCATAATTCCAGGGCCTACGCTCACTAACAAGAACATCAAGTATCAAAGTCTCAAATTATTTTCACAGCTCTCAGATATTGTTTTTTGGTGTGGTAGACAACTTGTATTAAAATTACAATGTTTATATAAGACATTTGGCAACTTTATGTATGCAGTTTTAACATTATCTATTCTCTATGCACTTGTACTATGGAAGTTCATTTACTTTTATTTGATAATTTTGTGAGTTCTACATTTATAAATTCTCAAGATGATTACAAGATTGTGTCAATTGTTATTCTTTTTTATAAAATTTCTTGGAGCGCTACAGGTTTTGTAAGTCATAGTACTTATGCTAGCTATATATTATTTCAAGCTACATGTGTGCAATTTCAAATGATGTAGGTAGTCATATATATATATATATATATATATATATATATATATATATATATATATATATATATTGAAAACTGGAACACCTTTTAGGTGTTCCAAAATTTGGCTCAAAATATTCTGGGATGCTTTTCTTAGGAACGTGTTTCTAATGTTCCAACATTGGAACTCTTTTTAGCCGTTCCAATAAGTGGAGAAAAAGTAATTTGGAATGTTTTGTTGGAACTCTTTTTTGGAACGCTTTATCGGTGTTCCAATATTGGAACACCATAAAAGCGTTCCAAATAATGTTTTGTTGGAACTCTTTTTTGGAACGCTCTATCGGTGTTCCAATATTGGAACACCATAAAAGCGTTCCAAATAATGTTTATTGGAACGCCTTTATTCCGTTCCAACAAATCTGGCAGCCCATAAATAGGCACGGAATATAGGTGTGCCTAAAATTATTTGGAATGGAATTTTAGTGTTCCAAAAGGATCTTTTTGGTAGTGTTATTCATTCAAGGCGCAAAATGCCGAAGCCTTTACAAGTAAGCGCAAAAAGCAGAAAACACCAAGGAGGGGGGAACCACTCTTTGTAAAAAGATCAAGAATAAAAACGCTCCCAGAAATCCTTGTGGCCATGCTTGCAAAGTTCGGAGGTCTTGCTGCACTGGCGGATGGCCTCGCGAAGTAGCTGCACGACGGAGAATTGGCGACCTTCGTATCTAGCTTTGTTGCGGTTCTTCCATATAACCCACGTGGTGGTGGCTGTAACGATCTGGTGGAAATGAGACACGTTGGCCCAGGTGGCCAGAAGATCGTTGAAGCGTCCACCAACCATAACCATGCTGCGATGATGGAAAAGGGTTGCCCAGACGCTCGCGGAGGATTCGCCATGGCGGAGAATGTGGTCAATCATTTCTGGCTGCTTCTCGGTGCAGCAATGACAAGCTGACACTAAGCTGTAACCAATGGTGGTGAGGATGTCATTAGTGGGGAGTTTCTTGCGGACCAATCTCCATATGAGAAACGACTATTTCTTTGGTATACATGGGTTCCAGAAAGGACTCAAGATAGGTGTGGGAGGCATGGTTCCACGAACGACCCTTCTGGCAGAAGCAATAGTGAAAGTGTCGTTAGGAGTCTCTGACCAAGAGAGGGCATCGATGATCGTGCCAATCTTCAGATCGAAGCTCCGTAGGGTGGTGGCGGCCTCCTCTCCGCTCCATTCCCAGGCTCTGAGCCAATTCCAAGCCGTCAACGTTGTTCCACAATTCTCTGATCGTGCTGGTTATCGGGGCGGCTGGTAGACGAGGTATAAGGTTGGCTCTCATCCACCTCTCTAGGAATAGTGCTGATTCTTCTGAACCCAGCTGTAGGCGAATCAATGGCTCGGCTAGGGTGCGACCGTGCAGAATACGGCACCAAGCCGCCGATGATCTGCTATTGTTGATGGCACTAGTCGGGTGGATGTGTTTAAAATATCTGGCCTTCATGAAGCGCGCCCAAAGGGACCGGCCGACACGAAGTTTCCACCATAGTTTCATGGAGAAGGCATCCATAATGTGGTGCAGTCGGAAGAATCCTAGGCCGCCCTCATCGGTAGGTTTGGCCATAGAGCCCCAGCTGGCCCAATGATGTTTGTCTTTGGAGTCATTGTGGCCCCAGAGGAAGGTGGCAAAGAGATTCTCAATATAGGTGAGGACCTTCTTTGCGGGGGAACAAGTTGCTAGGGTATATATAGGGATGGATGATAGCACATGAGTAATCAGTACAATTTTGTCGTCTGGCGATAAGGTTGCGTTATGCCAACCTTCTAATCTTTTCCAGATTTTGCCAATAAGACCTTCGAAGATGCTCGCGCCCAATTTGTCGTAGACTAGCAGGCAACCTAGATAGGAAAAATGAGGGTATACGGCCGCAAAGGAGGTAATGTTGGTTAGAGTGGCGGTATGCTCCCTGTTGGCTTTGTGGTGGACATAAATGACCCTTTTTGTGGGGTTGACTCGTTGGCATGAACAGATAGCGTATCTTTGGAGCACGTTGTGGACAGCTTCCACGGACCCGACGTCTCCAGAGGAGAAGACAAGGATATCATCAGTGTAAGCTCGGTAAGTGATGATGATCGGACATCCGCTAGCTGTATAAAAATGCTTGAAGTGAGGGGTCCTCGGCAGCTTGTTTAGATTTCTGCTCAGAGCTTCCGCCGCTATGATGAAAATAGTAGATGAAAGTGGGTCCCCCTGTCTCACTCCCCGACTAGATTTAAAAAATCTGTCCGCTTGTCCGTTGATCATCGTGGAGAACCACGAGTTATTGATCGATCGCCAAACAACACTGATCCACGATTTCGAGAATTCGAATGCTCTGAAGACCCAGATCATGAACTGCCAGTCGAGCCTGTCGTAAGCCTTCTTCATGTCTAATTTGATAGCGATGTTCCCACCCGTAGAAGGTAATTTTATGCACGTAATCATTTCCTGTGCCAGCATAATGTTGTCTTATATGTTTCTGCCCCAGAGGAAGCCGCTCTATTCTTCTGATATAATTTTGGAGAGAATGTTGGTCATGCGCGTGGCGATGATCTTGGAAATGATTTTGTTGGTGAAGGTGCACAGACTGACGGGTCTAAAATCTCAAAAAGTCTTCGGATTGTCCTGCTTGGGAATGAGGATCAGATTAGCGCAAAAAATAGATCTAGGGTACCTGGCCCCTTGGAAAAAGGCGGTCGCCGCTTCGTGGATGTCAGTCTTGATGATGTCCCAGCACGTGCGAAAGAATACACCGTTGAATCCGTCCGAACCGGGGGCACTGAGGGCGTCAAGCGTCCATACCGCAGCTTTCACTTCCAGCTCAGATGGGGGGACTCCAAGTAGGTGTTGTCCATGTCGTTGATAAGGAGGGGGATCTCCGAAAGGAAGGGTCTCTCGTGATGGTTCCTTTAGAGAACAGCTGCGAGTAGAAGTTGGCCGCCGCCAGTTGGATACCTCGCTGGTCATTGATGTTCTCATTATTATCAGCGACCTGATGAATGTTGAGCTTCTATCTGTGACCCTTGACGCAGGCGTGAAAGTAACTGGTGTTTTTGTCCCCGTCGATGACCCATTTAAGCCTGGCTTTCTGCTTCCAGAACTCGATTTCGACTTTATGCGGAATTTGAGGATGGCTTTGGATAGATTCAGCGCCTTTCTGGTCGCTTGTGAATTGTCATTCAAAAAGAGGGCTTCGGCTCGGGTCACATCATCTTCAGCGGTCCGGACGGCTTGGAAAATGTCCCCAAAAGCCTGTTTGCTCCAGACGGTGAGGGCTTTTCTGATAGCCTTGAGTTTGTTGGCGACTCGGATGAAAGGGTCGGGGGAGTCAATCCTGGCCCACGCGGCCTCCACGATGCTCAAGAATTGAGGGTGGTGACACCAAAAGTCCAGGAAGGTAAAACTTTTCTTGATCTGGTTTAAGTTACGATTGATTTCGATGAAAAGGGGTTGTGGTCGGATTCGGTTGCGTTGAGGTGAGCGAGGTTGGATGTGATACTCATGTCTTTCCACTGGGCGTTGATGAGTGCGCGGTCCAGATGAGAGTATTGTCTGCGATCGCCTTCCTGCATGTTACACCAGGTGAAGGCGCTGCCGGTGAACTGGAGGTGGGTTAAGTGAGCGTTGAAGATGAAGGAGTTGAAGTCTTGTATGGCCGCTGGTGGAGGAGGCATGCCCCTTTCTTCTCATCTCTACTGGTGACCGCGTTGAAGTTGCCTACACAAAGCCAAGGGGGATAGGAGGTGATAGAGATAGTGTCCAGAAGGTCCACCCAGAGCTGTTTGCGATCGATGATATCGCAGCTACCATGGACCGCAGATAACAGGGCACAATTCGGGAGGGTGGGGTGCTCTACCCAACACAAAAGAGCTTGTGTCGTGTCGAGCACGATACTGATATTTACATCAGAGGAATAAAGGAGCCAAATGTCATGTCTGCCTGCGAGGGCGTGGTGAAAACCCAACTGCAGCTGTATCGATTTGAGTCTTTTGGGGGGGGGGGGAGGATTTTGGGTTCTAAGATGATTAGGATGTCAATTTTGTGAATTCTCTTGAGGCTAATTAATTTCCTCAAGGTAGGTTTATTTGTAAGACCTCTAACATTCCAGGAAAGGATGTTAGGCATTATTCTTGTTGGGTTGTTGGTGTTTGGAGAGTTTCGTGGCCGACCTGGTGGTCATGGCCATGGACTCAAAGGCTCATTTAGTTTTCAATCTTCTGTTTTCTGATAGAGGTGCGGTCGAGGGGTCTTCCTCTGTGATGTGGTCTCTATTGCTTTGTCTTGACTGGGAGATCCTCCAAAGTGAGAGGACGGGATGAATGTTCCTGCGTCAATGGCTTGTTGATAGCTGATGACTTGTTCTGGGCC
>JANAVB010036597.1:37500-41159 GCA_029216955.1 Iris pallida | reverse complement strand
ATATATCTATATATATATATATATAGATATATATAGTTAAATATATCATAAAGCTATATAGAAACACATATTTCATAAATGATGGAAAAATTATGAAACAAGCCAAAGGTTGGTTCCCACGAATCCAAAATCTCATATAGGTCCTTAAACTCAGATTTAGAAGCTAAGAAGCTGGAAAAAAATCAGAATATCATACTAATTCAAAAATCGAAAACTAAAGAAAAATAACCCAATTCACACAACGACCCAAAATCCAAAATACACCAACGAACCCGCGAAACTTGGTACGTTGGCCTCGACCCACGTGATGCTTCGTATAACTCTTGGGTTCGAAATCATGTCCGTGTCGTGTCCATAGAACGCGTATCGGAATTTCTCGATACCGCGTGTACGCGTGCGTTCTCGCTCGTTTGAGTGCCGACACGCAACGAAACGCCACGTGCTTGTGCACATAGCTGTGGGGGTCCTGGGGTAGGTCTAGCACACGATGACAAGGTGATACGATGTGCCAAAGTGCGCACGCAGCCCCTGCACCCGCGTGGCCTGCTGCGCGCGCGCGCCCCTTCGCCCTCTTGCGCTGGTGCCGGCCTCGCTGCTCCCTCGTCGGGCCACGTCGCGACTTGGGGTTCGTCCACGGTCATCTAGTCTAGGTCAATATGTTTCAGGTCCTGGAACGGTCTTCGCTCGTCGTGTTGCCGCAGCACAAGTCCGTCTCTGCCAAAAAACGACAGGCTGAATGCACAGTGGCTGAGCGGTGCACGTGCGATATCTCCGCGCTCGCTCAACAAAAAGTCGTACAATTTTAGAAGCATAAGGGCAGAGGTGCCCCCACGTGCTCACAAATTTTCACGCAAAAAATACGCTCTGTGCATCGCGCAATCACACGCGGACAGCAGGGCACGCACGGCCTTGTGCACGGGATCCGTGCACGTTGCGTCCGTTGCCCGAAACGCCGCTGAACGATGTCAAACCCAAAACCGTCTTCACATAAGTTTATCAAAATCATATTATCTAAATATCCATGAAGACAGAAAAATGAAAACAACAACTTTCTATCCTAAGCGGTATTTCGTCGAACACTGCTGTAAGGGACCGACACAGGCTCGATACCTCCATCAAACGGAGTCGAAATCCCCCAAATTTCGTGGGCAAGGCAGGGGAACCTATATGGATGCAAAAATGAAAGAAATAACCAGATTTGCAATAGTAGATTAGGATTTACCTATTGAGTGTCAAAAACTCAATGAACGGGCTCCTGGTTGTCGTTCGGCCAATTTCGCTCCAGCAAAACCTCCGTCTCCACTCCAAAAATGCTCCAGCAGATCCTCCTCTCCTTGACGAGTGCAACGGAGTTCATTTGGGAAGAAACGGACTCCGGATGAAGAAAATAGGTGTTTTGGAGAGATGGATCTTTAGGGTCTCTTAGTGTGGCTCACAATTTTCACAAATAATGAAAATAGGAGGGGGTGCTGCTGGTGGGCGGCCAAGGGGTGTCTAGGGGTTAGGGTTTCACTTGGGCCATCTCCTACTCAATTAGAAATGGGCCCCAAGTCAAAAAGCTCAAAGGCCTACATGCAAAAAGGCTAAATAAATAAATAAAAGCCTTAAAAATAATCTAATGCACAAAATAAATTCAAAAATGAAAAATAATTCTAATACATGGTTAGGCCCCTATACAAGTCCACTAAGGTTAAACCAGTTGCTAGCACAAACAAGAGTCACATATTTGGAAATTACTAAAGGTCAAAATGGCTGAAAAGACTAAATACCCTTCTATGAAAAAGTAGATGCTACAGAAACTATTGTCTCAATTATGCTTATGGTACCACGGGCACCCGATCGAATTAAAAAAAACATAATCATCCTCATTAATTAAAAAATATCATGCTAAAGCAAGGTAAGATATATCAAAGTGAGGCTTCAAAGGAAGGCTAGGCATATGCATTTGTTCTATGATCCGAATTAGGGATTAAAAAAAGTCATGTATTTAATGCATGCAGATGCTTAGAATGTAGTTGGCTTAGCTTAACTTGCCATGAAAGACTTTAATTTTCTTTTCGTAGATTGAAATATAAGAAAGAAGATCAAGCCTTGGTATAGTAGCAAAATAATGCTTGTGATTGATCTAGGTTGGATCTATTTTCGAAATCTAGTTGGGAGCGGCGGATGAAACAATTTAAGAGATGGGGTCACCTCAAATGCAAAGGAACCCAAAAAATAAAATTATATATATATATATATATATATATATATATATATATATAATATATATATATATATATATATATATATATATATATAGAGGGAGAGAGAGACAGAGATTATTCAGGTCCCTTCGAGAGGCTTACAACTAATTCCAACCCGAATGCCTATATACTATCCACAGCCCACATGCACCTCTTCCGTTCGAAGGCCTCATACAACTGCAGTCGCACCGCTCCCGCCTCCTACGCACTGCACATGTTCTGCACCCACCACCACCCACTTAATCCCCCCTAAAGAGAATTAAGTGGTACCCCGTTGCTCGAGCTAGCAACCTCCTAGGAGATGCCTCCTTCTTAACCGATAGGCTATCATCAATTGAAGATCAAGTCCGACGACGTATCGAAGTCTACCTTCCGCACTCGATATGGTCACTACGAATTCCTCGTCATGCCGTTGACGAATGCCACAGCCGCTTTCATGGATCTGATGAACCGAGTCTTCCGACCTCAAATAGATAAATTTGTAGTCGTATTCATCGACGATATCCTTGTCTACTCAAAGAATCGGAAAGAGCACGCGGAACATTTGAAGACGGTACTGCAGATTCTGCGTGAAAACAAACTATACGCCAAGCAAAGTAAGTGCGAGTTCTGGATGAGTAGCGTGACATTTCTCGGGCACGTAATCTCTGCCGAAGGTGTCGCGGTGGACCCAAAGAAGATTGATGCGGTGGTGGATTGGAAACGACCCTGCCTCGGCTAGCGACATTCGGAGCTTCCTGGGCTTAGCGGGCTACTATCGTAGATTCGTGCGAAGCTTCTCAAAACTAGCGTAATCCTCTGACTCGCCTCACCCAGAAGGGAGTAGTATTCGAATGGAGCGACGACTGTGAATCCAGCTTTCAAGAGTTGAAGCAACGGCTCATCTCAGCTCCAATCCTTGTACTTTCAGACAAGGCTTTCAGATATTCAGCAACGCGTCGGGAACTGGCCTCGGGTGCGTACTCATGCAGAGAGACAAAGTCATCTCCTACGCTTTACGGCAGTTAAAGCAGCACGAGAAAAATTACTCGACGTACGACTTAGAATTGGCGGCGATCGTCTTTGCATTGAAGTTATGGCGGCATTATCTCTATGGTGTAGCATGCAGAATCTACACAGATCATAAAAGCCTGAAGTACTTGTTCACGCAACGGGAACTCAACCTGCGACAGCGACGATGGCTCGAACTCATAAAAGATTATGAGCTAACGATCGAGTACACGCCGGGCAGGGGAAACGTGGTGGCCGACGCACTCAGCAGAATGTTTATGGAAACACTGGCCATAAACAAGGAAATACGGCGAGACCTTGAAGCGATGGGTATCGAACTCAGAATTGAGTATCGACACCTGCACCTAGCTCAACTGAAGTTAGAATCGAGCCTGCTTAGCAAGATAAAGATAGCACAGGAGT
>JANAVB010036597.1:10000-32500 GCA_029216955.1 Iris pallida | reverse complement strand
TTTATAGATGATCATTCAAGAGTATGTTGGGTATACTTGTTAAAGGAGAAATTTGACATTTGTCAGGCTATAAAGGATTATTTTAAAATGGTGCAAAATTAATTTCAGACAACTATTCAAGTTTTTAGAAGTGGCAATGGCAGTGATTACTTTGACACAATTTTAGGTGATTTTTTCTTCAAAATAGAATTGTGCATCAAAATTTATTTTCTAATACTCCCCAACAAAATGGAGTTGTAAAAAGAAAAAATAGACACTTATTGGAGGTGTCTGTAGCTTTACTTTTTTCAAATAAAGTACCAAATTATTTGTAGGGTGAAGCAATTTTAACTGCTGCATATTTAATTAACATAATTGTTAGGGTTATATACTAAAAGCATCACTTTTGTACTAACCTTATTTTCTTAAATTTTGAATGAGAATCATATGAGCAAATGTTTGGATATTGTATTTGTTGCAAGTGTTAATGCAAATGTCTGATATTCTATATTATAGATAATATGGTGTGTGGTGTCACACAGAAGATCATATTATCAGTTTCCTATGGAATATATAAATAGTTCACAACCTAGATGGACTTGGACAATCTATTGAAAAGGTTGTAGTGTAATCTGGTATTAGTCTATCTTGACTATAGGTTTACACTAGTACACTTTGTGTGTATTGAACAAGACCACTTGAGGTTGTTCTCTTTGTACTGACTACATAAGAGAATAAACACCTCTGTTATTATGGATGCTTGTGCTCTTAATCCGGATATAATAACAGACATGTATATGCAGTGTGCATTACTTTGACTCATGAAAGAGTGAGATTCTTTATGGATCAACAACCTCTATGAATTGGGTAATAACATTATATGTATGATGGGCTGTTGATTATAAATAGAATCTATGTCCCGATACATCAGGTTTATGATGTCCCCTTAAGGAGCTCATAAAGATTGTCATATAAACCCTGCAGGTGGATTATATCCGACATGACAGATAAAGTTGAGCGGTACTACTTAAGGATAAAAGATGTTGAATCAATATAGTTGTCAGTAACTTAATTTGATTGACGAACATTCGATATCTTAATATAGGGAGCCAAACGAGCATATAATAAATGGAGCCCACAAACATAATTTGGGATTAGGGAGGTAGTGCAACAATAGCTTATTAGTGGACCGAGCTATTGTTAATGGGCCTGGATTGTGTGTTCGGACTGAACACGGGATATCCAAATCTGTTAGGAGGCCTAACCCTAATTTCTCCTCATGGTCCTTGCCGTAGCCTATATATATCCTCTATTCTCTGGCCGCCAAATGACTTATCAAAAAAAATCTGAAGCTTTCTTTAAATTCGTGATTCACGTAGGGAGAGAAAGAGAGGGCTGCCAAGGAGAAGAAAATGTTGGGAGATCGTCGCCCACACGACGTCCAACTCGAGGAAGGAATACGTGTAGAAGATCTTGGATCGTCCGCTCGAGATTGCCAGGAACTACTTGTCTTCTTCCCGCCGTAGGTATAATTTGTGAACCCTAGTTTCCGCCTATAAAGGGTTAGAACACGTATTAAATCTGTTTAACTTTCTATCGATCAATACGCCACCAAAGTAAGGGTCCTGGGAATCCCCAGTTCCATCAATAATGCCCTCCAAGGTTCTCAATTTTCAAACTCTTATTCATATTTTCAAAGAATGTTTTTCTATTACTCGTGTTTCAACTAGTTTGACATTAAAAATTTTTGGTTGCACAATATTTGTTAATGAACATAAGAATATTGGCAAACTCGAACCATGTGCTATAAAATGTGTTTTTGTAGGGTACTATCCACTAGAAGGGTTATAAATGTTTTGATAAAAAAACAAAAAATTGTTTGTCACTCTGGATGTCACATTCTTTGAAAACGAACCTTTTTTTTTATGATACTCATCTTCAGGAGGGAACTTAAAGGAAAACTCATTTCAAACTGAGAACATAAGTTTTTTAAATAACTTGTCCTTGCCTATATTTCAAAATTCTAAGATTGTACTTCTGTACCCATAGAAAATGGCCATGATTTATTATCTGAACCTATTCCTATTATGAGTAAGGAACTCGATGAATCCGAGCCTACACTTTTTCATGGAAAAAATACTGGCCACGATTCATTATCTGAACCTACTCCTGCTATGAGTTTGGAGCTCGATAAATCCAAGCCTATACTTTCTCATGGAAAAAATAGTGAGAATCTTGAAGATGATAATAATGGTGACCTAATTAAAATGCTATAAAATGAATAGTCATCTAAAGAGAACATATTCGAAGTAGGAAACAAGACTTGGAAAGAAAATGTGTTTATGAGAAAGAACCATAAAGAAGCGGATGTGTCCACATCTCAACACTGTCATGTTTCTGAACCGGGAAATAATCAACCTCCTAAGAAAAGAAAAGGTAAGTCTATCTCTGTCTCTTAGTCATATCAGGTATCCTGATATAGATGATCCCATAGCTGTTAAAAAATCTGTTAGATATTGCCCTAAATACCCTGTGTCCAATTTATATCATATTCAAATTTGTCTTCATCTTTTTATGCCTTCACCTCCCAATTGTCTAGTGTAGAGATTCCAAAGAATGTACATGATGATCTAGAAGTTTTAAAGTGGAGGAAAGTTGTATTTGAGGAGATGAAAGCTCTTGAAAAGAATAAAACTTGAAAAGTTATGACACTACCAGTTGGTAAGAAGACCATGGGATGTAAATGGGTGTTTACTGTGAAGTACAATTCAGATGGGTCAGTTGAAAGGTATAAGGCTCGCTTGGTGGCTAAGGGTTTTCACTCAAACCTATGACTAAGATTACTCAGAGACATTTACTCCTGTTGCAAAATTGAACATTTTCAGAATACTTTTATCTCTTGCAGCTAACCTGGATTGGCCTTTACATCAGTTGGATGTTAAAAATATCTTCCTCAATGGTGACATAGAAGAAGAAGAAGTATACGTGGATAGTCCTCATGGCTTTAAAGAAAAATTTGGATCAAAGATATGCATGTTGAAGGAGTCTCTTTATGGCTTAAAACAATCTCCGAGAGCTTGGTTTGAAAGATTTACTCAGTTATGAAGAACCAAGTGTATACTCATGGACAAGTTGATCACACTTTATTCACCAAATTTCCTTCAGATGGGAAATTTATTGCCTTGATTGTTTATGTAGATGATATTGTCCTCATTGAAGATGATGGAGTTAAAATGAGAAGAGTAAAAGAGAGACTTGCTACAGACTTTGAAATCAAGTACTTAGGGTCCTTGAGATACTTTTTTTTGGTATGGAGGTTGCTCGATCGAAGAAAGGAATTATGGTTTCATAGTCGAAATACATTCTCGATCTATTGTGAGAAACAGGAATGTGTAATTGTCGACCAGCCAACACCCCCATGGATTCTAATGTAAAACTTTTGGGAGAAGGAAATGTTCCTGTTGACACCGAAAGATACCAGAGGTTGGTGGGGAATACTCCAAAATATGTCAAATTAGTGACGAGATTAGCGACTCCAGTTAAAAATGTTGCTATGTTTTATATATTTAGCGACGTATGAAAATAACGTTGCTGAACGTCACTATCAGCGAGGTTTAGCGACATTTAGCGACTAGAATTATGGTTTGGAAAGAACAAGTCACGATTTTGTCGCAAAACGTTGCTGATTTATTTTATTCAGCAATATTTTGTGATATTTAATCAAGTACGTCGCCATCCTATTAGTGAACAGTGACGTCTTTCTCAGACGTCGCTAAAACTTTTATATAGGGTTCTAGGAACCCGGTCGATTTCATTTTATTTCACCCAAATTTTCGATCTTCTGCCTTTAGCCCCAAATTTCTCTCCCCCTTTCCCTTTCGTCTCCGGCGACCGCTCCCCCTGGCGAGCTCCTCCCTTCTGGCAAGGCGTCCCCCGGCGACCCCATTCTCCTTCGTCCCCTGTCCCGACGACCCTCCCGTATCCTGGTGACCTCGTTGCCGCTCCTCCACCGTCGACCCTCCTCGTCCCCTGCTCCGTACCGGCGACCCTGACCCGACCCCGTCCAGGTATACCTAACCCTATCTCCCACTGACACGACACAGACACACTGACACACTCACTGATACGACACTAACACACTCACTGACATAACACCGACACACTCCCTTAATCTGCCATAACATGAACATGGACACGGACACAAACATTCACGCACTGAGACACAGACATAGACACCCAGACAAGTGGACATACCCGACACACGGACACGTGGACACATACGACTTACAGATACGTTGACACTGCCATTACTATCTTGATGTGAATATTTGATCCACATTTGGGGCTACGGTGCGGGTTATCAAAATGACTTGGGGTTTTTACCTAGTAGTAACATAGTTAAGGTATTACCGACTCTAATGTATAGGTAAGGACTTAACTAGGATAGGTAATGTGAATCCTAATTTAGGTTAAGATATTAGGGATGACCTACTCTAGAGTGTATAGAGTATCCTAATACCTAGTGTGTATAGAGAATCCTAAGAAGTGTATAGAGTATCATAGTACATAGAGTGTATAGAGTATACTAGTACCTATAGAGTATCCTCTATAAGTGTATAGAGTATCCTAAGAAGTGTATAGAGTATCCTAGTACCTATATAGTATCCTCTAGAGTGTATAGAGTATCCTACTACCTAGAGTGTATAGAGTATCCTAAGATATTGGAGATTACCTAATCTTGCTAAGAAGTATCCTAGTACCTAGAGTGTATAGAGTATCCTAGAAGTTTAGGTATGATTGGTACACTATTTTGAGCCCTTCTCTAGAAATTAAATTTACTTACAAGCCTTTTGGGCCTATCAGAGTTATAGATTTTTTCGAAAATCTAGTATAACGCTGATTGTCTCAAAAGGCTTGTATAAGTAAGAGTGTATAGAGTGAGTATACTAGTAGTATATCGTAGTATCCTAGAGTGTATAGAGTAAGTATCCTCGAGTGTATAGAGTGGGCCTTCCTACTTCCTTTCTTCTTATTTGGGTCATTCAACCTACTATTTCGCATCATATATGATATCTACCTCAACCTCACCCTAGAGAAGTGTAAAAATATTAATACTAACCAAGGTTCACAGTATCGATATCGGAATCGCTATTGGCATCATTTACGATTGATATTATGAATCTCATGGCTTTCTCTAGCAGAGCAAAATGTAAAATCAAACGTGAAGCAGATCTTCATATTCAAAACATCAGAAGTAAAAAGTTTTCGATTGGACTACCTCCAATTGAAAACTTTTTACTTCTAATATTTTGAATATGAAGCTCTGCTTCACTTTTGCCTTTTCATTTTTTTCTGCTAGCGAAAGCCATAAGATTTATGACATCAACAGTAAATGATACCAATATCGATTCAGATACTGATACCGATACTGTGAACCTTGGTTAATATTAATATTTTCACACTTTTTTAGGCTGAGGTTGAGGAAGATATCCTATGATGCAGAATAGGATGCTGAGAGAGTCGAATGAGAAGCAGGAAAGTAGAGGGGGGGTCAGAGAGGGGGCCTTCTTGTTGAACATATGACGACACTCATTTAATACTCATGTGTCTATGCATCTATTTGGAATATACTCGAATAATGTATATCTATCTTTGCAGAATTATTGTCAATTAATGGATATGAATTACTATCTGCGGTATCGTTCGTGGATGTACAATCGTCATCCTAATGATAGGTGCGGTGCACAAAATGAATTTATACAGGGGATAGAGCAGTTTCTGTAGTTTGCCAAGGCGTTCCCTCAGTACATGGACCGTACCCAAATTAAGTATCTATGTATGAGATGTCGCAACATGAAATATCATCAAGAAGTGGACATAACATATCATTTGTACTCGAGTGGTTTCATGTCGAATTACTATTAGTGGACCTCACACGGAGAACTTGTGCCTTTAGCATCAGAACTGGAGCCTAATTTGTCGTATATGGATGTCCATGACCACGCTGGTTACGACGAAGGGTGGATGAACATGGTTTTCGACACTGCAAGGCCTTGTTTCGATCTGGACAATCATGATGCGGCTGAGGGGGCACCGAATGCCGATGCTGCAAAGTTCATTGAGTTGCTAGAGAATACAAGGACTCATTTGTATCCTGGCTGTGAGGATCATTCACTGTTGGAGGTAATTACAAGACTGCTGAGCATCAAGTCCAATTTCAACATGTCTCAAGAATGCTACAACCGAATCATCGAGTTGATTATAGAGATCTTGCCGGAAGGTGCAAAGTTACCTACAAACTAAGAGGATGGTGAGATCTCTATGGATGGGATATGAGAAAATTGGTAGATGTCGTAATGGGTGCATGTTGTACAAAAAAGACGACAAGGATGAAGATACGTAAAGATTTTGTGGTACTGATCGCTACAAGGCAACAAGTTCAAGTAGGACTCCCATTGCAAGGAAGCATGCCGACTCGATGCACTACTTGCCATTGACGCCATGGTTGCAGATGTTGTTTATGGTGAAGGAGATTGCAGAAAACATGATTTGGCATAGACGAGAACAAATCGTAGAAGTGTTGGATCACCCATCTGATGGAGAAACATGGAAGCACTTTGATGGAGAGTATCCAGATTTTGCTTCAGATCTGCGTAATGTCAGATTGGGTCTTTCCTCTGGCGGTTTTATTCCATTCAGACTTTTAGGATCCCAGTATTCGTGTTGGCCTGTGATCGTCACTCCGTACAATGTACGGCCTTAGATGTGTATGAAGACTCCGTATATGTTTCTCACTATTATTATCCCGGATTCGAACTATCCGAAGAGGAACATCATTGTATATTTACAGCCATTGATAGATGAGTTGAATCAGCTGTGGGAAGTAGGTGCCAACACCTGCGATGTTTCTATAAAGCAAAATTTTCAGATGAGGGCCGCACTGATGTGGACCATCAACAAATTTTTGGCCTATAGAAAGTTATCAGGATGGAGCACTCATGGTCGTCTCTCATGTCCATATTGCATGGACCGTACGAAGGCTTTTCGTTTAAAACAGAAGGAAAATCGTGCTTCTTCGATTATCATCAACAGTTCCTCCGCCGAAGAACCATCCGTTCTGGAGGAACAAGGATGCTTTCATGTCGACGTTGTGGAGAAGGCCAATCTGTCGCAAAGGTGGACGAAGATACGATATGGAAGGAGGTCAAGAATTTTCCAAGTGCTATCGAAGATACTACAAAGGGATACAAGTGTGATAAATTTGGCCGCTCTCATAATTGGACGAAAAGAAGTATATTCAAGGACCTGGCATATTAGAGCACTAATTGATCATACATAACCTTGATTTCATGCATATCGAGAAGAATGTGTTTGACAACATAATTAATACTGTGATGGACGTAAAGAAAAGAGAAAAGACAATCCCAAGGCCAGGTTGGACTTGGAAGTATATGTAGACGTCCTGCGTTGCATTTGATAATGGAAGGCAATGGGAAGTATAAGTAGCCTAAGGCAATTTTCTCACTAGACATGGGATAAAGGGAGACTTTGTAGGTGGATTTAGGACTTAAAATTTCTTATCGGATACGTGTCAAATTTAAGAAGATGTGACCTGAAAGAGAACAAACTGACGGGTATGAAGAGCCACGATGTCACTTATTTATGGAGAGGTTAATTCCGATCGCATTTCGAAAGTTATTATCGTCGGTCGTTTGAGATCCGTTGACAGAGCTGAGCATATTATCCAGAGATTTTTTCTACTAAGTTGCTTGTCGATCGTCTATAAAAGCAAGAGAAGGACATTGCAGTAACACTGTACAAGCTTGAGAGGGTGTTCCTTCCTGGTTTCTTCGACTCTATGGAGCATTTGCCAATTGATCATTCCTATGAGGCATGTGTTGGTGGACCCTCGGTTATCGATGGATGTACCCATTTGAGTTGAACTATCTAAAGAGAAAGGTGAAAAACAAGGCTCGGGTTGAGTTTATTTGTGAAGCCTATGTTCTCAATTAGATTACAAACTTCTGCTCGACGTATTGCAAGCCATGTTGCTACTAATAGAACAAGAGCTTTGAGAAATGACAATGGATATTTGAATCTAATAATGTAATACTGAAAGTCTTCAATGCTTTCGGAAAGTCTTCGAAGAAAATGAAGAA
Organism: Iris pallida; assembly: GCA_029216955.1. Classification (NCBI taxonomy): domain Eukaryota; kingdom Viridiplantae; phylum Streptophyta; class Magnoliopsida; order Asparagales; family Iridaceae; genus Iris; species Iris pallida. Next base: position 24,362 of record JANAVB010036597.1, on the reverse strand, counting down.
AAGATATCTGAATGACGAGGAACTAAGGGCTACTCAGTTATATATATTGCTCAACTACGACGAGGATGAAGTGGAGAAGCTCGAGGGTAAGTAACTAATACGTCAATGTTTACATCATCAAGCATGTAATAGTATCCAATATTATTATTACACTAATTGGTCGATGTGTTATTATTTTTAGCACATTTATTGATGACGTGAGGTCGAGTAGACAGTACATAACAGTTGAAGAACTGAAACAGGAAATGAGACATCATTTTCCTTCATGGTTGAGTGTATATGTAAGATACTCATAAATTAGTTTTCGTATATGCACTTTACACAGTAATTAATGGAACGCTAGATTTAATTTCTTATCTTGTGGTTGTTGCCCCAAACAGGATCACAGTCAACCAAATATTGACAAATTGATAATATGATACTTGTCATAATTCAATATGACACATCAAGACAGAACTCAGTGCAAGACGGACGTCGTCTCTCTCCTGCAGCGTACTCATTTTCAGAGTCTGTACTATTTTATATTTATTGAGTCTAGCAAAATATAAACTGAGTAGCACTGGGTATTCTTGGCTTAAACCTTATTCCCAAATAAACCCAAAGCTCCACTAAGCCAAACATAGCCTACAAAGCCCATCTGAACTCTATGTCAGCAAGGAGACAGAGTTCGGGCCTAACTGTGCTCCACACAGAGTTCGGGCCGAACTCTGCCCCCTATTTTCAGGACCCTAATTTTTAGGGCTTGCTGTATGCTAGTTGTCCAACGACCAAAAATTTGAATTCATGACACATAATTCTGTCCGAATTCTACCTATCCCAACTAGTATAAATAGGCCTTGAATTCTCTCATTCTAATTCATCCAATTATTTTCTTCTCTTCTCTATAAGCCTCATACAAGCCTTAACCTTCTCATCTACTAGCCACAAGCTTCCTAAGCCTAAAAGTGCTTAGTGATATTCAGTTAGAAGTTTTTGCAAGAGTCAAGAAAGTCGCTTGGAAAATTCAAGCTTTACACAGCGATCTTTGCAAGAAGTTGACGTGCTCTTCTGAAGAAAAGGCACGGGGTAACTATATTTCACAAATAGTAATTTAATCTTGAGCTAGAGTTCTCAGGCCTGGACTAGTCCTCCACGAGGGAAACCAGGTTAAAAATCTGTTGTGTTTGCGTATGCTCTCTTGATCTTTTTATTTTCGCATTTACTACTCTGATTATTTACTGTTGGTGAATAGAGTTAATTTTATTTGGCTATTATTGTTATAAACTCTATTCACCCCCCTCTAGAGTTGCCTATCTGTTCTTCAATTGGTATCAGAGCTCTGTTCTCTTAACAAGGACTAACATCCTAGAGCTGATCCATGGCAACCACATAACCTATGTTTTCCAACCATGGTGAGGGACAGTCCACTCATAGGTCACCCATATTTGATGGAACCAACTACACCTATTGGAAAACTAAACTGCGTTTCTATCTCAAGTCTCTAGACTTTGACCTGTGGACCATTGTCACCGATGGATACAAAAAGTCCACCAGAATAGTTGTCGAGGAAGATCTCATTGAAAAAACCCACAATATCTGACAAGATAAAAATAGGCGAGTCCAGATGTGTCACACTCACTTTTTAATTTCAAGGGTATTTTAGTAATTGTGATTTATTTAATTTTTTTATGTTTTTATTTGAATTTTTATCTATTATTTAGATTGATTTCAGTGTGATTTGATTTGGTTGTAGACTGGTGACTTGGTAGTATAAGTAGTTTGACCTTAGTCAACCTTCACTAGAAGCCTAATAATGTAATTAAATTTCACATTTTGGTTTTTAAAAATTATTTAGATTTAAATCTCTATTTTTGGAGTGGTTTAAATGATTTTAGTCTTTTTAGCCATTTTGGCCTTTTTGTGATTTCTAGATATGTTGACTTGTGATTGTGCTAGCAACTGGTTTAACCTTAGAGGACTTGTATAGGGGCCTAACCATGCCTTAGAATTGTTATTTTTATTTTTAGAATTTATTTTAGGCATTAGATTATTTTTAAGGCTTTAATTGATTTATTTTAGCCTTTTTCATGCAAGCCTTTAAGCCTTTTTGACTTGGACCCATTTCTACTTGAGAATGACTTGGCCCAAGTGAAACCCTAATCCTAGGAGACCTATTTCTGGCCGCCCAATAGCAGTACCCCCTCCCCCTTGCATTCATTTGTGAAGTTTTGAGCCTCCACAAGTGAACCCTAATAGACCCCCTTCTCCAAAACTCATATTTCCTTCATCCGGAGTCCGTTTCTTCCCAAACAAATTCCGTTGCACTCTTCGACGAGAGAAGGATTTTCTGGAGCATTGTTAGCGAGGAGGCGGAGGCTTTTGCTTAAGGAAAATCGGCCGACACGACAACCGAGGGGCTCCGTTCATTGAGTTTTGACACTCAATAGGTAAACCCTAATCTACCATTGTAAATCTAGAATTTCTTTCATTTTTGCATCCATATAGGTGCCCTAGACTTGCCCACAAAATTTGGTTGGATTTCAACTTCGTTTGATGGCGGTATCGGACACGTGTCGGTCCTTTACGGCACGTGTTCGACGAAATACCGCTTAGGATAGAAAGTTGCTGTTTTTCGATTCTGTCATCATGAATGTTTAGATAATATTATTTTGATAAACTTTTGTGAAGACGGATTTGGTTTTGACAACATTGCAGCGGCGTTTCGGGCATCGGACGCACGTGCACGGATTCCGTGCACGAGGCCGTGCGTGTCCTGCTGTCCGCACGTTGTTTCTCGATGCACAGGCCATATTTTTGCGTGAAAATTCTTTACCATGTGGGGGCAACCTCTGCCCCCATGCTCGTAAAATTTCACGGCTTTTCGTTGAGTGAGCGCGGAGAAATCATGCGTGCACCGCTCAGCCGCACTGTGCATTCAGCCTGATTTTTGTCGCTGAAACGGACTTCATGCGCGCACACGACACAGCAAAGACCTGTTCCAGGACCTGGGACACGTTGAACTATACCTAGACTACCCGAAGAATGAACCCCGAGTTGCGACGTGGCCCGACGAGGAGCCACGAGAGCGGAACCGCGCGCACAAGGGCGCGCGGGCACGCGCGCTCGCAGCAGGCTGAGCGCGGGTGCGGGGCTGCATGCGTCACTTTGGCACAGCGTGTCACTGCGTGGCCATGTCCTAGACCTACCCCGGGATCCCCCCAGCTACTTGCACAAGCACGGGTCTTTTCGTTGTGTGTACGGCGCTCAATCGAGCGAGAACGCACGCGTTGTCACGCGGTATCAGGAAATTCTGATACGCGTTCTGTGGACACGACACGGACATGATTTCGAACCCGAGAGTATACAAGCGCATCACGTGGGTCGAGACCAACGTGTATGCCGAGTTTCGCGGGTTCGTTTGGTGTATATTGCATTTTGGGTCGTTGTATGATTTGGGTTTGTTTCCTTAATTTTGATTTTGAGTTTAAATGTGATATTTTGATTTCCAGCTATTTAGCTTATAAAATCTGAGTTTTCAGGACATATATGAGGTTTCAGATTTGTGGGTACCAACTTTTGGTTTTGTTTCATAATTTTTCATCATTTATGAGTATATATGCTTTCTATATAGCTATGTATACATATTTTATTTTTATTTTTATATAGCTATGTATACATTTTTTTTTTTTTTTTTTTTTATATAGCTATGTATACATATTTTTATATAGCTATGTATACATATATTTAACTATATATATACAAAACCCCGTTGAAACCCATTGCTAATGCAATACATATTGAGAATGGGTCAAGGGGGATTTAATTCAGATTTTTGACTCTTTAATTATCTCAAACCATTACAAATCTTTCTATTTGAGCAGATAGTTTCTTATTTGTATATATGTATATAATAGTATATTAATTTGGGTAATACCATGGTTATGTTTGGATGTTTTTAATCTCAGATTTGACCCTCATTTCAATAAGCTCCAGGACACACACACACACACACACACACCACACACACACACACACCATCATTTGTTAGATTTAAGGTTTTGTTTGTATTGTAAATACACATGTGTGTATATACCTATATGTATATAGATATTTATGCTTGATAACTCTCTTAGAATAGATTGTAGTTGTGTATATGCCTATAGGAGTTCTAAGACAGATTTAGTTATCATTTTGAGCCAAGTTTAGTCGAATTGGCCGACAAGTTGTCCAAATTGACAAAAGTCAACTTTGGGTCAAACTTGATCCAATTCAACTCAAACGTATTCCAATGACCTAGAATTTTGTGTATGACCTAGAAATTAGTAGACGGACTAGTTGACCCAGGTTTGACCGAGGGTTGACTTTGACCAAAAAGGACCTAGAAGCATGTAGTCTTGTATTGTAGCTATTTCTTTTGATATTTTAGACTTGGTTGTGACATGTGTATACTTTAAATAGGTTTACATTGCCCAGTTTAGCTACACTTCATCATCAGCAGTTCAGTTTGCCAGGCGAGTACATTCTCTGATCTTTTCATACTTCTTTGGATATGTTCTCTTGTTATAGACAAGTATACTTGATGCTGACACGATGTTCACACGGATTAGTACCCTATGGATCTTTTCATGCGATGTTATCTCCTCGGATACATCGAGTATATCATGTTCATATACTTTTATCGTGGCCATCATGTACTCCATGTATTCATATTTATCCATGTGCACTCATGTGTTATTCATGTACACTCGTGACCATATGAGCCCCATGTATAAAGTAGTTGTTATCCATGTGCAATAACATAACATGTATTGATTCTTGGGTATTGATTAGGGAAGGAAGAGTGTAGTTGGTTATGTGATCATTATCCCAGTAGGTATCCATGTGCAACTCGATAGCTGTATCCATGTGTAATCTAAACCGTTTACATAACGAATTCATGCACTAAATCACGTAGATGGTTACATTTATCTATTTATCATATTATATCTCATTTTATATTCTCTCTTCCTTGTTGACTTTCTTTACAGCGATTCATGTATAGTTTTCTATAGCTTGCTTTATATGTCCAATCCTGATATAAACTGTTGTGAGAGATATGTGTTCATTCCGTCCTGACTGGACATGTTGAAAATTTTACAGGTGATGATGAAGAGTTCTGCCCTACTTATTATGGCATTGGCTTAGATGACACTGGCGACGTGGACCCTCAGGAGGATCCAACAGTCGCTGAGGACTTGCCCATAGTCTAGCTGAGACTTAGTTTCTTTATTTGTCTTTTATTTGAGTCATTATGAGTTGTACTTGAGATTTATTCTAGTGGTTTACACCTAGACTTTTATTCATATCTGTGACTCTCGTGAGATTATTCTTCTATTCCATCTTAGTTTTCGTGATTGAGTTACTTATTATTTACTTTCCATTCAGAGCTTTTTCTAGATTGTGTTAGATATTATGACTCAAGACAGCGTTTTACCGTCGACACTGCAGCGTAGGCTGGGCGTATTCACTTCTCTTGCCCCTTTCACTGGGTGTGGGTCGTGACACGTTTCTAGTGGTGGCCCATGCAGGTCATAATCACAACTAGTGTGATTTCGTAGTGGTACTCGAACTAGAGTATCATTACAGCCTGCAGTAGGATATAAGATATAAGTTAAGGTATTCAATCACATTAGGAAAAACTCTTATCAATTCTTGCTGTTAATTGTCTCCTTTTGAAAACAACTGTCCTCCTTTGATGATTTTGCTTCTTTTTCAGTAATTGATTCCTTGTTCGATCTGTCTTCAAGATAGTTAAGGAGACACGATTTCATCTCTTTGGTCCATGCAGGACCAGATTTGCATTAGTGCGTTGTCGTGGTAGTACGACAATTTAGTTGTATTGCTACGAGCCTGCTATAGAGTATAGGAAGTAAGGTGTTAGAATGAGAGGATACTCAATCACTATTATAATTTCTTGAGAGATTTCTGGAACGACCCTTGAGAATCTCATTTTGAGCTTCGATTTAAATTCTATTTCCCTTATTTTAATCCACCTTCCTCCCTTGATTCTTGCATCTTGTTTGAACTTTTTTCACCAATACTGTCACGACCCACACCCTAGAGTAAGGGCACGAGACGTGGGTACGTCCAACCTACGCCGCAGTGTCGGCGGTAGAACGCTGTCCTAGGTCTCAACATCTAACAGTTAAAGGTAATAAACAGTTATACTCCCCGAATGGGTGTGACATAACATAATATATCTCAATCACAGCTAAGGTAGAACAGAAATAAAATAGAATGATAATAGATGATAATATCCAGGAAAGAAACATCACAGAGGTACAAACCAGAATTCTAAGTGTCTATAAATAAATACATGTCCAAATCTCTGAAATCCAAATACAGTAATCCAAGTAAAGTAAAGACAATCCTAGTCTAAGGGAGTGTCATCTACTGCTAGTGGATCCTGCTGCTGGTCCAATTCCAGGCACTCGTCTAGTGTAGCACCGTAGTAGGTAGGGCAGAACGCCTCAGCCTCGTCCTCTGTAATATTTAAACAGGTCCAGTCAGGACAGGAGCGAGCACAGTACATCTCAACAAATTATAGCAAGTCAGGATATATAATCATGCTAGAGAGTAAGATAAAAGAAACTGAAGAATAATATGATAAACAGGAAAGACTGTAAATAAATAGCTACAGTAAATAGAGAACTAACTGTGTCTAGTGATTCAGAGCACAAGATGGTTATGTAAATGACACGATGTTATACACGAGTAATCTACAGAGGATGTACACGAGTAATCTACTGGATTGAATACATAACCACTTCTGCTCCCCCGCCCCAATCAATACACAAGGATCTGGCTAAGTTATGTTATTGTACACGAAGGTCATGTGAATACATGATTATACACGATTCACACATTTCATACACGAATGTCACAAATACAAGGAGTACACGATGTTCACGATAAAGTACACGAACACGAAATATCCGATGTATCCGTTAAGGGGATAACATCGCCCAACAAGATCCATATAGTACTAATCCGTGTTTCTAACGTGTCAGCATCATGTAAAGTAATCTAAAGCAGGAAATATACTCCTAATGCAGGATATGAAATGATCAGAGAATATACTCGCCTGTATCCGGTGAATCTGGAGAATATATACTGTCCGAGGAGTGGTGTCTGTCTCCTATAGAACAGTACAAGTCACTATGAGTCTACAATGATAATATGATGCAAATCAATGCATTCTACATGAATCTAGGTCAATCCAGACCAAAGTCAACTCTTGGTCAACTCTGGTCAACCCTAGAAGTCAAACTAGGTCAACCAAGTCAACCCTAAGTCAAACTAGTCTACACTAGGCTAACAAGGCTATTCTAAGTCTAATAAGACTACACTAGTCTATTTTAGGCTCCATACTAACAAACAGGCACAACCATAGGCCATAGGCTAAGGCAATACCATGCCTATACAATATCTATATCTAAAACAATACATATATATCCATACCACACAATCTAATATAGAATATCTATATTGATATATATAGGCTCCTAATCACATATTAGATATATACATTATATGACAATATCTGTATATACATATATATATTGATACACACACACATTGATGTGTTATAATATAACTAGAATATACCCTATAGGCTAATGTGTATACCATACAACATTATATGTTAATACATATATATATGCATATGTATAGAGAGGGGGACACATAAACATGTGTCCAAGTGTATGTGTGTGTGTGTACCAAGGGAATTGGGTGTGTGTCAAATACAAGAGTGTGTGTGTCATATGGTATGTGAGAGAGAGTGTGGTGCCATGTGGGTATGAGTGATAGAGTGTGAGGGTAACAGTTAAGTGAGGGTGTCAAAATGAGAGTGTGTGTCATAAACATGAGTGTGTGGGTGTGTGATAGAGTATGTTAGGCTAGAAAACAGTGAGTGAGAGTGAAAAACAGTGAAGTGAGTCATAATGCAAAATCTGGGAAATATAAGGACACACTCCCATCTCAGTTTTCTGTTCATAAGAACCCAAAATCAGTTTGAACCCTCCCCCTTCAAATCAGTCCAGGTCATACATAGAAAATCCCCCCTCTAAATCAGTTAACAGAGATACTAATCTCAGTAAAACAAACCCAGATTTAAACTCAGATTTAAACATTGAATCTAAACTGTTCAATAACTCATATATATACATGAATACCATTTAACATTTCCCCCAAATCAAAATCCCAGATTTTGAACCAAATCCTCATCCAAACAAACCCCAATCCAACATACCATTAGATAATACATAGGGGTACACATTAGGGCTTTGATAACATGCAATTAACAGTTTAAAATGGGCTAAAAATGAAGACAAAATCGAATTATGAAAACTGGACAGAACAGTATAATAGAGCTGATATGAGTATCATGAAAAAAATAGAAAGAAAGGGAATTCGACATAAAAATTAAACTAAAAACCCCAAACAGAGGTTGGTAAAGTTAGGACACATTGCACACGTGTTACGTGATGTGTTTGTGTCGACAAAAGTGGACACAAATGTGTCCAATCACTTTAAAACCAAAAATAATAAAATACAGGACACAGACAACAGCAAGCAGCGTGCACGTGTTCACGGTGTCCGTGCACTCGACACAAAATGACACAACACACGTGGTCGTGTCCACGTGTCGACCTAGACTAGGGCTAGGGCTAGGACACCCTGCCACGTGTCCACAATACGTGTACGAGACACGAGACACGCGTGTCAGTGCACGATTTCAACAGAAAACTGCACAGTGCAAAAATAGAGCACGCGTTCGTGCGTGTCCGACACGACACGTGGGGCTCTGAAAATTGGGGAGCCCCATGTCAGTTTCAGCCCCTTGCTACACGTCAAATTTGGCATGTCGAGGAGCCGTGTCCGTGTCGTAATCGCGCCCGAGCAGCAGGGCATGCACAGTGCCTGTGCACGCGCGCGCGACCACATGTTCGCGTGTCCGTGTGGACTCGACACGACACCAAGACACCACAAAAACTCCAAAAACGTGTAAGCGAGACCTAAATCTAATTTCCTATTCAAACACAATCCAAAAATTCATACGAAATACCCTTTGAGGCATTTCAACAAACACTAACAACTAGACACTGATACGTGTCCAATTAGGACATAAAATGGACACAAATTTTGGGGATTCCTATTCCTACAGTTAGGTTAGGTCTAGGGCTCCCTAAATATGCAAGAAATTCAGAATTCTATGGAGGGGATTGGAATATACCTATGTGTGTCAAATCCTTCAAAATGCTTCAAAGAGAGGTGCACCTCTTGATGGCCAAACTCCTCCAAAGTGCTCCCAAGCTGAGAATACACATAACCAACAGCAAGAGTTGTAAAATTAGAACTCAATGCAATTGGTTTGGGGGAAAAATGATTTAAAATGGATTTACTATGATTTATTGAAGATGGGGGCTAACCACTTTCTAAAACTTGGCAAAAATCCTAATGGAGGCTAGCCCTAACTTTGAGGGGGATTAAATAGGATGGGGGAGACTATCATGTCCAGCCATGGGCTGATTAAAATTAGGTTTAGCTACATGGTATGGGCCTATGGGCTTTAAGTCTCAAATCATTAGTCATGACTTATGAAGTCATAGGCCATTTTAGCCTAATCAACTCCAAATCTCTCCAAACAAGTTTCAATGAGTTAAACCTCACTAAATTAGGTCAACCAAGGTTACTTAACCTAACCAAGTGGTCTTAACCTAGGTTAATCACTAGGTTAGTCTCCTAGTCAACACTAGTCAAAGTCAACTATAGGGCCAAAATCAATTATACTAAAAATCACTAAAAATCATATTAATTATAATAAATCCAAATAATTAATAATAATTCCAAATAATTCACAAAATTTCAAAAATGACCAAAATGACCAAAATACCCCCAAGCTAGAAAAGTGGTAGTGACAAATCTACCCTCCTTAAAATAATTTCGTCCTCGAAATTAAATGCGAAACTAAACTGCTGAAAAGGATATAAAAGTATACCTCAAGGTCCAAAAAGATAGGGGTACCACTCGCGCATCTCATCCTCCCGCTCCCAGGTCGACTCTCCTGGAGAATGATGCCTCCATGCGATGCGTACCAAGGGTATCACCTGGTTCCTCAATACCTTCTCTCGGCGATCCAGAATCTCCACAGGCTGCTCTGGATAACTGAGAGTAGGCCCAACCTCAATCTTTGAATGATCGAGCACATGGCTAGGGTCAGCCACGTACCGTCTCAACTGTGACACGTGAAATACGTTGTGAACTCCCACTAGTGCAGGTGGCAAGTCTAGCCTGTATGCCACGTCACCGACTCTCCCACTGATAACGAAGGGGCCGATGAAGCGCGGGCTAAGCTTCCTACCTCCACCAAAATGTATCGTACCACGAGTCAGAGATATCCGCAGAAAAACCATGTCTCCAACCTAATCACAAGCAAGGTCTCAAGTTACTAAAAATCAAACACGATCAATCAAACAAAACAAAACATAATACAACCTAATTCTAATCCTATCTCTAAATCTGTACCTCAAACTCCAGCGACCTCCGGTGGCTATCGGCCCAGTGTCGATGTCTGTCCTGCGCCACGCGAAGTCTGTCCCTGATGAGCTTCACCTTCTCGGCTGCGTCAACAACCATCTCCGGTCCCAGTAAAGTTCGCTCTCCAACATCATCCCAAGATAAGGGTGTACGACACCTACGCCCGTACAGAGCCTCAAACGGTAACATCTCAATGCTGGCCTAAAAACTGTTGTTGTAAGCAAACTCCACCAAATGTAGATGATCCTCCCAGGAACCTCCAAAATCCAGGACACACGTCCGCAGCATATCCTCAAGTGTCTGAATAGTCCTCTCTGACTGTCCGTCAGTCTGGGGGTGGTATGCAGTGCTAAACTTGACCTGAGTGCCCAAACTAGTCTGTAGACTCCTTCAGAAATGGGAAGTAAAGCGACTATCCCGATCTGAGACTATGCTGACGGAAACTCCGTGAATCCTGACTATCTGTCTCATATACAACTTCGCGAGCCTCTCTGTAGACGTACCCACCTTGAATGGCAAGAAGTGGGCCGATTTGGTCAACCTATCAACGATGACCCAAATTGCGTCTTTCCCTCCTGGTGTACGCGGGAACCCTGATACGAAATCCATGGTGATATGTTCCCACTTCCACTCTGGAATGGGCAACGGCTGCAATAATCCTCCGGGCCTCTGTCTCTCTACCTTGACCTGCTGACAGACCAAGCATCTAGCTGCTAAGTGGGGCACCTCCCTCTTCATCCCGTACCACCAGACATGCTCTCGCAGATCCCTGTACATCTTGTTGGCACCAGGATGTATAGAGTACTGCGATCTATGAGCCTCCTGCATGATCTGCTCTCTAAGCTCCCTGCTAGGCACACATAACCGGGAACCGTGTCTCAGGGCACCATCCTCTGCAAGTGAGAACTCAACATCCTCCAATCCTGTACTGATCTGCTCTCGGATACACCGCAGAGCCACATCCTCGAACTGTGTCGCCTTGATCCTGTCCATCAAGTCCGACTGTATCTGAAGGCCCCATAACTGCATCTGTACTCTAGGTACGATCACCTCAATCCCAAGACTCTCCAAGTTTGTAAGCAAATGCCGATCCATAGTCAAACACATGACTGTCGGATACGTACTCAAGGCATCGGCAACCACGTTGGCCTTCCCCGGGTGATACTGAAGTGAGATGTCAAAGTCCTTCATCAACTCTAGCCATCTGTGCCGCCTCATGTTGAGCTCTTTCTGTGTAAACACATACTTCAAGCTCTTGTGATCTATAAAAATCTCCACCCTCTCTCCATACAGATAGTGCTTCCACAACTTCAAAGCAAAAATTACCGCCACCAGCTCCAGGTCATGGGTAGGGTAGTTCTTCTCATGGGGACGCAATTGCCTGGAAGCATAGGCAATCACCTTTCCATACTGCTGCAAGACACAACCTAGCCCCTTTTCTGAAGCATCACTATAAATAGTGAATCCACCTGATCCTGAGGACAAGGGCTTCATCCGATCTAGTTCTTCACCTTGGGGTGCACCGGTACTCTTCGTACCCAAGAAGGATGGGTCGGTACGGATGTGTATCGACTACAGGGCACTTAACAACCTGACAATCAAGAACAGATACCCACTGTCACGGATCGATGATCTGTTTGATCAGTTGAGCGAAGCTCGGGTGTTCTCCAAGATTGATTTGAGGTCGGGTTATCACCAGGTGAAGGTGAAGGGGGAGGATATTCCCAAGACCGCTTTCAGGACGCCAATGCCCTTACTTTCTTGTGCTTAATAATGGTTAGGAAGATGGCTACACTACTATATACTCATTGGTCAAACACATGGCTAGATGGATTACATTAAGGAATTGGAATACATGGGGACTTTGATTAAGTTATAAGGGTATTTTTCTAAATGGATGATTTAATGGTTGGTAGTTTGTAAGTTGGGATATTACCAAAGAAATATATCTTAAGATTCTAAGTAGTAATCACCAGAGGATTATAAAATTATATTTTGATACTGGAGGAAAATAGTTAGAATCTATATAAATCAATTTCAGGAATTGATGTGATTCATGAATTATTAGATTATGATTATACATCTTTGAACGTATATAGATTGGTTTGATAATTATCAAAAAAAGGGTGGCAGTATTAACTATTAAATTGAGTCGTACAAGTTGCGATGTATATGTTTATGAATTTCAAATTTAAGTGGAAGCAATGATATTAAAATTTTGTTTTAAAAGATTGGAAACATATAAAACCAATTTTTTTTGGAAATAAATTCTCAAATTTGGAATCGTGTCAATTGATTGAAGATTTAAAAATCTATTTGGATTTTGGTCTAAGAAGTAGTGATTATGTTTCAATGACTTAGAAAGAGAAATTATGGTTGATAAGCGCATTAAAATACTGAGCTATAAATGCTAGATTGCCGTGATAAGCTAAGTTTCTATCTTGAGGATTATTTGAGACAAGTTGGAAGTTTTTAAAGTTATGAAGTGATATAGAATTTTATGGATTCATGATTCATTAACTCTGGAGTTTAAAGTTGGATTAAAATGTTAAATTTTGGAAAGGTTAGTAGTAACGTGATAAAAGTTACTATGAGATTTATGAAAAGGATTTAAATGTTATTCGTGATTAGATTGGATGGCTTAGAGTGAATACAAATTACGGTGGTTATTTCGAAATTTCTTTTTAAAAGAATGTAATGGTAGGCCACCAAGGTAACCTTAATGAGATAGAAGTGTTCCACACTAATTTCCATCACTCATGACTATGACAGTAGTATATACTCAAGTGTTGTTAGTCGTCTGCCAAACTATGTGACTGTATCTCAATCTTGACTTACTCAACCTTTCCTAAAATCTAGATCTTTTATTGTGACTTTCTAACCATTTGTATTTGATCGTTCCTTAACAGTATTCGCCTTCAGAGCTGTGTTCCTAAATTATTTCACTGGATTCTTAATTAAATTTATTTCATGCTTCAACTTGATTTCCTTTTGTCACGACCCGTTACCCAAATTGTTGGGCCGGGCTGAGTCATGTCCAGCCTGCGCTTGAGATAAAGCACAGTAAGCTGTTCTAGAAATAATAAGATAAGACTAAATGTGCTAATAGTTCTATAAGTGAATAAAAGTCATAAATGCTCCAAACACAAAAGTCGTCTCATATAGTAAAATGTCCAAAGTATAAGTCTGAAATGTAAAAGTGGATACATGTCCAGTTACAAAATACGTAGTCTAATACATGACTACACTAAATATCCCAAGTGACTACGCAAACTAGGCGAGTTTTCCCGCAGGTACATCCTCGTAAAGCAAAGCCGGGTCCTCGGCAGTATCTCCATAATATGAGTCGCAGAGTAACTCCTCCTCAGTAAGGATACCTACAACGTTATCCTGTCAGAACGGGAGCAAGTACTGATTCTAACAAACTAGCATATGAAATATGGAAATGAACATAAGAGGAATAACTGGAAACATGGCATCACATAATCTATCATGGCAAGGACACATATGTCATAGAGACAGATGTATATATAATGTTTAAAACTGTAGCAGGTACGTGATCGTCAATAGGTATAAAATGTACTGTGGTACAAGTATATAAAATGTACTTCCGTACAAGTAAAACAAGCGATAGATGTACATACGTATAAATACAGCTGGTGCGTCTACGACAAGGTATACATATAAAATGTCAACCTTGCTCGGTACGTACGTACAAGTAAGGGGGCATGATCACATATGCTACTAACAGTTTTCCTATAACCCAGATTCTAATCATGTGAGAGATACATAAAGACTGTTC
>JANAVB010036597.1:0-5000 GCA_029216955.1 Iris pallida | reverse complement strand
CAAAGTCCTGGACGAACTTTTTATAATAGCCTGCTTAACCCAGAAAGATCCTGATCTCTGAAACTGACATCGGAGCCTTCCATGGCTCAACTGCAGCAATCTTCCTGGGATCCACTGAGATTCCATCTCCAGTAACTACATGGCCGAGAAACTCCACTCGGTCTAAAAAGAACTTGCACTTCGACAATTTGGCAAATAATCTCTCCTGCCTCAGAATCCCCAAAACTATCCGCAAGTGCTCTGCATGCTCCTCCGACGTCTTCGAGTATATCAGGATGTCATCGATAAACACTACGACGAACTTATCCAGATACTGGTTGAATGTCTTATTCATCAAATTCATAAAGACAGCTGGCAAATTTGTGAAACCAAATGGCATCACCAGAAACTCGTACTGCCCGTACTTCGTGTTGAACGCCGTCTTCTCGATGTCTGCTGCCCTAACCTTCACCTGGTGGTACCCGGATCTTAAATCTATCCTGGAAAATACCTTTGCCCCGCTCAACTGGTCGAACAAATCATCTATCCTGGGTAGAGGATATTTGGTCTTGATGGTGATGGCATTCAAAGCCGGTAGTCAATACACAACCGAACTGTACCATCCTTTTTAGGCACAAAGAGCACTGGCGCTCCCTAAGGAGAAGCACTGGATCGAATGAAACCCTTTTTCAACAGGTCATCAATCTGCTCTTTCATCTCTACGGCCTCCTTGGGATTCACTCTATAGCAAGCTCGGGATACTGGTGATGAACCCGACACTAAATCTATGGTGAACTCCACATCTCTGTCAGGCGGAAGTCCCGGAAGATCCTCTGGGAATACATCTATAAACTCCCTAATGATAGGGTGTGGCGGTGCTACGTCCCCAACTGTCGCACAACAGTTCGGCTCTAGGCTGATCTCCGGCCCTGTCCTCCTGACACTGAATGGTGCTGTGCCTGGGGGACTGAACAAAATACTACCCTCATGACAATCTATAGATGCATGGGCATAGCTAAGCCAGTCCATCCCCAATATGATATCATAACCGGGGAGTGGCATCACAAAGAATCGTCCCCCGAACTCTCTCCCGGCTATAAAAATAGAACATCTATAGATAGCTCTAATAGGTACTGGCCCTCCTCCCGTCATCACTCTACTAATCTTTGCAGTAGGTGTAACTACTAGATGGTGTTTATACATAAACTCTAATGATAGAAAGCTATGAGATGCACCAGAATCAAACAAGCATAGAGCTTGAAAAGTATGTAAATAAACATGACCTTTGATGACGTCAGCTAAGTAATCTGGCTCCGAAACCTGCTCCGACTCCGGCTCGAGAGCTAGACTATAAACCTTCCCCTGAGGTCCCTTCTGCTGCAGCAGATGCTGCCCAAACCTATGCTGCTGAGTCGGAAGCGGTCCTCTAGGTCCCTTGGCTACTGGACATTCCCGTATCATGTGGTTGGCAGACCCACAAACTAAGCACTGCTTCAACCTCTTCCTGCAGATGGAGTAATCATGCCCTGGTCTTCGGCAAAAAGAACATATAGCTCCTTTCTGCTGCTGCCGGGGTCCCGGGGCTCTAACTGGCAGGGTCTGATGATGTGGTGTAGGGGGACGGTAAGTCTGCTGGGGCGGTGTCGGTGCTCTCTGCTGGAAAGCCTGACGCTTGGACGGTCCCTCATGATGTACATAAGCCGGCCTCTTGCTCGACAGATGACGCTCCTCGATGCTCCGAACCAACTCTAGGCTCTGGTAGTAGTCAGTCGTACCGTTTGCCACTATAAGAATGCCGATGTCTGGAACTAGACCATGGCAAAACCTACGGGTCATCTCCTCTGGATCTGCAACCAGACTAGGAGCGAAATGGCTCAGGCGACTAAACTTGCGCATACTCGTCAACAGAACGGTTCCCCTGCTGGATGTTCTGGAATCGCAGCCCCATGGCTACTCTAGCAGTGGTCGAGAAGAATTTCTTCTTGAACTGGGTCTTGAACTGATCCCAAGTGGCTCTCCCTCTAGCAAACAACGGCTCATTCCGGAACTAAACTCATGCAAAGTCTATCAGCAGAAATCCTGCTGCCTCGACCAGGAGGTCACCCGGCATCCTGCTGCCTCGACCTGGAGGTCACCCGGCATCCTAACCCCAAGTCTATTAGCAGAAATCCTGCTGTCTCTACCGAGTCTAGCCAGTCATCTACTACTACTATGCCCTCAGTCCCTGAGAACTCCTTGGGGTTCAAACCCATGAAGTCCTTGATCTTCCCCGCTCTCTGCCGTGGCTCTACAGGTGGTGGGACCACGGTACGTTCCTCAGAACACTCCATGCTCTGGCGGAGTAGGGTAGTCTGCTCCTGATGGGTCGTTAGGAACCCCTGGATCATAGTGAGCAGTTGGTTCCCGTCGAGTGTGACGGAAGCCTGGGTAGGTATAGTGATAGGGGGTGGTGGAAGTATTGGGTCCTGCTGGACATATGATGTGAAAGGTGGTGGAGGCATCTGGGTTTGTGGATCTGTGGAGTGGGGGAATGTGGTAGGTAGAGGTGGGGGTGTATCAGTCAACTGGTCAGCTGACTGGATATGGAGTGCGCCATTCTCAGGTGTAACATACTGGGATGAACGAGTAAGCACCATCTAATTACAATAAAAAGGACTTATAAGGACTTGTTTAAAGCAAGCAATCATAGGCAAGAAAATCTAATTATAATAGCAAGCATGTGATGTATTTCCTATGTTGCAATCCTAGTATTCCTCTAGGTGTTCTAAGCGTCATTCCTAATGTTGTCTAATTACCTTGAGTTCCTAATTGCAGGCATGCTTGGTACAATAACGTAACCAAACAATTTAGTCAGGACCTGCGTGGGCCACCACTAAAAATATGTCACGATCTGTTACCCAAATTGTTGGGCCGGGCCGAGTCATGTCCAACCTGCACTTGAGATAAAACACAGTAAGTTGTTCTAGAAATAACAAGATAAGACTAAATGTGCTAACAGTTCTATAAGTGAATAAAAGTCATAAATGCTCCAAACACAAAAGTCGTCTCATATAGTAAAATGTCCAAAGTACAAGTCTGAAATGTAAAACTGGATACATGTCCAGTTACAAAATAGGTAGTCTAATATATGACTACACTAAATATCCCAAGTGACTACGCAAACTAGGCGAGTTTTCCCGCAGGTACATCCTCGTAAAGCAAAGTCGGGTCCTCGGCAGTATCTTCATAATATGAGTCGCAGAGTAACTCCTCCTCAGTAAGGATACCTACAACGTTATCCTGTCAGGACGGGAGCAAGTACTGATTCTAACAAACTAGCATATGAAACATGGAAATGAATATAAGAGGAATAACTAGAAACATGGCATCACATAATCTATCATGGCAAGGACACATATGTCATAGAGACAGATGTATATGTAATGTTTAAAACTGTAGCAGGTACGTGATCGTCAATAGGTGTAAAATGTACTGTGGTACAAGTATATAAAATGTACTTTCATACAAGTAAAACAAGCGATAGATGTACATACGTACAAATACAGCTGGTGCACCTACGACAAGGTATACATATAAAATGTCAACCTTGCTCGGTACGTACGTACGAGTAAGGGGGCATGATCACGTACGGTACTAACAGTTTCCCCATAACCCAGATTCTAATCATGTGAGAGATACATAAAGACTGTTCTAAGCATGGTAGTAACTGAAAGTACAACATGTGAATATCTAACTTGCTACCCCAAGGATCAGCATTTAACATGGTTGGATTTATAGTTCATTTATGTAATAGTATGTAAAGTTTATAGAGAGTACTTGCCTCTAGCAAAGCAAGCTGCGATAAAAGTGGTATAGATGTCTGGTAACTCGTCACTGTAGAAATAAATACATAAACTTAGTTTTTACACTAAGCTAAAATACTAAGACACTAATTTGGAAAACACGACTTGTGACTGGGCACCTAGCCAAAATGATGACTTTAGCATAGGAGACAAATGTGGGGTGACACACTATTATAACTACTTTCTAGGGTCTTTACACTAGTGAGGGGTGAGGTTCAATACGGCTAAAACTCAAAATAGCACAAAAAGTTGCAAGTCGTAATTATTCAATAAATAAATCAAATGAACATTGTGTTCCAACAATTTTTGAGATAGAAAAAAGCTTAATTTACATGAAATAAAGTTCCAAAATGATCCTTGTTAATTATAGAAATTTAGTCTAATTTTTGTGGAATTTATTAACCAGTACAAGTATTTTATAAAAATCAGTTTCCCTAAGTACACAGAAAATGAGTTTTGGTTTCATATGCCAAAATAGTGGCTAAACTGTAAATTAAATACTATAAAAATTATACTAAATTAGCTAAATTAACTTAGTATCTAAATACTATTTTTCCAGAATTTTAACAGCAATTAAAGTATTTTTAGAAATTCAAAAACAACATTGCACACAATCTGAAATTAAATAATTAATTATCTGCGTATTTTGTCCATGTACATAGTTTGAACCAAAGTTCAAATACAGGACCCAAGGCCATGAATCAAGTCCAATATGACTTCTACAGGTTTGAATGTGTGAAAACTTATTTGGGCCCAAAAACTCATGCTAGGCTTGGACACCAAATGGTTGCAGTAATAAAATACAGGAATTTAAATTAATGATATATTTTTAAAGTGGTAAAATATACAAGTCATAGTTTAAACAATGAAAATGACATGAGAATTTATGCACATGATATTTTATACAAAGGTAGAATTTGAAATATATATAAAATGTACAACTACATATTTATATATAACATACAATAGATAGATATTGATGTATATATATATATATATATATATATATATATATTATATATTTTTATATATATATATCATATATATCTATATATATATATATATATATATAGATATATATGTATATTAATATATATATATATATATATATATATATTATATATAAATATATATATATAAATATATATATATAATTATATCTATATATATATATATATA
>JANAVB010036596.1:0-63553 GCA_029216955.1 Iris pallida | reverse complement strand
CTCGTCCTATATTTACCATTCTCCGTCCTAAATGTACATTCGCCGTCCTAAATGTACCATTCTCCGTCCTAAATACTATTCTCCGTGTTAGAGGAACATAGAATGGCCATTAACAGTCCCAAAAAATTGTTCCAAACTAAGTTAAAAGCATATAATAGCACCCAAAAATGTTAACAATAGAAAATTTTTACAGAACCCAAACACCAGACTCGAACCTAGGCCTTCCATGTAAAAGCCAAAAACATTTGGTTGTAACTGTAGCATTATATCCCCAACTTCCAATGAGGAATAAGAAATTGAATATCCCCAACTTCCAATAAGGAATAAGAAGAGTCGGTTAGGAACGTGTATATATATACATAGGGGTCCTCATTCATCTGAGTAGGTTGCACATTTAACATGCACATTTAGCCGTGGCCCCCCGCCCTGGTGTCGATCCCCCGGTGGCGCTCCCCCCTCCGGTGGTGCTCTCCCCCCCTCCGGTGGCGCTCCCCCCCTCCGGACCATGACTGGCTGGCAGCGACTGCGGACTTCTTGACCTCATACGGGTTGTCACTGGAGGTCATCGCTCGACCTCTTCATCCGGCGCCCAACTTTGACCTGTTGCCGATCACTCCGGAGGAACGGGATTCTCTGGAGAAGAGGGAAGCGTTTTGCCGCCTGTGCCATAGGGCGGGTGTGCGCACGCTGCAGGACTTTGCGGAGATCCTCCGCGAGGCCAGTGAGGGGTAGACCTCTTTTTTTTTTTCATTTTTTTAATTTTTTGTCCCCTCTTGTATACTTCGCGGAGAATGTTCCGGCGACGAAGCTGGGATTTAATGAAATATAATATTTTGTTAACTCAATTTGGTTTCGGCTACAATCAAACTTTTACAACCTTCTTACAACTTACACCCATTTGCTAACTATAGCATTGCTCTTTATACAATTAACAAATTTTTACGTCAAATCCATATATCAGCGACGATATCCCCATCAATGACTTGTTACGTCATAGAATTGATTATGCTGCCAGCGTCAATCTTGCCGTCAAATCCATCTTAAATATGATTACAAAGTAAAATAGAGGACAACTTTGAGTGTTTCAATTTTACTCTTTTCAAGTACATAGTCTTCTTATTTTCAAAAATTTAATCAAATATTCGAAAAATGGAAATATTGAGATTAAACTTCACATTCTTAAATATGTTATCAAATTTTTTAAATAAACACGTTTCCACCACATTTTTTCTGCCAAATTTTTCAATAATTTATACGAAAAACGTGGATATACTAGTAATAGTAATAAATTTAATTTTGGAAAGTAGTTTTTAAAATTAGGGTCTCAAAATCCCAAAGGTTTATGTAGTGATTTCACATGGATATATACTAGTAATAATAATAATAAATTTAATTTTGGAAAGTAGTTTTCGACCGTCTTATACTAGTAATAATAGTAATAAATTTAATTTAAGACTCAAAACTATTCTAATTTTTTCCAGTTCCAAATGTCATATAAGACGGTCGAATTTTCCCTCTTCTCTCTCAAACCCTCTTCCTTCTCCCAAACCCTCTCGCAAACCCTCTTCTAATCAAAATGCCGCCGAAGAAACAACGACAGTCGCTGAAGGGGAAGAATCCACAAAGGGATGCGATATAGGCCCGAAGGGCAGAACTTGCAAGGGCGACAAAAACCAAGATTATGGTCGCTAGGACAGAGGCCGAAAGGGCAGCGACGGAAGCAGCGGCGGCGGCCCAAGCCACGTGTAAAAAAGGCTAAAAAACTCATTGCTCGACAAAGATCGAAAAATCTATCTTCGATACAGAGTCGTCGGAAGACTCAACTTATGAAGATCGAAGGCGTACTCAAGCGAAGGCTAAGGTGGCAACGGATACAGAGTCATCAGCGTACTCTGAAGATTTTCAATCCTCATCAGAAGAGAAAAATGAAGAGGAAGATCATCAAATAAGTCCCAGGCTGGAGAGGAGGTAAAAAATTTTAAAGACTCTAAATCTAAGAAGATTTATTAAATATTTCAAGAAAAAGGCTGTTATGCCTGAAAGATCAATTAAGATGGATGATGACGAAGATGAAGCTTTCCTGGATATATTCAAATTCTATCAATTGGAGAAAATGAACAAATCCTGTCTTGAGAAAATCTCCCAAACAATAGTAATAGAATTTTACTCAAACTTTCGGCTGAAATTAAAGAAAAAGAAGAGGATCAACAACTGGTGTTTCTGGGAGGGAAACTGATTAGGGTAAATGCTGCTGTCATCAACGAATTTTATGGATTTGATCCAGTTCCTGATTTTGATATGAAAGATATTGATAATGTTTCCATGACGGATACAATTCATGAGATTACAGGTGTTTCAATGGGTGCCAAGACCCCTCAAAATGTATACAAAGATCAATTAAAAACTTTGTATAAATTGTTGCATGCCTATGTATCTCAAACACTCAACCCTACTGGACATGAGTTTTCCATCCATCCCGAGAGAGTAAAATTTCTTTATTATATGGGAAGAAAAAAAGGATGGATATAGGTTCCTACATGTTCAGTAGAATAATGCATCTCATGGAAAAACCAACTGCAAGGACAGCTCTCCCTTTCAGAGGATTTGTATGCTCGATGGCTAATAAACATTCTGTCCCAAGCTTAGCAGGGGATGTTTATATTAAAAACAAAGGCCCCATGAGAAACTAACCTTCACTCGAATGTTTGGAAAACGGGCAGCAGCTGCAAGCAAACCATCAACATCTGGAAAACCATCAACTTATGGAATCAAAAACACTAAGGACAGGGTTGATGATCTATACAATTTGTTGCTGTAAACTATGAGAATGTCTTCAAAGAGATGAAGACTATATCCGACAACCAGAAATTGATTCTGGATAAGATTAACCAGATAGAGGTTGAATTTGCTGACCAAGAATAAGATTTTCCTTCCCTCGTGAAGAAGGTAAATGGGACTAGCCCAAACTCTTATGTAAAAATACACACTGTGCACATTGACACTTTAATGCTAGCCATCACTTTAATACTTCTATTTATGTTTCTAGATGTTATTTCTACATATACAGTGAGTCCATACTGACTATAATTTTTCTTAATCCGTCCCTCAAGGTGTAGGTGAAGGATATTTGAGAAAGAAGAAGAAGAAGAAAAAAAAGAAACAAAAAGAAGAAGATGGAGATGGCTATGAAGATTCATCTTTTGAGTTTTGAATCTTTTATTTCAATTTGGAAGTAATATTTGACTTGTAATATGGTTCTAAATATTTGTTGGTCATGGCGGTCAAACTAAATTTGTGTTTGAAATATTGTAAGACTAAACTTTTCGCTTGTACTAAGTGTATAGTTCGTAATTTGTTTTGAAAATGTAATATGGTCTTGAATTTAGAGTAGGTCTGATATTTATTTGGATTATTGTATTGTGAATTATGCAGATTCTATGTTGAATTACTAACGTGGATTGGGCAGATTACTGTAACGTGAATTATGCAGTTATTGGACTGGAATAAAGTATACTTAATTTGATTGTGATTTTTTGGTTGAAGCGTTTATTTGGTTGGCAGTTGGCCTTCATAGATGATATTGATATTTTGCTGTATTCCTTTGATTTGCAGATGCCCATCACAGATTTCATGAGTCCTGGGTGCATTCCTAGGGTTTACAGGTGGCCTCATTACGGATGCATTCCTGGGATCACTAAAACTTTATTTGATTGTAATGTGTTTTGCTTTTTGTAAAAAATCATTACATCGATGCCATCAGTATGAATTCGATGCCAGTGCCTGTTCATCCCTTGTTATTGCTGAAGCAAATTGTAATCCTGCCTGCTCATCCCTTGTTATTGCTGAAGCATAATTATAATCCTGCCTATTCATCCTTTGTTATTGCCAACAGTACATCGATGCCATCAGTATGACGTCGATGCCAGTATAATGCATAATGTAATGTAAGAAAATTCTCTTTGATAGTAGGTTAATTATATTCAAACACTCGCAAGAAATTTTGTGCAGCCATACAGTGGAAGCTTGATAAAATGATATTCGGATTTTCTTGAAAATGATTTAATATTAAATGAATGTACTATGGTAAATGATATTAAAAATACTGTAAATATTTGGTAAAAAAAATATGAGATACTTGAACATTTCCAGTCCTAAATGTACCATACTTTGTTAAAAGCACAGAGAGTGTCCATTCTCCGTTTTCAAAGAACGGAGAATGGCCATTCTCCATGTTAAAGAAACGAAGAATGGCCATTCTCCGTGTTAAAAGCAAAGAGAACGGCCATTCTCCGTCCATTCGCCGTGTTAAAAGCAAAGAGAATGGCCATTCTCCGTCCATTCGCCGTGTTAAAAGTAAAAAGAATGGCCATTCTCCGTGTTAAAAGCAAAGAGAATGGCCATTCACCGTCCAAAAAAATATTCTCTTCGAAAACATTATCGTTAGAAAAGTAAAAAAAATATTTCGTCCGATCAATACAGATTTTTTTAAATATGTGAGCAGATGATCCGCCCGACCTCAGAAGCAGGTTCCTCAGTTCACCACCACCACCATGACTTGTAGCTTTATTAACAAAATATTAAATTATTAGATAAAAAAAAGATTTCTGACAATGGCATGGACAGTAAAATTAGAGCGGCGCGCTGGTACTTCTTCTTGTTCGAGGAGGTTTCGACGACGTTCGACGTGAACCGGACCGATTCTTTTCGGCGCAGCTGGTACTCCTCGTTGTTCTAGGAGGGCTCGACGATGTTCGACGCGATCCGGAACGATTCTTATTTCCTTCTTCATCTCCGTTTCTCTTTCCACCACAACCACCAACACCACCACCACGACGGCCTGTAACAAAAAAAAATTACAAAATATTAAATTGGGTGGACGAAAAAGAGAGTAAATATGAGTTAATTTAGGGTGTTCATTGAAAAAATTAAAGTGAAAAATGACCTGCTAAAGCAAGTTAGCAACAGGTCAAAAGTCTAAATCAGCATTAAATGATGTTTCTACACTATTATCCAATCCGAACCATTGGATCAACATCCAACGGTCTAAATTTCGGATGTATCGATACATCCTTTTCCAGGGGATGTATGGTAGAACGACCCACATATATATATATATATTATATATTAATATATATATATATATATATATTATACAAAACACAAAGGTTTTTGAATCCTAGGGCTGACTGTGCCAAGATAAAGAGTGGTTGGGATTTAATCTTGGTGATTCAACGGTTGTGGGGTTTTATGGGGAAGAACATTATTGTGAGTGGGGTTTTATGGGGAAGAGCATTATTGGGAGTGAGGTTTTATGGGGAATCCAAAGATGGGGATTTAATATATATAATAGATATATATATATATGTATATATTATATATATTATATATATAACCACCCAAAATATCTCTATTTTCCTTCATTCCCCCATCGCCCCCCAAACCAAAACCCTAACGCTAGCGTCCCTCCGCCAGCCGCCATGGACGCGAAATCTGTCGCGAAGGCCTTCGTCGCGCACTGCTACCAGACGTTCGACACGAACCGTGCGGGACTGGCGAACCTCTACCAGGAGAACTCGATGCTCACGTTCAAGGGGGAAAAGATCCAGGGGCCAGGCGATCGGCACGAAGCTGACGGGGCTCCCATTCCAGCAGTGCCACCATAACGTCTCTACCGTTGACTGCCAGCCCTCCGGCCCGCCGGCGGCGTCCTGGTATTCGTCAGCGGGTCCCTCCAGCTCGCCGAGCAGCCCAGCTCAAGTTCAGCCAGGTACGGAGATCTCTAGGGTTTCTTTCGATTCTCGATCCGATCTGTCGATCGTTCGTTTGATTGATTTGATGTGTTAATCTTGGGATCTATGAGGATCTAGGGTTCGATCCAGTTTCTATTTGATTTTTTTGTGATTTGATCTGCTGGCATTGGTCTATGTTGTACGGACACTGATACGACGGCATAGTAGAGATGGCTCCGGTTTCTGTTCAATTTTTTCTTTTTGTGATTTGATCTGCTGGCATTGGTCTATGTTGTACGGACATGGATACGACGGCATAGTAGGGATGGCAAGGACACTGCATTTTGGAGTGTCCGATCATGGGATACGAGGTGGATCTAGGGATTATCTATGCTGGTTCTGCTAGATCCATGTTGTACGGGCATGATTATGACACAAAAGACCAGAAAAAGTACGGACACCGCAAGTCGGACATGGTATATATTATGTGTCCGACACGGCATGGGCAAGACTTCGATTTTTTTTCCACTATATTCTGATTTGGTTCTAGGTCGAGATGTTTGATCACATTAAATGGAACCGTAGACTCATATAGACTGTTCAAATGCCTTTTATTCTGCCATATTTCCTATGGGTTGTTGGATATTGTTGTTCATGTTGACGGATTTTGTGTTTAAAACCAGTTGCCAGTGATTATCGATGATTATTCTTCTTGCTAGGTGATTGTAGTTTTATATGAGCATATCGATATCTGCTGTTTTGCTAGATCTGGGGTTCAATCCACTTTTCTGTTTGATTTTGGGTTTAATCTGACATTACTATGAAATGGATGTGAAACAAACGACAAAATATCGACAGTAACACAGACAAAATGCATAATTTGGTGTGGAGCGTATGTGTCCTGCCCATTATTCACATTTTTTGGACCATTATGCTCCAATATTTTGGAGCATCAGTGCTTTATATCGTGGTTGGTTATAGTTTTCTTGAATGCTTGATTGCAGTACGTGATCCGTAAGACTTCTATACTGCGCTGGTATTCCTTTTATTCTAGTGGTTGTAGTTGAGCTAAAATTACCTTTTCTGACAGATAGGGCCATAGGGGTATTTTGGTTATTTTGATCCCAAATGACAAAATATCCTTATCATCAGTTGTACACAACTATCTGAGGTGATTCAATTCACGATCAAGTTGAGGTACAGGTCTTCTAAGTTTGAATTCTCCCAAATTGCAAGAGCAGATGTCCCGAACTCCTGAAGAAGAAACACATTACGAAGTTACTAAGAGTGGAGAGAAGATTTTGAATGTGTGATGAAAATGGATGATACCTGCACTACTTAATGTGCCTTTGGAGGGTGTATTTGACCAAAATCCATCCAAGATGTCTGTCGGGAGTGGTATTTTGTCAGATACAAAACACAAAGGTTTTGAATCCTAGGGCTGACTGTGCCAAGATAAGAGTGGTTGGGATTTAATCTTGGTGAATCAACGGTTGTGGGGTTTTATGGGAAAGAGCATTATTGGGAGTGGGATTTTATGGGGAAGAGCATTATTGGGAGTGAGGTTTTATGGGAATCCAAAGATGGGGATTTAATATTTTGATGGTTGGGATTTAATATTTTGATGGGGGCCTCATAATGGTTGTGGATGAGCATTATGGGAGTGGGGTTTTATGGGGAATCCAAAGAAAATTCACATCCAGCAGTGGTTGGGATTTAATATTTTGATGGGGGCCTCAAAATTATTATTGTTCGTTTAAAATTGGGGGTCCAAGATTTTGAGGGGGAATACCTTAAATGAACCATGCCCTATGGGCACGGGTTATGACTAGTATATATATATATATATATATATATATATATATATATATATATTATATAATATATATATTTCTTTCCCCTTTATATATATTATATTTTATATATATATATATATATATATATATATATATATATATATATATATATATTATATATATATATATATATATATATATTCTCTCTCTCTCTATGGTTTCCCCTCTTCCTAGCTTCCGTTCTCTCCCAGCTTGGGAAGCCCCTAGGGCTTCCCTTTCCGGCTCTCCTCCGGCAGTTGGTGTCTGCCGATGGCCCATCCTTGGCCGGCCGAGTGTGTGGAGTTGATCCGTCAACTCTACTCTTCCCCTCCGCCCGCTCATCCTGCTCCCCCTCCTTTCTTTCCACCCCTTGCCAAGCTCCCTGTCCAGAACCCACCCCTCCGGCGTCCGCCACTCCAGCCGCCCACCATAGCCCTCCACTTCCCCCACTCTTGGACCCCGTCCCGCCCCCTCCCTCCTCCGGTTCGGCTCTTAGCGTCCATCCTTTCGCGGATCAGGCGTATAGCCCGGCTTACATGTTCGGCCATAACTCCCATCATCTTCCCCAGCTTCCCCCGCTACCTCCCCCATCCCGCATCAGTTCAGCTTTCTTTCGGAGCTCTCTCCTCCTCGAAGAATCAACCACCTGCGGTGCAGGCTATGGGGTACCAGTTCAAAATTCAAACGGAGGTCCTATCTCTCGGGAGGTTCGCCTACCTGCGGTGCAGGCTCTCGGGAACCTCCTTTCTGGCATCACATGGTAGGTTCAGTCAACCAACACCATGTGGGGGCCATCCTCTTTTATTATCCGCTCAGCATAATACCCCTTCGCCAGCAATTTATACTGGTGGGGCCCACTCCCCCATCGGATTTTACGCTCCAGGCCTAGCTGCCCCATCGTCTGGTAGGACCCCCTGTCCCTGATTTGTACGCTGATCAGCGTTATTCCCCTTCACCAGCGATTTCTAGCGGTAGGGCCCACTCCCTAATCGGTAATTGCGCTCCAGGCCTAGCTTCCCCATCTTCTAGTGGGCCTCCCTGCCCCCGATTTGTACGCACAGGCCTCCCTATCGCCTGGTGGGTCCCCCCTTTCTCGGGGTTTTTTATGCAGGCTTCACAACCGCAGGAGACCCCCCTTATCCTGAGCTTTACGCTCAAGCACCACCTACGCCTGGTGGGACCCCCTACGCTCTAGCACCTCTCACGCGCATGGTAGGACCACCCTTTTTCCTAAGCTTTACGCTCAACCTTCTCCTACGCCTGGTGGGACCCCCCCTTCCTGGGGTTTTTACGCAGGATCTTCCTGCGCCTGTCTCTCACGCGCCTGGTGGTACCGAGCCTTTCCATGGGCTTTACCGCATGCTTCTCAAGTGTATTCTTCTCCAGCACATGTCTCTCTCTTTTACGTACCAGCGCCTGTCTCTCAGGTTTACGCGCCAGCGCCAGCCTCCCTCCTTTACGCGTCTGCGCCAACATCTCAGGTTTACGTGCCGACATCCTTCTCTCAGTCTTTCGCGTCTGCTTCTCAGATCGCGTTTCCAACGGTTGGGGCCTCTCCCCTCCTGGGGTCGCTGCCCTCCACGGGTCATCCTCTACGCAGTATTCCCCCGAGGCCCCGTTAAGCGGGTCGATTCCCCCCTCCGTCCCTCTAGGGGCCCCCACCGCCGTTGTTGGCCCCGACCCGTCGTCTTTTGCCGTCCCCGTCGCTCGCGTGGCCACCGCGTCCCTTCCAGGTTCCAACTCGATATCCCCTTCCCTCATCCCCCTACCTCCTTCTATGGTCCCACCTGTCCCAGCATCTTCCGTGCCACCGCCTACCGATCCTTTAGCCTCAGGCGCTTCCCTTCCCGAGATGTCGGGAGTCCTACCCTCCTCGAGCATCGCTGGTCCAGAGGACCCTCCCGTAGCGTTCTGCGACGCTATCGTCCCCTGATCCCTCATCCTCCAATACCCCCTCCTCCTCCGGCAGCTCCCTTTTGGATGGTCCCGTTGTTCCTCCCTTCTGTACCCTCCTCCGTCGGGCCCATCCTTGTTGTAGCCCCTGCCCTCCGGAGTAGCGACCCTGGCCCCCTCCCCGTCAAATCCTCTCCAGCGGTCCTTCGCCGCAGCTCTCCGCCCGAACTTGGCCTCCCCTACGGGTCTCATTCTCCATGATGTCAGCCTTCCGGACATTGAATTCCCTTAGGAGTCCTCTGTTCCTGTGGTCCCCTTTTCCGACTTGGAATTGACCTCTCAGTCATCCTCTTTCCCCACACTTTTGTTCTAAAGTTTTCGACCGGCTGCCCCAAGCTCTCCAGGGTGCAGGAAGCGATAGCCAGCTGGAGCCTTTCAGCTGACTACCGGGTAGCCCCCCTCGACCCCAGGCATATTCTCCTCCATCTTTCCTCCGACACCGATCACAGGACGGTGTGGTCCAAAGGCACGCGCAGGATCGGCTCCCACTCGATGAAGATCATCAATGGTCACAAGGGTTTACCACCAAAGAAGACTCCGTAAGAGTCGCTGCCTGGGTGACTCTGCCCAAACTACCCCTCATATGTTTCGTCCCAGCGGTACTTAGGCACATCGCCAACTCCTTCGGCACATATGTGGCTACGGCCCCCGAGACCAGCAACCTAACCAAGGCCCACTATGCTAAAATTTGCGTGGAACTCAACCTCAGTACCGAACCACCCAACTTCATCACTATAGAACAGGGCCACAGTTCCCACTCCCAACAAGTCCTCTACGACAACCACAATATGTTCTACAATCATTGCCACTTAAGGGGCCACCTCACGAAGCACTGCCATCGCCTTCACCCAGAACTCAAAAAGAAAGCTACCCGGAGAGACAATGAGCCAGCTGAAGGAAGGACACCCACGTCACCAATTCTGTCGCGCCCAAACTCGCACATACGATTCGAATCCAGCGACGGCAAGACGGACCGAAGCGAGCATCCTTGCAAAACCCTGATCAAAGCTCCGTCCCCTTGCAACACCCGAGATCTTACCCTCTCTAACCCTTTTGATGTCCTAGGATCAGAAGAAGCGGATCCAAGTGAGTCCAGCATCCCACCGGCTGAACTAGATCTCATCGAGACAGCACACAGCCCCCCGAACACGGAGATTGACGAGGAGATCACCGACACCATCTGCGTTGGCCAACAATGCCCCAACTTAGAACCTGTCGAAGAAGCCCTTGCTATCCTCGGGCCAGAGCAAGTACGGAGAGGACTATAGGTTCAAGCCGCGGGTTACCCTCTCCAGCAAACTATTCTGCTGATCAGGAGCGCCAGCGATTCCCTGGTCATCCCCTCTGAAGATCCCATCTTGGACTCCACCGGGGAATTGGTTAGCATCCCCGCGGACCCACCAGAGCAACCCTCAAGCGACCCTCCAACCATGTCTATGGCGAAGGCATCACTCTCGTGCGGGGACAATGACGCCTCATCGCGGGCAGAAGCATCAACCTCAAGCGGGGACAAGGCCAACAAAGCAACTGTCGATCACAAAACCATCCAAACCAGATCCGCCACCAAGCAGAACAAAAAACCCTCCCCTCAACTTCATTAATGATTAACATCCTAACGTGGAACGTCCACGGACTGGCGAACAAACCCACATTAAGGAGAATTTTCGGCCTACAAAAAATCTACAAGATCGACATCCTCATTATTATCGAACCCAAAATCCCTCCCAAAAGATTAAAATCTATCCAGTTACAGCTAGGCCTCTCCACGGCTATAGCTTGCAGAAATGACATTTTGATCCTCGGCACGTCGGATGTCAAAATCGGGTCATTCAGGACTCTCAGCAGGCCCTCACTTGCTGGTGGGAACACCCCAAGCTCCCTGAGCGTACCATCCTTTCTACGGTTCACGGCAGCTGTGATATTGTCGAGCGGAAACATCTCTAAAATGACCTCATAAACATCCACCTCCACCACATCAACTCCCCCTAGCTGTGCATCGGGGACTTCAACGCGATCACCAGCAGAGAACAGAAAATCGGAGGGCGACCTCCTCCCATATTGGCCATGCAAGACTTCAACAAATTTATCTTTAATGCTCATCTTACTGTAGAAGCATGGAAAATAATAATAAAGAAAGATCGATGCGGCCAGGAAAACCCATGCGGCTCAGAAAGCCCATGCGGCTCAGAGAGTCATGCGGCACAAGGGACTATGCGGCTCGAGATATTCCATGCGGCTCAGAAGACACGTGGCTTGCAAATAGTTTCTCCCTCGCCCTATACTGCAATAATTACTCTGACGGCTGACACCTCTGACGAAGTGACAGCCCTGACACAAAGAGGTAATTACGACTCTGTCATTATGACAGGCCCCTAGGGAAGCGAAGGAGATCTCTGACATAATCCCCCGAGATCCAGAAAATGCCATGTGGCCTTGCCACGTGGGCGTTCGTATGCGGCTCGAGCGAAGACTCCCCATGCGGTTCAGGATGAAGCTGCCCTTTGCGGCTCAGGCCGAGACAGTCTCATGTGGCTCAAGCAGAGGCCTCTCCATGCGGCTCGCAAGGATCATTTCCATGCGGCTCCATTATGTGGCCCAGTTTATCATGTGGTCCGAAGGTTCGGGGGCCACTCTCCAAGCAGACCTGACACGTGGCCAGTCTTATGCGGCTCCATCCTTATGCGGCTCAATCCTTATACGGCTCAACCCTTATGCGGCTCCATCCCCATGTGGCTCAGATCCCCTCAGCGACTCCCAGGACACATGTCATAAAGCCAATCAATTTTCCAGATTTACTGCAATCAAATATTAGGTCAAATCCCAATAATCTGGGACACGTGGCAGGAGAATGAATTAAACTTATTCATCCAGATTCGCATACATCAGCAAATCATCATCACGAAGATTCATTCCAATCAGTATTAATTACTGATAGGATTTGGTGCAATCCACATTAAGTGGCCCAGATTCATCACACTCAAGATTAATGGCCCAGATTGATCAATCAACAGGCCGCCGCCATTCTAAGGGGGAATCATTGCAAACCCTAATGATTATATTCCCCTTCTTATAAATAGTAAGGTGCCATTCCCTTGCAAGAGGACCCTTTTTTCGAGATCAGAGAGCATTAGAAGACTTGGAGAAAAAGAGCAGAGAGAGCAAAGAGAGCATTTCTTCAACGCCGAGCAATCTTCTGGAGCCAAGGCTACATACCGATCGTCCAAGGAGTAAGGCAGAGCTGCCGTCGCTTTTCCGAGCCTCTATCGTCACCTCCAGAATCTAAAATAAACAATTGTACTTAGAATGTTGTACCTAGGCTTTCGTCCCTAGGCTTTCTTTGTACAAGCGAGTTTGTAACGTGAAGTAAAAGTCCAGTCCTCCGATAATTATTCTGCTCTTTTATATTTCATGGCAAACACGATGGCGACTCTGCTGGGGACAAACTTCTCCACGGCCGAGGAGTTGGTGACACAATCGGATGAAGCCAAACTTGGCTCCACACAACAGAAGATGGTCGTCCGTTTCGTCCAACAGGCGTTCGAAGAAATGCTCTCCGAAGGAAGCACTGGCCCGGTCCAGAAGCGTACCCGCACAACGAAAGCTCGTAAAGAGTGGAGGCCAAAATCATTTGCTCCTCCCCAGGCACTCAATGATGTACTCTCTGCTACCAAAGACGGCGAAGACGACTCTCGCGCGGTACCACTTTAAGCCATAGAAGACTCTGCTATCCCCAAGTCCAACAGAGGAAAAGCACTACGATGCTGGACTTGCAGGGGCAAAGAGCGATTCTATGGGCTCCAGAAAGAAACCTAACAAGGGCACCAGCCGCAAAGAGAAGACTCATGCGGCCCAGATTGCCAGCTGCATGAATGAGACCATGCGGCTGAAACCGCTAGCCAAATGCATAGTACTCATGCGACCAGGATTTCCAGCCGCATGGAGAATACTCATGCGGCCAGGGTTTCCAGCCGCATGGAAAACCCATACGGCAACTGCCAGCCGCATGAGGATTGCTGACTCCAGCCGCATGATGCCTACTCCACGTGGCTCTGTCTTCGACCGCCTCTCCTATGGTCCTGATCTCCTGTGCTCCCAAGAAGACATGTCTGATTCTCTCCAGCACCACTTAGACTCTTCCTACTATGTGCCCTTACGCACTAGAGTGAAGAAGTCTAAGGCAACACGAGCTTGGCAAGCTCGGTCCGTTGATCCGACCTTGACCATCCGAGCGTCCCGTGTACTGTTATGCGGGCCTCTGATAGGAAGTTGTACAGAGCCACTCGAGTCCAGCCTCCGGCGGCAGACGGATAGAGAGGTTCCCAAAAGTCTCCCAAAATCCAGAGAGCAAACATGGTCGATCCGGATCCATCTGACTTGCGTGAGGCCATCCTCCACAAACGTAAGGAAAAGAGAAGGGGCCTCGGTTTGCAAAGAGTCCTCTCACGGACGTCACTGCACCCAAATCATTGTCAACTGCTGTTGCAACAATGCAACAGTACAAGAAGACCGGCGGTCCGTCTTCCAAAGGCTACAACATCCAAGCTCAGATGACGAGATGCTCCTGTTGTCTCCTGCAATTCTACTCAGAAAATCCCTGCCGAGGGGAGAGGGAAGAAGACAAGCATCTCCAGCCCAAAGATATCAACCACTACAGCTAAGAAGAAACTGTCGTCTAAACGGTTGTCCGCTACCGAAGTTTTCCAAGGCACCCGTTCAAAGACGAAATCTGCTACAATGGGAGATTCGTCATCCACATCACTGGGGGTCGCTGGAACTCGGGGTAGCACTCCTCCGAACATCCACGACAATTCGATGTTCCAAGGAGACGAGCCGAGGAAACAACTTTTCCATCAAATACAGCAAAGGCCGGCATCCCGAGGACATCCACGACTCCAAGATGAAGCAAGCTCTGAAGCTGGGAGTACTATTCCTCTCGAGTCCAAACCAGAAGAGAACATTCTCACATATCCCGATGACTTCTCGGTACATGGGTATGATTCGGAGGGTACGTCCTCCACCGTCCCTTCCGTTTCTCCTTATGTAAGGACCGTGTTCATGACGGACAGCAATAAAGGTGGTTCCAGTGATCGCCAATGCATCGACACTCTGGAGGCCATACTACAGGCCTTGGTCAAGTCTGTAGATGAAATCAAAGCGGCTCTTCCAACTCTGCAAAAAGGGATACCTGGCCAAACAAGCACGGGTTCCACGGTCAATGTGGACTCGAACTCAGCGACACCGAACCCGGGCAATAATCCTCCTGAAATAACGGCTCCCACCGCTGCAGATGATTCCAAGGAAGCAAGAAGAGAGGTTCAGGAGCTTCGAGCCATGTTTCACGCCGAGAAAACTCTCAAGACCTCAGAATACGGCAACCATACCCTGCTGCATGGTGGGATGTTCCCTTCCCACTAAATATAAGCCGTTCAACATCAATCCTATGACGGCAACCATACCTGCTGCATGGTGGGATGTTCCCTTCCCACGACGATGCCATCCTCACACGATTATTCATTGGGGCATTGGAAGGGGTCACCTTCGACTGGTACCGCAACTTGCCAACAACTGCATCCACTCCTTCGCCAGCTTCAAGCGCATGTTCTTGGAAAGGTTCTACGAAGAAGGGCAGATGTCACAATGTCCACTCTCATGGACGTCATCCAAGGAGAGAAGGAGCTGACAAGGAACTATATTGAGCGTTTCGCAAACCGCAATGAAGTTGCCGTCTGGTAATCCGGATTCCTCCTTGATTGAAATTTGCCAAAAGAGACTGCTCCCAACAATCAGTCTCTAGATGGGCGAAAGTCAATTTAAGGATTGGAAGACGTTTATCATCAGTACCACTAGCGCCGAAGAACGACTGAAGAAGGCTCGCCAACTGGGATTGCACATCTCGGAGGGAGAGAACAAGGGCAAGCGTCCCAATACCAGCAGCGACAATGGGGGTAGCCCCTCCAACAATGGGACAACAGGGGCAAGCAGGCCATGGTGGCCGACACAGCCCAGAAACCTGAGTCAAGACCGGCAGACAAACAATGGCCGCAAATGACCTACTCCTTCGAAGACAGCCACGTCAAGCCCATCTTGGACATGCTATACAAGGAGACAGAATTCAGCTCCCTCCACCAAGACGAACCTCGGCCAGTAGAAATAGAGAGCCCAAAGTACTGCCATTTCTACCGTTACGTCCACCATGCTACAAACGACTGCTACCAACTGAAACGATACATCCAAAATCTCATCGATTCGAATGCTCTGGCTATCGATTTCGAAGAGGTGACCGTGGCAGCCAACATGGTGTCTGTACAGTTGGCAGCTTCCTCCAATAGAGACTCAAGACGAGGTACCGTCCCTCTTGCGACAATAAAAATTGCTAATCTTCGCCCCTCGGGATCAAGCCGTTGGTCTAGTCCCTCACCACATCACGGGGGAGATCATGTGGGTCATCCGGATTGTACCTGAAGTGACTCAGTCCACACCACCCTCCATTCGCAAGAAGAAGAGTGGAAAAGTCAAATCCTGCCACACAATCTCGGCGGATACCGAAGAAGTCACAGCTGTCGTTACTCGGTGGGGCACAATCTCAACCTGTGGCTGATAACTCAACTGAAGATCATCAGCCAACTACTGCTGACACTCCGGGACCGTCTAGCCTCGACGACCGACAAGCCTAGGCCAAAGGAGACTCGCGTCGACAAATCCCTCCGAAAAGATACCTCAGGGCTGGAGAAGCCCTACAACTTCGACATCTTGGCACAATTGGCTAATACACCAGCCAAATTGTATTATACGAGCTCCTGAGACTTTAAAGGATGTTCGTGCGGCTTTGAGTGATGCACTCAGAATGCTGACGCCTATCTAGCTCAGGTCAACCTCACAGGAGAGAGCTGCCTGCAGATCTCCAAGATAGTGCATGTACAGGAGCAATGCCCAACATCGTCTTCACTCCACAGGACATGCTCATCAAAACCAATCTGCATGATCGTCCGTTATACTATACGGATACATCGGGGACGTGAAGGTAGACCGGATGCACATTGATCCGGTCTTCCATAAGCATCATTCCGAAGGATCTGCTGCATCATCTTCGCATTCCCATGCATCGCCTGACGCCAAAAGCACCGCCATCAGCGGTTTCAATTCGGGCAAGAGCTACCAATTGGAAAGATTGCTTGAAGTGCCAGATGGCGATCTCCAGTCGAAGTGACCTGTTACGTCATAGACGCGGACACTTCTTACAATATCCTTTGGGATGCCCTTGGATACACGATTATATGATCGTGCCTTCCACGCTGCACCAGTGCTTCAAATATGTCGACAAACACGGCTTCGTGAGGACGGAATTTGCCGACATCGACCCCTTCAAAGGAGTCGAATCCTACTACTCGGACTCCGCTTATACGAGAAGTCGAAGAGGCACCTGGATGAAGATGTACATTCGAACTGAGACGGCCTCAGGATCAAAGAACCTCTGACGATCCACCTTCAAGCTCGCAAACCTGGAAATTTGACCCCTTACGGCGCTCTGTGTAAGGATCAATCAACCTCTCGGCACAAGAAGGGCAAATAATAATCGGCTGCCAAATCCGGCCAAGTGCCGAGACCCACGATGGAGCCACTAATAATCAGGCTGCCAAGAGTCAGCCAACCACAAGCAGGAAGTTCAACCCCTCTGACAGGCCAATGACGATACGTCTTTCCAAGAATAATCGTCACCCCGATACAAAGTCTGGGGCTTCTAGCGAACCAACTACTCCCCGCCCGGCATGAGTACCAAATGGGGGTGCTAGTTTGCCAACAACTCATGTTCGGTTCACCAACAGAACCTTTGATGATCAAGCTGCCCAGGTCGTCCCCCAGTCTTCATTTATACAGGGGGTGACCGAAGAAGAACCGAAGCTGGCCAAGTATGTGGCTGCCTACACTGATGTTCCTTCCGCGGATGATGTAATCCCGCTAGAAAAGATACCTTACTTCATCAATAAAGGGCTATCTTTGAATTACCTCGAGCTTAATAAGCTTTGTACAATGTACGCTATGGAACAGGTATAGGCACTCACCTACACACACAGGTGATAAATTTTACACCGCAAATCAGCTTATCCATTGGAAGACGCTTACCGCATAGTCGAAGGAGGGGACCATCCAATCATCTACGGCCGGAAGGATGATCCACAGCCCTTCACCATAGAGAAAGTCGATCCTGAATCAGATGCCGGGAGATTGCCTCTGTATCTTTATAGTCCCCAATCCAAATACCTCATGCAAAAACAGGGATATGATATGGAGATTACGCCAGGCTTAAATTATGGCACCGGTCGACGGTTACCTTTCAAGCCACCAGTCCCGGCCGGCAAACCACGGGACTACTACAACAAGACCGATGTGGATTAGGGTATGTCACGCCCACAACAACCCCAAAAGCTCAGATGAGGAATGCGACTGGCATTCACATTCAACGGATCACCAACTTCTGATTCAGATACCAGCATCGAGATATTCAGACAAGTCATGTCAGTCAATAAGGCATTCGCCGACGCTTACGAAGAAGATGAGGACATACCTGAAATCCTCGAGTTAGAACCGTGGGCCCAACAGCTAGATGCACGATGGGAAAACGGTTCGAAGAGAAAGAACCTCCTACTGAAGACGAGGTTATACAGGTCGACCTCGGCAGCGAATCTTCTCCAAAACCAATCTTCGTCAGTAAAAGCCTAACAGACGAAGAACGAGAATCACTATTGGAACTTGTCAAAGAATATATTGTGTTCGCATGGAGCTATGAAGACATGCCGGGACTAAACCCCGAGGTCGCCCTTCACAAGCTCAACATTCGGCCAGATGCAAAGCCGGTCAAACAGCAACAGCGACACTTTCGCCCGGACATCATGGATGCGATCGAAGCCGAAGTCAACAAACTGATAGCCAGTGGCTTCATTCGCGAGGAACAACATCCTGACTGGGTCGCAACATAGTACCGGTCCTCAAGAAGAACGGGAAGATTCGAATCTGCATCGACTTCCGCAATCTGAACGAGGCATATCCCAAAGATGAGTTCCCCCTCCCTATTACAAACATCATGATTGACAACACATGCGGCTTCGAACGTATGTCATTCATGGATGGCTTCTCGGGGTACAACCAAATCAAGATGTCTCCTGACAACGAAAAGCACACCTCATTTTGAACACCGATTGGCACGTACTGCTACACAGTTATGCCTTTTGGTTTAAAGAATGCTGGCACCACATATCAAAGAGCCATGAGCATCATCTTCAGAGACCACTTACGCAAGACTGTGGAGTGCTATGTCGATGATATCGCCGTCAAGAGTCGCTATAAGGAAGACCATCTGCAGGATCTGAGGACGGTATTCGACCTAATACGAGCACACAACCTGAAGATGAATCCCACAAAATCCTTCTTGGGCGTATCCAGCGGAAAATTCTTGGGTTTTATTATTATAGCCCAGGGAATTCATGTTGATCCAGAGAAGACGAAGGCAATTATGGAGATGGGTCCCCCGAGAAATAACTCAGAGGCCTTCAAGGGAGGCTAGCTTACATCCGGAGGTTTATTTCTAACCTCTCCGGGCGGTGTCGACCGTTCACCCACCTCATGAAGAAAGGCGTTTCATTCGTATGGGATGAAGAATGCCAACGTGCCTTCGACAGCCTCAAAGAATATTTATCGAGCCCTCCAGTACTTGTGGCCCCGGTTGCTGGAAACTATTCTTGCTATATGTACAAGCAATGGAGCATTCCCTCGGCGCTCTGCTGGCACAAAACAATGAAGCAGGCCATGAACAAGCCATATATTACCTCAGCCGAATGATGATCGGGCCAGAGCACCGATACACCGCTGAGGAGAAGGAATGCCTCGCCCTGGTGTTCGCCATTCAAAAGATGCGGCACTATGTCATAGGACAGACCATACAGTGATCTCACGGGTCAACCCTCTCAGGGTCCACATGACTAAACCAGGGGCACTCAGCTCTCGCCTCGCCACTTGGGCGATATTGCTGTCCCCCTATGATCTTCGTCCCGCAAAGGCTGTTAAAGGTCAAGCTCTGGCAAACTTTTTAGCAGCCCACCCAGGCTCGCAGTCCACCAGAATATATGAAGAAATCCCAGACGAGGTCGTCGACTCTCATACAACCTTTCACAATGATATATGGCGAATGTTCTTCGAC
This sequence comes from Iris pallida, assembly GCA_029216955.1. Taxonomy (NCBI): domain Eukaryota; kingdom Viridiplantae; phylum Streptophyta; class Magnoliopsida; order Asparagales; family Iridaceae; genus Iris; species Iris pallida. The sequence continues at coordinate 43,844 of JANAVB010036596.1, read as the reverse complement.
GGTGCATCGAAAACTGGACCCAAGGGCAACATCGTCGTCAGAGTCGGGGTGGTGTTAATTTCTCCTTCCGGGTTGGTGATCAATCGCGCTTACTCCCTCACGGAACCCTGCTCTAACAATGTGGCCGAGTACAACGCTTTGGTCATCGATCTCCAACTTGCAAGAGAGTTGGAGGTAGAATATCTTAAAGCATACGGCAATTCACAGTTAATCGTCAATCAGATCCGGGGTTCATACGAAGTTCGCCATGAAGACATGATCCCCTACCACCAAATAGCAATCAACATTATTTCGTCATTTGAGGGATTCTTCATCGAGCATGTTCCCAGACTCCAGAACACCGATGCCCTAGCAGGCCTTGCCGCTTCTCTAGCAGTGCCGAACCATACTCATCATTCGGTTGACGTGATAGGCCACGAGCTGGTCTGTCCCAAGAACAATGTTCAAGTCATGGCGAGTTATTCCGCTCAGACGATCGACGAAGCACCAGACTGGAGACAACCATTCATAGACTTTGTAGTCTACGACATCCTGCCCAAGAACCCAAAGGAGGCTACTTCCATCAGAAGGCGTTCTCTCAGATTCTTTTATGATACAGAGACGAAAATGCTGTATCGGCGATCCTACGACGGGTTATTGATTCGATGTCTGTCAAACGCAGAAGCCAAAGAAGCCGTACGCGAAGCTCACGACGGTGTCTGCGGGGCCCATCAGCATGGCCCCAAATTACAAGACCGTCTTCGCCGAATAGGCTACTACTGGCCCACGATGGTAGCAGATGCGATAGACTATGCAAGAAAATACAAAGCCTGCCAAGTCCATGCGGACTTCATCTATCAGCTACATCCGACGGTGGCATCCTGGCCGTTTGAACCATGGGGAATGGATATCATCGGTCCAATCGCTCCACCTTCTTCCTGAGGACATCGTTTCATACTCGCCATTACGGATTATTTTTCCAAATGGGCGGAAGCTGTCTCACTTGCAGAAGTAAAGACGTCAAACGTGATCAGCTTCCTCAAGCATCACGTCATCTATCGCTTTGGACTGTCCCGAAGGATCATCCACGATAATGGTCCAAAGTTTGCAAGCCATGTCTTCTATTGGTTCTGCGACAAGCATCGCATCCAGAATATTGCTTCGACACCATACAATCCGGCAGCAAACGGGTTGGCAGAGGCAATCAACAAAACAATCATCAAACTCCTCAAGAAGTTTGTCTCTTCCAACAAACACGACTGGAACGAGAAGCTTGGTGAATGTCTATGGGCGTACCGCACCACAGTCCGAACAGCCACTGGAAACACGCCATTTTCCTTGGTATACGGGAGTGAAGCAGTGACTCAAATATCCTCACTCCGCGTCGCCTTTACTTACCAATTGACGACGGATGATAACTACCGTCGCCGACTGCAAGAGTTGGAGGCCTTAGATGAAAAGCGCCTCTTAGCTTAGCAACTAATCGAGCTATACCTAGCACGCATCTCTGGAGCCTTCAACAAGAAGGTTAAAATCAGAACATTCCAAGTGGGCGATCTCATCCTGGCAGTTCGGAGGCCGATGGTTATGACTCACAAGACCGCCGGTAAGTTCCAGCCGAAGTAGGAAGGCCCATTCATCATTGAGGCTGTATTCTCCAACGGAGCCTACCGCCTCGCAAAACAAAACGGAGACTTGCTCATGTTGCCCGTCAACGGCAAGTTCCTGAAGAAATATTATGTCTAAACGACATTCTCCAGATTCATCGAGTCAGGCACCCGCTGGTACCGCTGAACTCATATTCTCTATTTTCCAAATTTTTGAGTCATGTACCCGCTGGTACCGCTGAACTCACACTCACCATTTTCGAGTCATGTACCCGCTGGTACCGCTGAACTCACACTCCCTATTTTCCAGATTTTCAAGTCATGTACCCGCTGGTACCGCTGAACTCATGTTCACCATTTTTCAGATTCATCAAGTCATGTACCCGCTGGTACCTCTGAACTTACATCCCGGTCACTCCTTTGGGGAAAGTTATGTATGACCATACCTCTGAACTTTCTTTCTGAAGGAGCTCCTCCCTCATGATCCACTACTCGCACTCCCAGTGCACAAAAAGGGTAACAGATCCACAAATTTTTAAAACGACCATGTCGATGTTACCTCTGAGTCATCTCAATTTTGCCAAAAACAAATCACCCCTCTATATAGAACTTCCATGTCCTCATCACCTCTGAGTCGTTCTATGTATCCCCTCTTCATTGAGCCCACTCCTGCCATATCCTCATTACCTCTGAGTGGAAAGGCTCCGTCGAAGAAACCTTCATACTTGCCATGTCCTCATTACCTCTGAGTAAGTATGTCGATTCCCTTTCAACCTATTATTTGTACCCACAACCGGAGTACGACAAGGATAATAGGTCCACAAATGTCCTCTGTTGACTTTAAATATCCTCTGTTGAATTCACTCCTGCCATGTCCTCATTACCTCTGAGTAGAAAGATTCCACGGTAAACCCTCATGCTTGTCATGTCCTCATTACCTCTGAGCAAATATGTTGGTTCCCTTTTATCCTATTATCCGTATCCTAAGCCAGGATACGCCAAGGATAATAGGCCCACAAATATCCTCTGCTAAGTTTCTTAGCACAAGCCCACCATCTCTCGTCATGTCCCGGGAGCCCAGCTGCTCTACGGCATTCTTTTTCCCGATATCAGGAGCATCCATGACCACTTTGCCATGACAGTTCCAGATATCCTAACCAAACTTGTTATCCGTACCTAAAACCAAGGTATGCCATGGATGACGGGTCCACAAACAAGTCCCCCGCGCGGGGCAAACACCACCATCATATCACAAGCACAACAAACAATACAAATGAAGGGTAGAATGGAAAGTACTCTTTATTTGAAGGAAGAAAAAAGTATTACATGTTTCGGGACCACGTCCCTCTCAAAAAAGAAAAAGAAAAGAAAGAAAACAAAAGAAGAAAATACCGACTATAGCTCGGCATTACACAATTCCAAAAGGCGATTCTTCACTGAGATGGCCTCCTGTTCGAGTCGTTGTTTAACTCGACGCTTAGCCTCCCGGGATAACCGCTCCTCATCATCCAAGCCCATGAGCTCCTGCCAGTCATCTTCCAACTTCTTCAGGGCAACTTCCAGGTCAGTCGAAACTTGATTGACTCTGTCAGCCTCCTGAATAATCAGCTCCTTATCAATACGGGCAGCCTCAAGTTCAGACTCCAAGAAAGTCAACTTCCTCTGAAGCTCAAGGATCTGCTCTCGCGTATCAGTAATCCCACGGGAGGCAGCCGCTTCCCGAGCCATGACATCTTCGCTCTCGTGGCTCAATTGATTATATCGATCAGACAGATCACGAAGGTCCTTCAGTATGGCCGGCTTGGTTTTATCCCGAGCAGCCCTTGTCTTCTCTATAGTAGCGGTAAGAGAACCACGCTCCCGATCTATAACAACAGACAAGTCAGCCTGCCGCAGCACCTGCAGCTGGGCCACCAGCTGCTCAGTCTCCAACAACTTTGCCTCCAAGAGCGCAGCCAGCCCTGTACCACCAAGAAGAGTCTTAAGGATATCAATTTGACCCTGGGCACATTGCCGAGAAAAGACGAAAGAGGTCCCTCTTTCCACTGCAGCCGTTATTCCCCTCCTCAAGTGACGATAAAAGCTGTCAACCACGTCCTGTAACGCGTCGTCTAAAACCTCTGTAGAGGACGGCGTCAGAGGAAGCATGGCCGGCAATATCGGAGGAGTAATGCTAGAACTTGCCACCAGGGAGATGGAGTCCGAGCAGAACGATGCGCGGATAACGGATAACTCTTCCTCCGCCACCCGAAGAGCCTGGATACTCGGTAGGGCAGAGAGGTCGACTCTCGGAGCCACCCGTGCAGAAGAGGATGAAAGGACCATCGTCCCCTGCCCTGGCTGTCCTATCACCCGATTTTCCGAACTCGAGCCCGCGGAAGGCCCCTCAAGACGAGCCGGAAGAGGTGGAAGTACGCTCCTCTCCACCGGTGTCCCTTCAGCATAGCCCGTCTCAATAGTGTCCATCCTAAGCACTGGAGAGGCAGGACCTGTATGCCCAGAACAATGATCAGTCGACGTGACCTGAAGGATGTGATAATAGAGCAGATAGGCCTCCTCGCAGGTTAAGATTCGGCTTATCTTACCATGGAAGGAACATGGAGGCTGCAGCTCGTGCGTAGCTGACATGACCTCCTTGCCCGTAACCTCCAAGTTAGATTCAGCAGGTTCTTCTATCCCAGCCACCCCGGAGGGAAGTACGACACGATCAACATCATCTTGACGAAATTCAGCAATTTTAGGGACAGGTTCATTAAAGCCCCCATCATTCCGGGTCACCACCTCAGCATCTTGAGACTCTTCTTCTCCTGACACCTACAAGAGGGAAAGAAGATGATTAAAATCGAAGCTAGAAGGAAAGAATGAAGGAAGAATCAGGAGTGGCTTGGTTACCTCTGACGCGGGGTTAACTTCTTCTCCGCTTTCTCTTATAGTTAGCTGGCGATGTCTGGTCGCAACCAGCTTCCGGGAACGAGAAATACCGCCAACAGGAGAAACTTGCCTGGTATGCTTTGGAGCAGGACCAGGCGCAACGGGTGGCTGATCACCCAACATCTCATCTGACAAAATAGGTGGCTGATCCACCTCTACATCTGCCACCGGAAGGGTAGAGTCATCTCCATCATGCTCGTTGCCGTCATTATCCTCAGCAGCGGAATCCAAATCTGGCACTTCGACTCTAGTCTTTCTCTTCTTGGCCCCTTGGGATCCTTCTTCCAGGCCGGTACCAACAATAAAACTGGCACCCGGGTTAAACCGACCGGGGGCTTGTTCGCCATGACATGGTATAAAGCCGCCATGTACAAGATCTCCACTGACGCCTTAATAGCAGGGACCGAGAAAATGGTACGGGTATGGAATGTATCGTAGTATTGCTAAGCCCTGATACCATCAAGAAGGCTACCTTCAAAACCCAGACAGGAGCTGGTACTATCTAGACAAAGCTGGCTGTATCCAAACTGTCGGGCAAACCTGCTAGGCAGATAAGGCTCCAGAAAAACAGTATTGCGGTTACGATACACCAGACGTGCGGGGCAGATGTTACGCAGCCATAGGAGCATTTGGCCGTCCAGAAGTTGAGAAGGCGCAATACCGTCAATATGTACAGCCTCTATGTCCTTATCAGTAAAGCGAGGGACGGATACGAAAATATGGTACATATCTGCCCTCGCCAATACCATCCGGCAAGCCCGTATGGTCTCATACTCCCAAGGCTCATCACGATAGTGGAAGATAAATGCGTCATCATCAGTTACACCGTCTTCAGAGCCCGGTCTCATCAAAGACGGATAATGCATCAACAGCCACCCCATCAAATAGTGATAGGGTAACTCAGTCCGTTCAAAATCCTTGGTCACGTCTCGAGCGATGACCTTGGATGTAAAGATGTGAAGGCCATGGTGTATGCTGTACACCATGGCCGGGAGGAGAGCTAGCCTGATTCGTAAAACTAACTTCACAGCCGGAAGGATGAAGTTACGACTGATTCTCTCGATAGAACCAACTCCTCCAGAGACTACACAATTTTGCAGCCATATCATCAAAAATCCTGCCAGGAGCGCCTTCTCTGACAGCTCTTGGGTATCTTGGTAAAAATAACCGAAAGAGTCAGTTTTACTCCCGAATCTGTCACTGGTGGTGGCCACCCTCTTAGCCGACGACACCAAGTCTTTAACCGCCTCCCAGGATCGAGGGCGACGGGAAGTAACTTGACCTGAGGCATCCGTCGGGAAGAGATAGTGCACCCAGTCCTTGGTGTGGGGAGCATTCCCTTCCGAGTTGTTATTCTTTCTGGCTATCTGATGACATGTGCTACAGTGGCACAATATCTCTTGGTAAAGGGCCACGAAGCCTGGATACCGTCTTTCCAAATCTTTGAACTCCTCATTCGTGGGAGTATACGCCTCAAAAGCTTCGTCCTCCCAAGGAAGCTTGGAGATCGCGTGCATTTCGTAGAGCGCAAGCCCCATTTCCCCTACGGGTGTATAGAAGGTTCCCGTACGGCAGTTATACATCTCCAGCAGAGACATGAACAACTTCTTGTTTATATGCAAGCCATGGCTGGTGCCCCGAATAGTATGGTAAAGGCCAATCTCACACAAAAAGGCCTCATACTTTTGCAGGATCCACATAGACAGATTGGTCCACGAGGGAATAGGATATATCCAACTAGGGAGCATCAACCGGCCAATGGGGTAGGAGCCCTTCCGAGCAAGTTGATTTATAAAAGTGTCGACGGTAGAAAATATGAAATTGGGGCACGGTACATTCAAGAAAGTACCTGGGACCAATCCTATTACAGAACAGCTGGTGTGCACCTTGCCTGCAGTCACTGACTTCAGGGCGTTGTTATAATGGATGTCTCCCATGAACATCCCACCTCGAGTAGGAGTTAAAGTCTCTCCCATCTTCCGGTCCAGTGGGAGCATATTGAACCAGGATAATGGGAAGTGTCACTCCATTTGGGGGATACGGATCGCCATTCCGTTAGAGACAAAACTCCAGTTCTCTGACACCTCCAGAACATGACTGTTCTCCACAGTCAAGGCGTCTCCAAAGAAGAACGCAGGCTTCAAATATTCCCCTTTGAATTTCCCGGAGTTCATCATAGCGTTAAGGAAATAGAAAGGCTGGTTCTTGATGGCATTCAGTCTAGTCGGAGGTTCGTCACTCGAAAACTGGTCCGTCATATGCTGAACAATATGGTCGTACCTATAGTCCAGAGCAGCTTGGGCACTGTCTACCAGGAGCTCTCCAGCAGCATTAACCGACAGATTCACTAAAAAGAAGACAGAGAAAGATAAGTTAAAAAAAATGGATAAAAAGAACTGATTGGGTGCTTCCAAGCCTCATGCGGCTCAGAAAAACACCCATGCGGCAACAACTTAATGAAGCCTTATGCGGATCCAACTTAACGAAGCCTCATACGGCTCAAGCTCAGAAGAACACATATGCGGCTCCGTTTCAGTGAAAGTCCATGCGGCTCAGCGTCGTTTATGCGGCTTCGTCAGCGAAGCGCGTATGCGGACGCAGCGGCCATTCTTATGCAGCTCGCAGCTCAGCCATCGGACGAACATGCGGCTCACAAAGGCTCGTGCATAAAATACGCGACGTAGCCATAACAGTTAGGGTTCTTTAACTCATATAATCTCCTTACCTGTAATGGGGGGATGAACGTCAGGATGATCATTGGGTACGACGACCGGCGGAGGAGCGGCCGCAGTCGAGGCAGAAGCAGTCTTTTTGCCTTTCGCTGTTGCAGTCGATGAAGAGGCCGCCTTCTTGCCCTTTGCTGCCACGGTCTTCTTGGGAGCCATTAGTTATCGGAGAAGAAAAGGACAATCGGGATAGGGAAGAGTCGAAGAAAGTAAAGGAGTTCTCTTTCTCTCCAACTCCTCTTATTTATAGGAAGATGAGAGGGGGGACACACGTGGACTAGTAACTACCTCGTAGAAAATGCAACCGACACCTCGGATTTTGTTCCCGAGATTCACCAAGGGCATAAAATCCAAAAGATTTGATGAGCTGACCCTTGGGATTCCCCCTAAAAAGACAATGCTGAAACGAATTTGAGGACATTAAAGACCCACACACGTGGCAAAAAGATATGCGGCTCGAAAGTCCATACGGCCGAAATTTCCATGTGGCTGAAACATCCATGCGGCCAGGACTTCATATGCGGCCAGAAGAATACAACCATGCTTCTTATTCAAAGTATTTCAATTTTACAAATTGAAAACTTTGAAGGGGTCTCGTAGAAGCATGGAAAATAATAATAAAGGAAGATCCATGCGGCCAGGAAAACCCATGCGGCTCAGAAAGCCCATGCGGCTCAGAGAGTCATGCGGCACAAGGGACTATGCGGCTCGAGATATTCCATGCGGCTCAGAAGACACGTGGCTTGCAAACAGTTCTCCCTCCGCCCTATACTGTATTAATTACTCTGACGGCTGACACCTCTGACGAAGTGACATCCCTGACACAAAGAGGTAATTACGACTCTGTCATAATGACAGGCCCCTAGGGAAGCGAAGGAGATCTCTGACACAATCCCCCGAGATCCAGAAAATGCCACGTGGCCTTGCCACGTGGGCGTTCGTATGCGGCTCGTACGAAGACTCCCCATGCGGTTCAGGATAAAGCTTTCCTATGCGGCTCAGGCCGCGGCAGTCTCATGCGGCTCAAGCAGAGGCCTCCCCATGCGACTCAAGAGGACCATCTCCATGCAGCTCAAGCAGAGGCCTCCCCATACGGTTCGCAAGGATCATTTCCATGTGGCTCCATTATGTAGCCAGTTTATCATATGGTCCGAAGGTTCGGGGGCCACTCTCCAAGCAGACCTGACACGTGGCCAGTCTTATGCGGCTCCATCCTTATGCGGCTCAACCCTTATGCGGCTCCATCCCCATGTGGCTCAGATCCCCTCAGTGACTTCCAGGACACGTGTCATAAAGCCAATCAATTTCCCAGATTTACTGCAATCAAAGATTGGGTCAAATCCTAATAATCTGGGACACGTGGCAGGAGAATGAACTAAACTTATTCATCCAGATTTACAGACATCAGCAAATCATCATCACGAAGATTCATCCCAATCAGTATTAATTACTGATGGGATTTGGTGCAATCCACATTAAGTGGCCCAGATTTATCACACTCAAGATTAATGGCCCAGATTGATCAATCAACAGGCCGCCGCCATTCTAAGGGGGAATCATTACAAACACTAATGATTGCATTTCCCTTCTTATAAATAGCAAGGTGCCATTCCCTTGTAAGAGGACCCTTTTTTCGAGATCAGAGAGCATTAGAAGACTTAGAGAAAAAGAGCAAAGAGAGAGCAAAGAGAGCATTTCTTCAACACCGAGCAATCTTCTGAAGCCAAGGCTGCATACCAATTGTCCAAGGAGTAAGGCAGAGCTGCCATCACTTTTTCGAGCCTCTATCGTCACCCCCCAGAATCTAAAATAAACAATTGTACTTAGATTGCTGTACCTAGATTTTCGTCCCTAGGCTTTCTTTGTACAAGCGAGTTTGTAATGTGAAGGAAAAGTCCAGTCCTCCGATAATTGTTCTGCTCTTTTATATTTCATGGCAAACACTCACCACCCTTCAGTTTACCGGTAGCGCCTTCACCTGGTGCAACATGCAGGAAGGCGACTCCCGGTTGGACAGAGCCCTCATGAACGATCGCTGGCTCGGTATGGGGATCACCACCAATCTGTCCCATCTCAACTCCACCGAATCTGACCACGCCTCTCTACTGGTTGAAATAAAAACTATACCAGCCCTCCCAAGAAGAACTTCCAATTCCTCGATTTCTGGACTGATCATCCCCAATTTCTTGACATCGTCGCGGACGCTTGGAATCGGGAAGACTCCCCCAACCCCCTATCGCGGGTGAGCTACAGGCTCCGAGCAACGAGGAAAGCCCTATCTAATTGGAGCAAACTCGCCTACGGGGACATCTTCCAAACCGGGCGGGTTGCGGAGGACGACGTCACCCGTGTCGAAACCATTTTTGCGTCGGATCATTCTGCGATGGCCAGGTCAGCCCTGAACCTCACCAAGGCCATGCTCAAATTCAGACTTAAAGTGGAAACCGATTTCTGGAAGCAGAAGGCTAGATTGAAATGGGACAACGAGGTGGATAAAAACTCAAAATATTTCTATGTCAATGGACGCAGACAGAAGTTAGCCATCTACCGTGCGACAGATGACAACGGGAACATCATTACTGACCATAAAAGCATCCGAGCAGTTATTGCGGAGTTCTACTCCAAACTATTCACCAAAGAGACCGTCTATAATGACAAACCCTTCTTGGATCAAATCCCCAGACTCATTAATGACAACGATAACATCCAACTGGAACGTCCACCTACGGTCCAGGAAGTGAAAGACGCGGTTTGGGCCTTGAACGAGCACAGTACCCCAGGTCCGGATGGTTTTACTGGAGTCTTCTTTTGTAAATGTTTGAACATTATCAAACATGACATCACCGACGCGGCTATCGCCTTCTTCGAAGGAGTTACATACCCCAAAGCTATATCCAGCGCCAACCTCATCCTCATCCCGAAAAAAGATAATCCGAAATCCTTTCGGGATTACTGCCCCATTAGTCTTTGCACTTTCACCAACAAAATTATCTCCAAAATCATCGCTTCCAGGATAGCGGGGATTTTACCTAAGATTATCTCAGAGGAGCAAAGGGGCTTTGTGCAAGGGAGAAACATCCAGAATTATATTATGCTGGCCCAAGAGTTAATCACCTGTATGAAGTTCCCAGCCAGAGGGGGCAACATAGCAGTTAAGATTGACATGGATAAAGCCCACAACAGACTGGATTGGTAATTTATGATCTGGGTCTTCAGAGCTTTCAAATTCTCGGAAGTTTGGACTAACACCGTGTGGAGATCCATCAGCAACTCGTGGTTCTCCACGGTTATCAACGGCCAGGCTGGTGGATTCTTCAAATCCAGCCGAGGTGTTAGACAGGGCGACCCCCTATCCTCCACCGTCTTCATCATTGTCGCGGACGCCCTGAGTAGAAACCTTAACAATATGGTCAGTACTCCGAACTTCCAACACTATCACACGTCCAGCGGCTGTCCTACCATCACCCACCTGGCTTTCGCGGACGATTTACTCATTTTCTCCTCTGGGGACGTCGGAGCGGTGGATGTAGTACACAACACTCTACAGAGGTACTCCAGATGCTCGGATCAGAAGATCAATCCTTCCAAGAGTATTATCTACGCCCACCATAACATCAAAAGAGAGCAAGCCACCAATATCACTCACTTAACATCATTCTCAGTCGCCCAACCCCCGTTCAACTACCTCGGTTGTCCCCTGGTGTATGGGAAATCAAATACTCAGATCTTTGAGAACCAGAAAGCTAGAATCAGGAAAAAACTTGAAGGGTGGCATAATGCCACTTTATCCCCGGGAGGCAAGATGATCCTTATCAATCATGTGCTCACTTCCATCCCTATCCACACTATGGCTGTGTGCTCCCTGCCCAAGAAGGTTCTCGATTTGATCGAACAGATCTTCTGTAACTTCTTCTGGGGGCATAGCAACGGTCAAGACAAGTACCATTGGGCCAGCTGGGAATCCATGGCTCGACCTCCTGAGGTCGGCGGTCTAGGATTTACCAAGCTAACCCACATCGTTAATTCTTTCTCAATAAAATTGTGGTGGAAGCTTTGCACGAGCAAGAACTTATGGACCAGATTCATGAAGGCCAGGTACTTCAAACACATTCACCCATCTCTAGCCATATCCAACAGCAGATCCTTGGCAGCTTGGCGTCGCATCCTAGTCGGTCGCGACCTCGCCGAGCCAGCAATGAGACTCATATTGGGAGCCGACAAGTCAGACCCATTCATGAAGCGATAGACAGGGGACAGCTTAATCCCTATCCTTTTGGAGACCCGGAGAAATAATAGAATAAGTGACTTGTGGAACTACTCTGCCAACGACTGGAACTGGGACAAAATTCGGGATTGGGCTGGTGATGAGGCGGTGGACTCCAATCTGCCAGATCGATATTACTATAGGCAGTGAAGACGATGTGCTTAGATGGACGCTCAAAGTTTTTGGGGCATTCTCGATGAGGTCTGTAAGAACTGCTATCCTCGGGATAGGTCAGCCGCATCACCCTATTGTGCACTATTGGCAGACCTGCATCCCCAAGAAGTGGTCTATACTCATGTAGAGAGCCATCAACAAGAGACTGCCCACCGACGAGATCCTAAACACCATTGGGATTAGTCTCGCGTCTGCCTGCAATTACTGTAATGATCGTCAGATGGAGACCATTGACCACATCTTTTGTCAAGGGACCCTGCCTGATCATTCTTAGAGGACCCTCAATCTGCTCTACAACATTAATCCGGGCGGTGGACGCTTCTACGATCTGGCAGGCGCCAGGGGTTCTGCCTCCCACGGCCACCAGATCATCGCAGCGGCCGCCACGTGGGTGTTATGGAAAAATTACAACAAGGCGAGATACGACGGCCTCCAATACTCGGCCGATCAGCTCATACGGGATGTCTTCCGTCAGTGCCGTAAACGCATCTCCCATTGCTCGTACATCCCGAGTACTTTTTGGTCCTCTACTCTCCCTTAACTCTTGATGGTTGAGGTCCTTCCATCCTCCTTCGTTCCATTTTGGTGGTATACTTGTATAGGCTTTGTCATTTTGTGTCTTGTATACTTGGACTGGGCTCGGCTTTTCGAGCCTTTTTAATAAATGGAGGGGGTTTCTTTAATATATATATATATATATAATTTTATTTTATATATACATATATATATATATATATATATATATATATATATAATTTTATTTTATATATATATATATATATATATATATATATATATATATATATATATTCCCCCCACCCTCCATCAAGGCGCTCCTTCCCTCGTGTCCCCCGCATCCCCCTGCCCGGATCCTTCGCCTTCAGCCCCCGACCCCCTCTCCTCATCACTCCCCGAGGCTCCTGCTTCCCCACCACCGGCGCCCCGACCCGCTCTCGGGTCCGCCGTCCCCGTGGCCCCCTCTCAGGCAGCCCAGGACGCTCCTACTCCACCCCGTTAGGCGGTAGTTGGTGTACAGCCGGCGCCCACCACTTGTCGCAGTGTGGCTTTCTCCGCTGGCTCCCCCGTTGCTCCTCCTTTCCCATCTCCTCGGGCAGATCATCCTCGGTAGCCCCCTCACCCCCATTCCACACCACCAGCATCCTCTCACCCCAGTTGTCGAAGCCGCTTTCCTATTCCGGGATCCAGGGGCCACCTCCTCCCGGCTCAGCCCAACCTTCTTTCGCAGCCGTCTTGTGCCCGGATTTGGTCTCTTTGAAGGGTCACCCTCTCCCCGACGTCATTCTCCTGGACATTGAATACTCTCTGGACTATTCTACGCCAGTTGTCCCTTTCTTCGACCTGGAATTGACATCGTTGTCTACGGCTTTTTTCCACACATTCATTCTAAAATTTTCTACCGGATGCCCCAAGCTCTCCAGGGTCCAGGAGGTGATAGCCAATTGGAAACTATCGTCGGATTATCGAGTGGCACCCCTCGACCCCAGACATATCCTCCTACACCTCTCCTCCGAACGCGACCACAGAACCGTGTGGTCCAAGGGCACTTGCAGGATCGATTCCCACCAGATGAAGATAATCAAGTGGTCTCCAGAATTCAACACCAAAGAAGACTCAGCCACGATCGCAGCTTGGGTGACCCTGTCCAACCTTCCACTCATATGCTTTGTCCCAGCGGCACCAAGGCGTATTGCCAACTCCATCGGGACGTATGTGGCTACGGCGCCAGAGACCAGTAACCTCACCAAGGCTCACTATGCCAAAATCTGTGTGGAACTCGATCTCACCTCTGATCTACCCAACTTTATCACCATCGAGCTGGGTAATCAAACCCACACCCAATAAATCCTATACGACAACAACGTTCTGTTCTACAACCACTGCCATTTAAGAGGCCACCTACCTAAGCATTGCCACCGCCTCCATCCAAAGCTCAAGAAGAAATCAGTCCAGAAAGACAACGAGCACAAAGAGGGGAGGTCTCCCACGGCACCCCTCCTTCCACTCCCGAACTCTCATACCAGATTCGATTCCAGTAACGGCAAGAAAGCCTCCAGCGAGACCCCTAGCAGTGCCCTGATCCCCTTCATCCGCCAACCCATCGCTCTCGCCAACCAATTTGACAGTCTAGTCTCGGAGGACTCGGTAGCACCAACGGAGTCAGGTAACTCTATAGATGTCCCAGGGCTCCCCGAGATAGCGCCCGATTCCCCTAAGACGAAGAGGACAGAGACGTCTGCCGAATCCAGCAAAGCAGAACATCTACACTCCAACGAAGACCAAGGGGATGATACCCTGGCCATCCTCCCTAGTGAAGCCGACCAACAATCCTCCAGAAAAAACCCAGTTGAAGAAGCCCTTGTCATCCTCGAGCCTGACCAAGTTATTAGAGGACATCAGATACAAGCTACCGGATTCCCTATCCAGCAGGCTATCCTGCAGATTGAAAGTACGAGCGATTCCCTGGCCATCCCTACGGAGGTCCTCATCGTAGACTCCGCATGAGATCAGTTAGACCCTCCCTCAGCTCTGCTCGAGCAAACCACTCGGGACCCCCCCACCGCAACGACCACGGAAGCGTCTATCTCCCGCCGGATCAAGACAGGCATAGACGAAATTGCCACCATCCATACCAGATCCGCTGCCAAGTGGAACAAAAAAACCCTCCCTAATCATCATTATTGCTTAACATCCTATCGTGGAACGTCCGCAGCCTGGCCAACAAACCTACTTTAAGGAGAATTTCCAGCCTTCGAAAAATCCACAAGATTGAAATCCTCATTATTATCGAACCCAAAATCCTCCCCAAAAGATTAAAATCTATCCAGCTGGCTCTGGGCCTCCCCACGGCCATCACAGGCAGGCATGACATTTGGATCCTCGGCACGAAGGACGTCAAACTCGGAGTCATCCAGGACTCCAGGCAAGCTCTCTCATATTCGGTTGCTCACTCCACGCTTCCCGAGCGTGCCATCCTCTCAGCGGTCCACGACAGCTGCGACATCGCTGAGCAAAACACCTCTGGAATGACCTTCTGGACACCCATCTCCATAACACTAATTCTCTTTGGCTCTGTATCGGGGACTTTAATGCGATCACTTGTAGAGAAAAAAAGATTGGAGGCCAGCCCCCGCCCGTATCAGCCATGCAAGACTTCAACAACTTCATCTTCAACGCTCATCTCTCCCCTCTCTAGTTCAATGGCAACGGATTCACCTGGTGCAACATGCAGGAAAGTGACCGCTGTCAATACTCTCGCTTGGACAGAGCCCTCATGAACGTACACTGGCACGGAATGGGGACCATCACCTCCCTGTCCCATCTCAACTCCACAGAATCCGACCACGCCCCTCTCCTGGTGGAAATTAAAAACAACACAAATCCTTCCAAAAAGAATTTCCAATTCCTCGACTTTTGGACAGATCACCCATAATTCTTGGGTATCGTGGCGGAATCATGGAATCGCCAGGACTCCCCCAATCCCCTTATTAGGGTGAGCAACAAGCTCAAAGCCCCGAGGAAGGCCCTTTCCAATTGGAGCAAACTTGCCTTCGGGGACATTTTTCAAGCAGTTCGGGTAGCGGAGGACGACGTCACACGAGCCGAAGCCATTTTTACTGCGGACCGATCCCCCGCGGCCAGGCGAGATCTGAACCTAACCAAGGCTATGCTCAAATTCAGGCTCAAAGTTGAGACAGACTTCTGGAAGCAGAAAGCGAGGCTGAAATGGGACAGCAAGGGGGACAAAAACTCGAAATATTTCCACGCCTGTGTCAATGGCCGTAAACACAAACTATCGATCCACCATACCACAGACGAAAATAGGAATATTATAACAGACTACAAAAGTATCCAAGTGGCGGCTGCCGAATTCTTCTCCAAATTATTCTCCAAAGAGACGGTCCACAAAGACACTTCCTTCCTAGACCAAATTCCCACACTCATCAACGACCACGACAATGCCCAACTGGAGCGCCCCCTTACCGATTAGGAAGTGAAAGAGGCTGTGTGGGCTCTGAACGAGCATAGCGCCCCTGGCCTGGACGGTTTCTCTGGCGTATTCTTTTACACCTGCTGGGATATTATCAAGCAGGACATCACCGAAGCGGCTACTGCTTTCCTCGAAGGAGCTTTCTACCCCAAAGCCATCTCCAGCGCCAACCTCATCCTTATCCCGAAAAAGGATAACCTGGTCTCCTTCCGTGACTTTCGGCCCATCAGTCTTTGCACCTTCACCAACAAAATTATATCCAAGATCATCGCCACCAGAATGGCTGAAACACTTCCCAAAATCATCTCTGAGGAGCAAAGTGGGTTTATTCGTAGGAGGAACATCCAGGACAATATCATGCTAGCCCAAGAGCTAATCACTTGTATAAAATTTCCTGCTAGAGGGGGCAACATCACCATCAAAATTGACATGGAGAAATCTTATGACCGACTGGACCGGCAATTCATGATCTGGGTCTTCAGGGCATTCGGATTCTCGGAGAATTGGACCAACACAGTATGAAGATCCATCAACAACTCATGGTTCTCCATAGTAATCAACGGCCAATTCGAAGGGTTCTTCAAATCTAGCCGCGGTGTTAGACAGGGCGACCCTCTATCATCTACAGTCTTCATCATAGCAGCTGATGCCCTCAGCAGAAACCTCAACAACATGGTCAGCACCCCCAACTTCCAGCACTATCACACATCCAGTGGATGTCCTACCATCACCCACCTGGCCTTCGCAGATGATTTACTCATATTCTCATCCGAAGACGTTGCTTCGATGGAGGTAGTCCATAACACCCTGAAGAAGTATGCCAGTTGCTCAGGGCAGAAGATTAATCATTCCAAGAGCATAATCTACGCCCACCACAGCATCAAAAGAGAGAACGCAGTCAGACTCTCCAACTTAACTTCATTTTCGGTGGCGCACCCCCTGTTCAACTATCTTGGTTGTCCCCTCGTGTATGGGAAATCTAACCCTGGTATCTTTGACAACTTGATCACCAGAATTAGGAACAAAATCGAGGGATGGCATAACGCCACTTTATCTCCAGTCGGCAAGATAATCCTCATCAAACATGTGCTTAATTCCATCCCCATCCACACCCTGGCGGCGTGCTCCCCGACTAAGAAGGTCATCGCGTCTATCGAGCAGATCTTTTGTGACTTCTTTTGGAGGCACAACAAAGGGCAAGACAAACACCACTAGGCTAGCTGGGATACCATGGCCCAACCAACCGAGAATGTGGGGCTGGGATTCACAAGCTCAATCATATTGTCAAAGCTTTCTCGATAAAATTATGGTGGAAACTCCGCACGAGTAGTAACCTTTGGACTAATTTCATGAAGGCCAGGTATTACAAACACATCCACCCAGCGATGGCAATATCCAACAGCACATCTTCTGCGGCGTGGCATCGTATCCTTAGGGGCCGCGAGTTGGCCGAGCCAACGATGAGACTCCACCTGGGTGAGGGGGAGTCGAACCCATTCTTGGAGAGATGGGTAGGTGACAGCTATATCCCGAATATCACGGCGACCCCCAGCAACAGTAGCATTAGAGACCTGTGGAACACCACCACCAACGGCTGTAACTGGGACAAGATCCGCGAGTGGTCCGGTAGCGGAACGGTTGACAGCATTCGTCTCCACGGTCTTTGCCTCCAGCGCGGAGCTGATGCGCTGAGTTGGTCGCTGGAGGCTTCCGGAGCATTCTCAATGAGCTCGACGAGACTCGCTATCCAAGGGCCCGGACGACCGCATCTTCCCATTGCACACTATTGGCATTCCTGCATACCAAAGAAGTGGTCATTCCTCATGTGGAGAGTCATTAGGAAGAAACTTTCGACTGACAAGATCCTTAACTCCATCAGTATTATCCTAGCGTCAGCGTGTAATTGTTGTTCCGACCGTCAGATGGAGATTATTGACCACATCTTCCGGGAGGGTAGCCTTCCAGACAAGATTTGGAGGACCCTTAACCAACACTAAAACATAGCGCCAGGGGGCAGTCGCTTCCACGATCTGCTGGCCAACTGGGGCTCTACTTTCCACGGCCACAAGATCGTCGCAGCGGCCACCACGTGGGTAATGCGGAAGAATCGCAACAAGGCGAGATACGAGGGTCACCAATACTCAAACGCCCAGCTATTCAAAAAATCTATCGACAATGCCGCAAACGGAGCACCCCTGCTCCCACAGCCCGCAATCATTCTGGAACGCAAGCCCCTCCTAGCTTTGGAGGTCCCTCCGCCCTTCTCCCTATCTTCTTCTTTTTGCAGTATACTTGTATAGGCTTTCTTTTCTGCCTTGTATACGGATCAGGCTTCAGCATTTTGAGCCTTGATTAATAAAAGGAGGGGGGGTTATATATATAAAATATATATATATATTATATATATATAATATATATATATCTATATATAATATATATATATATATATATATATATTATATAAATATATATTATATTTTATATATTATATATATATATATATATATATATTATATATATATATATTATATATAAATATATATATATAAATATATATTAATATAAAATATATATATAAAAAAATATATATATATATAAATATTTATATATATATATATATATATATAATATATATATAATATATATATATATATAATATAAATATATATATATAAATATATATACATATATTATATATATAAAAAATATATATATATAAAATTATAATTATATATAATATATATATATATATATATATATATATATATATATATATATAATATATATATATATATATATAGATATATATATATTATATGCCGGGCGCTTGTAGCTCAAGTGGCTAGGCACCGGCACTTGGGCATCGGACGGAGTTCGATCCCCCACGGGGGCGGCTTGGTGGTTCGCCCACGGCCCCCGGGCCAAGCGGTGGCTGGGTGTCTTTGACACGGCCGCTTGGTTTTAAAAAAAAATTATATATATATATATATATATATATATAGATATATATATATATATATATATATATAGGGCTCTCCCTGCTGCCCGATCCCTCTCCTCCCCCCCCCCCCCCCACCCTCCCTTTCCCTCCCGTCTTCCCCTCCTGGCACCCTCCGCCGCCCGACGCCTTCGCCCGCCCGCCTGTAGGCCGCCGGCGCAGACGCCCTCCCCCTCCGCTCTCCGTCGACGTCGTCGCCGTCACCCGCCTCGTGTATCCGTACCATGCCGCTCCCCTCCCGAGGCGGGAGACCTCCTTCGTCCTGCCGGGAGTCCCGGCCCGGCCGTTCTCGCTTCGGGCGGCGACGCGGCCATCGCGTTCTTCCCTCCCCTCGATTCTAGGACCCCCTCCTCCTTGGAGTTCCCCTGCCGCCGTGCCCGTTAGTGCCGGAGGGAGCCCTCTGCTCCCACCCTCTCCCTGCCGATTGTCGACTCGGAGCAGGGGCTGATCAGTCCACGCTGTGGTTGACGTAGCCGGCCGACGACCCACCTCCCTTCCCCTCCCCTCCCAGGCCGGGTTCCAATCTCTTCTCCCCCTCGTGCTCGCTGGCCGCAGGAGCTCATCGCCCTGGTCGACCGTTCCTCGACGTTGCTCTGGCAGACCGTCCCTGCGGTGGCGCCCCCGCTGAGCTGGCCGCCCCCCTCCGCCCCTTGCCCGGCCGTGTCTCTCCGCTTCAGACAGTGGTCCCAGGCGCCGCCGTACCCCCTCTGTGGTGGCCTCTCCTCCCCGCTCCCGGAGTACATCCCGGTCGACGACCGCTCGGCCGGCACGCCCTCAGTTCCCCCCCAGGTGGCGTGCTCTGGTCCGCCGACGTCACTTCCATCTCGTCCACCCACGTGGGCCTGTTGCCTTGGGAACGTGTCTCGGGGTCCGAGCTTTGACGCGCCAGCCTGTGCGTCCTCGGAAGACCCGCCCGTCCCATCTTTCGCTCAGTGTCAAAGGAGCGGTTTGCGCAGGGAGGGTGTTTCCCTCTGCTGGGGACCCGGGTCCTGAGGTGACCCACGTGGCCGCATCCTTTGCACGGTCTGAGGAACCGCTCCTTTGCGTAGAGACTTCTGGAGCCTCTCTTGCGCAGCGCGTGGGCCCTCCTACGAAACAACCACCTCCCTCCCCCTTGCGCCGTCTGGTCAGCACAGTCTGACCCCCCTATCGAAGTTGGTGCAGCGCTTTTGGTTCAGCACAGTTTGGCCCCACCCCTTGCGCGGTTGGCTCAGCGCTCCTCGACCCTCGTGGGCCCCCAACCTCCCCTCCTCCCCCTTCGGCCTTCCGGACCCCGAGCCGTTCACAGACAGATCTTCTCGGTCGCGTTCTCTGATCGTGACAGTCCATCCTCCCCCCTGTCACCGACCCCGCGCTGGCCACGCCCCCGGTCGCTCCCTCGTGGCCCAACTCCGCCTTCTCCCGGTTGGGCAAGCCCGCCCCGACCGCTCCCCCGGCCCCCTCCGGACGTGGAGCTACCTCCTTTTCCCCCTCACCAGTCCCCGCCCTTGGCGCGTCTCGCGATGCCCTCTCGGACAGCCCCCTGCTGGGTCAGGCCCCGGTTCCCCAGGCGGTCGACGACGATGTCCCTTCCCCCACAGGCCTTTGCCTGCTCGGGCTCTCCCTTGGCGCAAGCCTCCTTTCCCCCGGCTTTTGCTGGTGTGGGTGCCTGACCGACGATCGTTCCTCGCCCCCGCCCTCAGGCGGTACTCTCCCGAGCTCCACGGTAGACCCCCTCTCCCTCCGGGCTCTAAAAGATGTTGCCCCCTCCTCGAGACGCGGATCGCCCTCTGCCCTGGACCCGTCATCATCCAGAACCCTCCCCAGTTCCCTCTCCTTTGCGGACGCCCTGAGACCTGATCGGGTTAGGTCTGGCCCTTTTCGGCCGCGGAAGTGGTCCTGCCTGATGTCAATCTGACGCCTCCGCGGACGGATACCCTATCCGGGTCCCCTTCTCCTGTGAGGAGATCCGCTCCCTCGCTTCCCCCTTCAGCAGAACTTTGGTTCTCAAGTTCGGATCCGGATGCCCTAAAATTACTATCGTTCGGGAGGCCATCTCTCGATGGGGACTGTCGGCATCTTACCGGATAGCCCCCCTCGACCCCAACACCTGTTTCTTCATCTCTCCTCCGACCAGGACTACAGCAAAGTGTGGATAAAAGGCACGACCAAAATTGACACTCAGTTTGCCAAAATTGTCAAATGGTCACCGAACTTTAACCCCAAGATCGATTCGACCATCATCACCTCCTGGATCACCCTCCCCAATCTCCCCTAGTTTGCTTTCCTGCTGCTGCCCTCAGGAGGATCGCCAGCTCTTTCGGAGTCCTAGTGGCCATTGCCGAAGAAACGAGAAATCTCTCTAAATGTAACTACGCAAAGATTTGCGTAGAACTGGACCTCACAAACGAGCCCCCAAAGTAATAGAGATAGAACTCGGAGATCAATCTTTCAGTCAAACGCTGGTTTACGATAACAGCATTATTTTCTGTCAACACTGCCAAATGTGCGGGCACTCTCTACAACACTGCTTCCGTGCTCACCCAGAACTCAAGAAACCTGTCCCCAGGAGAAGAGATACCGGCAGCACCCCCATCCCGCTCCACAACGCGATCCCCCTCAACCCTCCACCTCCTACCCGGAGTCCCCCCACCCTCTCTGCGGTCTCCGTACCACCCCTTCCTCTCGCCATCACTCTCCACATTCCAGCGAAGAGATAGTCTCGAAGCAGCTGATGGCGCTCCTGAGCTGCAGTTCTCTGATTGCCTCCCTAACCCATCATCCCCCTCTCTCGCCATTCATCTCCATAATTCCTTCGCAGCTCTTGAATGTGATCCGATGATTGCTCTCCTGAGACGCCAACCGCCGGACCTACCCAACACCCCTACCCCTCCACCGTCCGGCCTCGACATAGCTTCCCTCCTACACAACCACCCATCTCCCCTCTCTCCCTCGCTGCCCCCCCCAAGCATCCTCCTCCTCAACAGTGCTTCCCGATGCCCAGTCTTCGGCCGGGACCAACGGTGCGGTAGCCAGGGCTCCGTCCTCAGTCGCTTCGCCCCCCCCTTCGATCGGCCATTGTTCCCCCACGCCCGTCCTCCCCTCTCTCAGGAAGATTCTGGCAGGCTCAGACAGCGGGCTTCCTTGATCGGGACAATCCTCTTTTGCTCTGACGGAGTGCGAAGACTGCGACATTTCCCCTACAGCTGTCGCTGTCGTTTACTCGAGTTCCGACCGGACTCTAGCTCCAGTCAGCACCAGCACCGAAAACAACTCTCTCAAGAAAAAGAAAAATCCAAGAAACAAAGGCAGCGTACGACGATGACCACGAGATCCGCGCAAAGCTGCAAAACCCCCCTACCTCCTACTCTAATGCCTAACATCCTTTCTTGGAATGTTCGAGGCATTGGAATAAACAGACTTTGAATCGGATCAGCAGCATTACCAAATCGCATCGGATTGATCTACTTGTCATTATCGAACCCAAAATACCTCACAAAAGAATGAAAGAAATTCAACTCAAGCTGGGATTCCCCTCCGCGATCACCGGGTGTCACGACATTTGGATCTTCTTCGCGGCAGATTTCGATTTGGCATTATCAACGACTCCCCTCAAGCCCTCTCCTGTTGGGTAGAGCACCCCGTCTTCAAGTCCCGCATTCTCCTTTCGGCCATCCATGGCAGCTGAGCATCCCGGAGCGTAAACTTCTTTGGGAGCTTCTGTCGGGCCCCTCCCTTCCTCACGACGATTTGCCATGGCTTTGCATCGAGATTTTAACACGGTCTCTTGCAGAGAGAAAAATCCGGTGGTCGTGACCCCCCTCTTTCGGCCATGGAGGACTTCAACAATTTCCCTAACCGCACACCTTTCCGCCATCCCCTTCCACGGCAACCAGTTCACTTGGTGCAACATGCAAGATGGTACGCGTAGGCAGTACTCCCGCCTTGATCGTGCCATGGTGAATGACTGTTGGGTATTTGGGGTTGACCAGTAAGCTGTCGCACCTGAACTCCACTGAATCTGACCATTCCCCCCTCCTTCTTGAGATCAACTCCACTCATAATCGCATCAAAAAATCCTTCGCTTCCTTGACTTCTGGCGCCACCCCCAGTTCATGCACATCGTGGAAGAGGCTTGGGCTTCTGTCTTTCACCCGGATCCTGGTCAGATTTGCTACCAAACTTAAAGCCACCAGGAAAGCCCTCACGGCTTGGAGCAAAATTGCGTACGGAGACATTTTTCAAGCCATTAAGGATGCTGAAGACGATGTAACACGTGCGGAGATTGATTTCACCCTCATCAGTTCCCAGGAGAATCGTGCCTCTCTCAACCTCGCCAAGGCCATCCTCAAATCTAGAATCAGGGTTGAATCTGAATTCTGGAGACAAAAGGCTAGATTAACCTGGGACTTGGAAGGGGACAAGAACTCTGCCTTCTTTCACAAATGCGTCAAAGGACGCAGAAGCTCTCTCAAGATCCATCGCATACGCGATGATAATGGCCAACTGCTGGACGATCAGGTGAACATCCAGACGGCAGCCACGAACTACTTCTCCAACATGTTTGCTAAAGAGGCCGTGTTGAAAGATGACGGATTCCTGTCCGAGATCCCCTCCCTGATTTGTGACAGGGATAACGAGAGCCTCCGCGCTCCCCCTCTGTCGATGAGATTAAGACAGCGTGTGGTCCATTAATGCCAACAGCGCCCCGGGTCCGGACGGATTCAACGGGGTGTTCTTCCGCTTGCTGGGATATCATTCGGTCCGACCTCGGGGAAGCCACTACCGCTTTTTTTCAAGGAGCCACTTATCCGAAATCCATATCCTCCGCACACATCATCCTCATTCCCAAGAAAGACAATCCGGACACCTTCAAAGACTTCAGACCCATCAGCCTCTGCACTTTCACCAACAAAATTATCTCTAAAATCATCGCCTCCAGAATGTCGCACATCCTCCCCAGAATCATCTCCGAAGAGCAAAGCGGCTTCGTCAAAGGTCGCAATATCACCGATAATATCCTCCTGGCTCAAGAGATGATCACTTGTATGAAATTCCCGTCCAGGGGGGAACGTTGCCATCAAACTGGATATGGAAAAAGCCTACGATCGTCTTGATTGGCAGTTCATGATCTGGGTGTTCAGAGCCTTTGGTTTTGCGGAACCGGTTATCGACATCATCTTTAGGTCCATCAACAACTCCTGGTTTTCCACTGTCATCAACGGCCAGCCTCAGGGTTTCTTCAAAGCTACTCGAGGAGTTAGACAAGGAGACCCCCTCTCCTCCACCATTTTCATCATCACGGCTGAAGCCCTGAGCAGAAACCTCAAAATCATGCCGAGATCTCCTGGGTTCCAACACTTTCACACAACGACCGGCTGCCCTCTCATAACTCATCTTGCGTACGCGGACGACATCCTCATTTTCTCCGCTGGCGCTATTGGAGCCATTGAGGTGGTTATGAGAACCCTTGCTAAGTACACCCGTTGCTCTGGGCAGAAAATCAACAACAGCAAGAGCGTGATCTACACGCATCATAAAGCCGATAGAACTCACTCGGCTATGCTGTCCTCCATGACCTCCTTCTCCACAGCGTACCCCCCTTTCCTGTACTTAGGCTGCCCGTTGGTGTACGGCAGAGCGAACTCTGGGATCTTTGCTCACATGGTTGGCAATATTCGTCAGAAAATTGCGGGATGGCACAACGCCACCCTTTCCCCCGGGGAAGTTAATTCTCATTAAGCACGTTTTATCCTCCATCCCCATATACACCCTAGCGGTGTGCTCGCCCCCTCAAAGTGCTACATTCTATTGAAGCCATCCTCGCCAACTTCTTTTGGGGTCATCTCGAGGGACAGAACAAGCATCACTGGGCCAGTTGGGCCACCATGGCCAAACCTACTGAAGAGGGGGGTCTGGATTCTGCAGGCTCGCGCACATGGTCGACGCTCTTTCGGCGAAATTGTGGTGGAAAATACGCTCTGAAACCTCGATCTGGACCAGGTTCATGAGAGCGAGATACTCCAGATTCTGTCACTTAACTGAGGCGTCTGCCAACTGCAGATCCTCAGCGTCGTGGCGGCGCATCCTCCGTGGTCGTAGCCTGGCGGAACCACACTTACGCCTGACCCTGGGCAATGGTCATTCACAGGCCTGCAAGGAACGCTGGTTGGGGGATGATCTCCTCAGGCCCAAGCTATTACTCCGCCGCTGTTTGAGATCCGATTTATGGGATGAGGACGCGTCAGGGTGGAATTGGGATAGGGTTCGTGATTGGCTGGGCCCGGCAGCCTTGGCGAGCCTAGGTGCTTCTAATCTGTCGATCAATGACGCTCATGACGTGCTCAGATGGTCACCCAACCAGGGAGGCGTGTTCACCCTAGCTTCGGCCAAGCCAGCATCAGAGACATATCCTACGACATCCCCTTCCGCCAAGTTTTGGCACTCGTGCATTCCGAAATGGTCCATTCTCCTCTGGCGTGCCGCGTCGGAAACTCCCCACCGATGATGCCGTCAAATCCTTCGGATATAGTCTGGCGTCCAGATGCCACTGCTGTGTTAATCATCATCCTGAATCTGTCGATCATGTTCTGCTTTCTGGGGAGTCTGCCTCTCACATTTGGACTCAACTCCACTTCAGGTACAAGATGGTCCCCACAAACGGGGGCATCAACGATCTGCTGGCCAGATGGAACTCGTCTCACGGCCATCAGATCGTCGCTGCCGCCGCATTTTGGGTATTATGGAAAAACAGGAACAAATACAGATTCGAGGGCCGTCAGTTCCCGCCTCCTCAATTGTACAGCGAGGTGGTTCGGCAAATCTTCAAAAGAAAGAGGTGTTGCTCTCACACCTCGAACCAGTTTTGGGGCGCCCTGGGCTGCTGACTGGGCAGGGTCGCTGTTCCATCGGGATAGCGCTTTGACCGCCTAACCTTCTGATGCTCGGTCCTGTTACCGTTTTGTGGGCAACACTTCGTGTTTTTTTTTCTTTGCTTCTTTCCTTGTCTTTGTTTTGGGTCGGTCGTCGCGCGAGGCGCGCTTACTTGTATAGGCTTCGGCATTTTGCGCCTATCATTCAATAAAGGTTCGGTTCCCCTAAAATATATATAATATATATAATATATATATAATATATATATATATATATATATATATATATATTTTATATATATATATATATAATATATATATATATATATATATATATATATATATATATATATATCCCATAAATGGAATATTACCTAAATATATAATAAATCAGAATTTATTTATTAACAAAACTGAATATTTAGTATATATATTAATAAAACTTTTATAAATAAAAACTCTATCAATAAAATACCTATTTAAATAATATAAAAACACTGAAAATAATATTTAAATAATATAAAAAATAGAGAAATATTATAAATGACTATATTAATCCTATTCAGGAATGTGGGGTGACAATACTGCCGAAGAAGAAAGAAGGATATGTCTCCTTTGGTAATAATCTTAAAGGGTATATAGTAGGTATTGACAACATTGGTAAGGCTCTCTATCCGGTGATTAGATGTCTATCTCGTAACCGAGTTAAAACATAATCTACTCAACATAAGCCATTTAACTGACTATGGTTATGGTATTAACTTTGTCAAATACAAATGTACTATAGTTGATAACTCAACTGGTAGTACTATCTTTGAAGGTATTAGGGAAGACAATATATGTTTTCTATCTATTGGAAAAGGCTAACAAAGCAGGTAGATGCTTAATCGCTAAGAATGATGAAGTCAACTATGACATATAAACTCGATCATGCAAACATGGATACAATTTTAAGACTTTCCACAAAGAAGTTGGTACGAGGCTTACCGGACATCTCTTTCAAGAAGGATACGGTAGTAGTGAATATGAAAAGAATAAAGCTACCCGATCCACTTTTAAGTCCAGAACGCTAAAAGTACCACTAGACCTCTACAATTACTGCATATAGATTTATGTGGGCCTAGTAGAATTGCTAGCCTAGGTGGTAAGTTATTGATTTTTAATAGTAGATGATTTTCCTAGATACACGTGGGTATATTTCCTTGTACGCAAAAATGATGCATTGTCGGAATTTGTCTTATTTTGCAAGAAAGTTTAGAATGCAAGTGGTTTCATGATCACTCGTATTAGAATTGATCATAGTGGCGAATTTGAGAATACAAAGTTTGAGCAATTTTATGACATATACACGGTTATCTGCATGAGTTCTCTTACCCTAGGACTTCGCAACAAAATGGAGTTGTGGAACGTAAGAACATGACTCTATCTGAAATGTCTAGAGTTATGTTAAACCCGTTTAGTCTATCTAAATACTTTTGGGCTGAAGCTGTCAATACCGCTTGCTATGTTCTCAATATGGTTCTAATTTGACCTAAATCGAAGAAACTCCCTATGAGTTATGGTTTGATATGACACCATCTATTTCTTATTTCAAAATCTTTGGTTGCAAATGCTTTATCCTTAATACTAAAGATAATTTGGAAAAATTTAACGAAATGGCCGATGAAGGTATTTTCTAGGTTATACGGCCAAAAACAAAGGGTACCGAGTCTTCAACCAAAGGACCATGGCCATCGAAGAGTCAGTAAATGTTACTTTTAGCGAACTGAATCAACAAACAATCGACGATGATGATGAAGACATTAGTACGCCAAGTATAACACCTGCAGAACCTTCAAGCACAGCACCAGCTTATCCTCCAGGCAGATCTCTACAGAATAGAAGCCGGAACCAGCTACCTTGAAAGTTTGCCAAAAATATAAAGTTTTTGGCTGACCATCCCAAGGACTTGGTAATAGGTAAGATTACCAGGGGTGTAAGTACTCGTTCCTCAAGCAAATTTATTTTACAGCTAGAACCCAAACTATTGAAGAAGCATGTAGCGATAATTTTGGTTAGATGCGCCTATGCAAGAGGAATTAAACCAATTTAACGGAATCGAGTTTGGGAACTTGTTCCCAAGCCCATTGATCATCCGGTCATTGGCACCCGCTGGGTATTCCGAAAGAAACTTAATTAGAATGGTTTAGTTACTCATAACAAGGCTCGACTCGTATCTCAAGGATACAACCAAGAGGAAGGTATCAACTA
The DNA here is from genome assembly GCA_029216955.1 of Iris pallida. Taxonomy (NCBI): domain Eukaryota; kingdom Viridiplantae; phylum Streptophyta; class Magnoliopsida; order Asparagales; family Iridaceae; genus Iris; species Iris pallida. Next base: position 16,055 of record JANAVB010036596.1, on the reverse strand, counting down.
TGATGAGACCTATGTCCCATTTGCGAGATTAGAATCCATTTGCATGTTATGTGCATTTGCATGTTTTCATAATTTTAAACTTTTTCAAATGGACGTTAAAAGTGCATTTCTTAACAATTTTATTAAAGAAGAAGTTTATGTAGCTCAACCTCCAGGTTTTACGGATTTTAAAAATCCTGATCATGTTTTCAATTTGAAGAAAGCCTTATACGGTTTGAAACAAGCCCCTCGTGCTTGGTATGATCGTGTAAGCTCTTTTCTACTTGATAACGGTTTTACAAAAGGGAAGGTTGACACTGCACTTTTTTATAAAATATTTTAAAGGAGATCTTTTTTTAATTCAGATTTATGTTGACGATATTATTTTTGGATCTATTGATGAAGCTCTTTGTCAATTTTTTTAAGGTTTATGCATAATGTTTGAAATGAGCATGATGGAAGAACTTAAATTCTTCTCTGGACTATAAATCAAACAAATCAACAATAGGACGTTCATAAATCAAGCTAAGTACACAAAAGACTTGCTAAAGAAGTTCGACCTGGAAATTGTCAACCTCTTGGCATTCTGATGGAAACTTCAACCAATATTGATACTGATGAACAAGGCAAACCGGTCGACATACGTAAGTATCGAGGTATGATTGGTAGTTCACTTTATTTACCTGCTAGTCGCCCTGATAAAATGTTTAGTGTTTGCTTGTGTGCACGCTTCCAAGCAAACCCTAAGGAATCAAACTTGTGCGCGGTTAAGCATATCTTTCATGTCACTCCCCAGTATGGAAATACTGGGGGTAACTAGGCCAGCTATACCATATGAGGTATGCAAACGTCATACGACGATCGTGGCTGTCAAGAGACAAGGGGGTGCATGCTACAATCAAGTCTCCTATGGTCTCACAGAACATCTATGTCTCAATCAATCAAAATAGAAGCAGTAAATAATAATCATATAAGACAAAGAAGTAAGGCGTCCCCGACGCTTCATCAAAATAAATCATGACCTAGCTATATAAAATGATAAGCTAGTGCCGAAAGCCATAGGTACTTAACCGTAGTCAGCTGCAGTCTGATTTAATTACAATTATGTAAAGGAAAACTAATATCTAAAACAACCGGCTAAACAGGTGCCGGTGCTAAATGCCAAGTACAAAATAGAAGATATCAGAACATGAAGAAGAGACCCACTCATGGTCCCTGGCGCCCATACTAATGGTGTGTACAATTATTTGGATAAAAGACTGGATCCTCTGGTGCTGCTACGATATTGGCCAAACAAAACCAGCGGGGTCAGGCCCCGAATAACAAGAACCACAAGGGAGCACAAAAGAGTGAGATAAACCCAAGCATAATAATAAAAATAAAGGCTTTCAGTCGTAACCTCGGTCCATAGTCTGTCATAGCACGATAAACCAATCCAACAACCAAATAAGGACATGGGTTGGACCACCCGCCATGACAGTCCACGTCCCTCGGCTACTAACGAAAGATACAAGGCACATTCAAGTCATTTTTCAAGCGGTCATTCATTCCTGCGGCTTTCTATATTTGGCAAAGTTATCCCCGCGATGGTGATTAAAAGGATCCTCAGATTGTGTCAACCCAACAGGGCTAGCCAAACCATCATATAATTAAATATAAACACATAGATTATGCACCGGTCCCCCGGTGGGCTACCGTGCTAAAACATGTAATACATAGCTCGTAGAAGTCGGATATAGTCATCCGCTATAGACGAATGAAACCATATCCATGGCGGCCAACCCGACACGTCAAGACTGGACCTGAGGTGGCTAGTATGGCACGATCTCGGGATTCTTCCCATCTAATGCATCTACCAAGTTAGTTGTCTAGTTAATCCTTAGGTTATCCTCAGATTTCATATATCGTGGTCATATGCTCACTTCTCCTAGATGTCATACAATGTACGAGTACCCCAAGAAAGGATCCGTACTGGCTCATGGAGTCATATGTATGTACCCCTTCTTGGTGTAATGTAGCACACAACACATACCACGTCATTGCTACCGACCATTCACTAAGTAAATGCTGGACTCTTGGGTGTATTGGAAGATATCACGTAGGAACACTTAGCACATAGGATAGCACCTCGGTGCTCACATAGATTGCACCTTAGTACACACATAGGTTTATCCAGCACTCGTATAGGTAGTCAGATCAAGAATGAGGGCCAAAACAGGAACGCAAGCAGTCGAGGGTTCATACGGTATGTGGGACACATACAGTCCGCAGGACACATGCGACTGAGGGTCTTGCGGCCAGACTCATGTGGCCAAACTGCTCATCTTCTCCAAAATTCGAGAAATATGGCCAGGGAACCCATAAACTTCAAACTTGCACAACTCGGCCAAAACAAAGCAAAATCTAACTTTTCAAAGGTCAAATTTGGGTAAAATGAAATGCTCTACCACATGGAACAACTAGATTTTGAAAACAAGCAAGTTTAATAGATCAAAACTAAGGAAAATCAAAAGACATAAACTTAGATCCACAAGTATCCATCCATCAAAACCGAAATTACCAAGTACTAAACTTTAAGAGATGATGAGAAGAACAACATAGACAAATAATATCAAAGGAAAAAAAATCAAGGATGAAAAATACACAAATATCTACTTTTAAGCAAGTTGTACTTGCCTAGAAGTTTGCTTGAGGAAAGTAAATAAAAGAGTGAATGAGGAGAGAGAGTGAGGAAGAGAATATACATAGGGGTTGGGTTACTAAAAGAAACCCTAATCTTAAGCATGCTCTAAACCATATGACTAATGACATGTTAAATGCTACATGATACAACTAACTAAATTATTTAAATAAAATCCTAACTACAACACGGTTCATATATCTTATCATCGAAGTAGTGAACCACGCCTACAACCAGACAAGGACAAGGGGTGGCATACTAATCCGCGACGAGATATTGTTTTATGCCATGGCCAGTTTCAAATACATGATACATGCAATCAAGATATAGGTGCCAGATACCATATACAGAAAAATAAAAAATTACGTATTTCGGGAACGGGGAGTGACATTTCAATACCTTAAAGGCACTTCTTCTGTCGGCTTATGATATCCCAAAACTACGTCCTTTGACCTAATCGGTTACTCGGATGCTGATTTTGCTAGATGTAAAGTATATAGAAAGAGTACTAACGACATGTGCATTTTCTATGTAAGGCTCTAGTCTCTTGGTTTGGTAAGAAGAAAATTCTGTCGTATTAAACTACTGAGGCTAAGTATATCGCCGCAAGATGTTGTCATGCACAAATTTGTGGATGAAGCAAACCTTAGAAGACTTTGTTTACAGTATTCACATATACCCATTTTCTGTGACAACACTAGCACTATTAATTTGACTAAACATCCTGTACGTTACTCACGCACTAGGCATATTGTAAACTCCATAAATTTTTACTACGATTTTTTTATATTTGAATTTGGTATTGATTTTCTTTTCCTTATTTGCTCGTGAGTGCAAATATGTGCGAGGTACATTTTTTGGAAAAACGTTTTGATTATAAATTTTATTTATATGGGATAGTTTTCTTAAAGTTGTGAGAAGTGGTGCGTCAAGATTTCCAAAAATATTATTTATTAAATTTTATTTAGTGTACAAATATAAGTAGTATTTTAGAAAACTATTATTTTATGGATATTATTCGTGTGCGAGCGACATGAAATGTATTTCGCGTCCATTGTGGATTTTCGAAGTACTAATTATTTTTATCAAAAAGGTTTTCAAATAATTAAATATTTAATAGTCATTTTTGAAATTAATATATTATTATTTTATTATTATAAAATACTATGAATATTGTATCATTTATATTAGGATTAAATCTTGATTATATCAGTAAGTAGTTTAAACTTATAGATAAGATTGAAAGTAATATAAAATCGGATCGGATCGAATTCAGATTTGATTTAGATCGATATAGTTTAAACTGATTTAAAATTTGTAGGGAATTATCAAAGGGAGTTTAAACGATTCCTATCCTTTATCAAACTGGGATCCCTCCACCCTACTATAGGGGGAGCCTCCAATATGTTTCATCTTCACAAATTACTCCACAAATATTCCTCCACAAGAATCGTGCATCGTGTCCTTGTACGTGTCCCCTCCCCGTCTTATTCCATATTTACATATACATGTTCCACCATCTTCATGTCAAAAATTCCCCGACACAAAACTCACAACCCAAATTCTAGCCTATAGATGCAGCCTCCAGTCACCTCCTATCGTCATCCCAGCCTTTCCGACCTCCGACACCCCTGGACCTTGCCACCACCACATCTGCGAACCGAACCCCTGCCACCGTACTCTAACGCTGCCACTCTGGCAATCTTGGCCATCGACTAACAGCCCTCACCAATCAAAGACTCCGCCACCATAACCCACATCCTCGGCCTACTTCGCCTGTGCACTAGGAACCACCACTGCAACCATCGTCACCCCCAGCACCACCACTGCCACATCGTCGTCACCCTAGCACCACCACCGCCACACCGTCGTCACTCCTGCACCACCCGCCAAGACCATGACTACCACCACCACAAACAGGAAAATAAAAATATATAATACATATGGAAAAGTCGGAGCCACGCGATCGTCGACACAGACCGTACCTCCGCTCGACCAAGTGGCCAGACCATCGCCACCGCCAGTAACGACACCGCCCCAAAAATCTAAAACCGCCACCATCACCGACGCCCAATGTGACGATCCCTCAAAATACTATACCATCAAATAAGAAAACAAGATCTAGAAACCCATGACCTAACCTCGCCGTCGCGCTTCATCGTCGGCGAATTTCCAGCGTCGCTCGCCCTGGCCTCGCCCGTCCTCTTCCTGTTCGTCGACAATGACTACACGCCCGCCTCTCTCGGCAGCACCGACACCGCGGGTCAGCCGCCTCCCTGTACCCCCCTGGCAGCACTGGCCCAGTGCCACACGCGGTGGAAGCGTGCGCCACAGACCTCCAATCCCTCCTGCATCCCATCCTCGCACGATCTCCCTCCAAGTCGGAACACCATATGAGCCTTTTCTTCCTATCCCTCTCCCGTTCCTTTTTTCATTCTTCTACTGCTGTTTCTTCAATTTCATTTTGTCTTCTCTTTCTTGTTTTCCCCCTCATAAAGAATGAAAGAAAGAACAGTGATGTTCTGTCCTTTTAAGTAGAGAGCAAAGTACTTTTGATATTCCTTTTTATTTTGTTTATAATTTTTTCACTATTATTACTTCTAGGTATGTATACATTATTATTTTATTTTATTAGTATTATAACTATTATTATTACTAGTATTTTCTTAAGCTGTGATGTGTGAAAGTAGAACATCTGCAGGATATTGAGTATATTTTTTATGATTTTATTGTATAGATAGATGGTATAAATCAGTCATATTATTTGTTGCTATAAGTACTACTATTATATATATAATATACTATTACTATATATTAATTATTATTATTATTATTTTGTTTACTAAATAATATTATTTGTATTTTAGAAGTTGTACAAATATTTTCTAGCTAATTTCAAAGTTGTTTTTAACACTAAAATGTTCTTCTTGAATTATATGTATATATGTCGTTTTTGGTCTAAGTGATTTAGAATTCATTTCAAATATTTACTAAGGCATATTTTAAATTTGGTGGATTATAGTATCCATCCTAAATCATATTTTTACAATTTAAGGGTTATAGCCTAAAAATGATTTTTTTTATTTTTGTAGTATGTATTTTATCAATAACTATTTCAACTAATAAAAATATAGTTTTCAAGTATTATAAAATAGTCCTCTAAATTTTTTATATATGGCTTATCAAATTTTCTTCAGGTTATCTTCCTGTCCATGATTACTTCCCATTTTTTTCATAATCCCTCGCCAAATTCTATCCTTCCTCCTATCAACTATAACTAATCTGACCGTCATGGACCCGATGACCAGTCCGTGCCATCATCGAAGGTCGTCTTGCATAGTTGAAATACTGGAGTGACAAGATGTGCCACCATGATCGTTGCACCACCCCGTCACACCAGGCAAGTATACCTTGCTATATTTACTGTCATATTATTATTTTTAGCATTTATTTACTTTGTTAGTTTTCTTTGTTATAAACTGTGCGTCCAAGCCATACTTGCGTGCAAGTGACTCTATAGTCGTTACTTTATTTTATGCATGTTGACTTAGTTTTAGCGGACTACCTTCTTGTTGGGGATATCCTTATTCTCCTTGGGCCATGACACTCACACTGCACGGTTTGAGACATTTTGCTAGGGGCACGACTTATGGACTGGCCATCACTATTGTCGTGTGACGGATAGATCGTAACTATATGATTAAGGTGTAGAGACTCGAGCAGTTACAAAACTGGACGGGTCATGGACATGACTTGGTCACTATGGGAAATATTGGGGGAGGAAAGTCACTAGTGCGTATGGAAGCCAAACAGGTAAACCATAGTTTTCGAAAGGAAATATGGAGATTATATTTGCAGATACCCTTTGACGTTTTGGACGTTACGGCCGCTACGTATGACTGGATGCCAGTTACGTCTTATAGTCTAAATTCCATCAATGCGCAATGAAAGTTGTCCTCTAAATTATATTAGACTGTTAGAATCCCCTTTGCATATTTGTGACTAGGTTAGTCTTTTGTATATTTTTTATTATTTTGACAGTTCATATTAGCATGTTCTTCATGTATCTTTTATGTCCCTATGAGGACCTGGTGATTTCTCAGGTGTGATTGTGATTTTTGCAGGTGCGCTAGCCAAGAACATAGTTTACAATCTACCTTCGCGATGCTAGCTTTCGGTTCGTCTTTGCTTTGTTCGACTTTTCCATCGTCACTATGTACTTCTTTTTTTTTTAGTAGATTTGCCTCTAACGTTTTGTACAAATGACTTTAATAAGTTATTTTATGATATATTGGTTTGGATGAGATTGTTTCATGGTTACTGTATTTTACAGCTTATGTATACATACGAGGTTTTCGTATATTGGAGTATCCTTCATATGTATGCAGCTGACATGTCTACGTACTTGGTCCTAAGTATTTTGGGACTGGGGCGTTACGTATTTTGTGGTGACTCATGTAGGTCAAGATAAATTATTTGGTTACTTTACCGTACCAAGCAAGCCTGCGTATAGATTAGAGTTAGGATCTCATCCACACCTGACCTCCTACCCGATTCTATTTTTGAACTCTTGCTTGACTCATTGATTTGCATCTTGCTTGATTCCTTCTATCATGATTCTTATCTTCCTTCATGCTTGCTAGAGGATAGGAAGATAACCCCTACTAGTTAGATGTCCTAAAAACCCTTAGCTTAACTCTTATAAGTTGGGTAGAAGGCTTAAGACCTAACCTCCCTTATGACGTTAACCAAGTCTTAGACCATAAAATAGTAGGATGATTGTATAGGCACAAACAAGACTTAGATCCTTATGGCACTCGGACTATTCATATTTTTCTTATTTCATCTACTCTCATGCTCATAGTTTTAACTATCTTAGCTAATGCTGCTAATATAGCCTAGTTTTGCAAGCTTATTATTATCGAGCTTGTTCAAGACATATGATATTGGGGACACCCACTAACATATTGTCTACTCAGAACCGGTGCATGATGGTCTAATCAACCTAATGCACTTTGGTTTGCTTTTATCTATTATTCTACGTGGATGGAGTCATAATTAAACTTGCCTCTAGAGCCTCATCCGCGACTGCCTTGGCAATTTTTTTGAATTATTCAGTCGCCTTTGAACATAATCGTATTCAATGTTTCTTCTTCAAACTCTATATTACTTTCGCCCTTCACATATTTTAGAAGGACGAGGGCGTTGTACTAAATTTTTTCTCTAGCTGACCTGTCACTTATGACCATTACTACTCAATGTGACTAAATCCTTGTCTTAAACTACTCGTCTTTTCCTCGATACTAAACCTACTATCGTGACCTCCTAAATCATTTGAATAATTCTAACCGTTCTCCTATTTTCATGCCCTCAACCTAGACGTCCTCATGCAATTTGCTTCTAAGGAACTACCTCTCTAAAAACTCCAAAATTAATTCTCTTAATCTACTCAATTCATGTTATCATGATTTCATTACCTTAACTAGCAACCCTCCAAATCCATGACTATTTTCGTATTTATCAAAATTATGACCTACTAAATGCTTGTTTATGTTTTTCTTGCCTCGCCCAAGGACTTTCGTATTGTCATTACCAATATACCCCTTGTGCCATCTCACCCCCTACTCATTTTTAATTTGAGACGAAATTCTTGTAAGTTGGGTAGGATGTAAACTCCCTAAATATTCACTACAATTTTTTATATTTGAATTTGGTATTGATTTCCTTTTATCTTATTTGCTCGTCGAGTGCGAATATGTGAGAGGTATATTTTTGAAAAATATTTTCATTATAAATTTTATTTATATGGGATAGTTTTCTTAAAGTTGTGAGAAGTGGCGCGTCGAGATTTCCAAAAATATTATTTATTACATTTTCTTTTAGTGTACAAATATAAGTAGTAGTTTAGAAAACTATTATTTTATTGACATTATTTGTGTACGAGCGGCATGAAATGTATTTCGTGTCCATTGTGGATTTTTGAAGTACTAATTGTTTTATCAAAAAGGTTCTCAAATAATTATAAATAGTCATTTTTGAAATTAATATATTATTATTTTATTTAGTTATATAAATATACTTTGAATATTGTATCATTTTTTAGGATTAATCTCTTGATTATATCAGTAAATAGTTTAAACTTATAAATAAGACTTAAAGTAATATAAAATTGGATCGGATGAATTCAGATTTGATTTAGATCGATATAGTTTAAACTGATTTAAAATTTGTAGATTATCAAAGGGAGTTTAAACGATTCCTATCTTTATCAAACTGGGATCTCTCCACCCAATATATAGGGGGAGCCTCCATATGTGTTTCATCACAATTATACCACAAATATTCTTCACAAGAACCGTGCATCGTGTCCGTGTACGTGTCCCCTCCGTATTATTCCATATTTACATATACATGTTCCACCATCTTCGTGTTGACATTCCCGACACAAAACTCACAACCAAAATTCTAGCCCATAGATGCAGCCTCCAGTCACCGTCCATCATCCCAGCCTTCCCGACCTCCGATACCTCTGGACCTTGCCACCACCACGTCCAGGTGAGCCAAATCCCTGTCACCGTACTCTAACATGCTGTCACTCCGACAATCCTGGCCATCGACCAACAGCCCTTACCAATCAAACACTCCGCCACCATAACCCATATCCCCGGCCCTCCTTCTCCTGTGCACCAGGAACCACCACTGCCACACCGTCGTCATCCTCCAGCACCACCACTGCCACACAGTCGTCACCCCCAGCACCACCACCCCACACTGTCGTCACCCCCAACACCACCATCGCCAAGACCATGTCTACCACACACAAATAGGAAAATAAAAATATTAATAAATATGAAAAAGCTGGGCCGCACGATCGCTGACACAGACGCACCTCCGTTCGACCCCGCAACCAGACCTTCGCCACCGCCACTAATGGCACCGCCCCAAAAATCCAAATACCGCCACCATCACCAGTGCCCAACGTCGGCGATCCCCAAAATCCCACACCAGAAAGAAAAATAAGATCTAGAAACCCATGACCTAACCTCGCCATCGCCTCGTCGTCGACGAATTTCCAGCGTCGCTCGCCCTGGCCTCGCCCCTCCTTTTCTTTTCTGCCGACAATGACTACGCCCCTTTTCTCGGCAGCACCGACACCGCGGGTCAACCGCCTCCCTACGCCCCGCCTGGCAGCACTGGCCCATCGCCGGTGGAAGCGTGCGCAGCCGACCTCTAAACCCTCCCTCGTCCCGTCCTCGTACGGCCTCTTTTCGCTCAGAACACCATATAAGCCCTCTCTTCCTCATCCCTCTCCCGTTCCCTTTTTATTCTCCTGCTGTGTTTCTTCAATTTCATTTTGTCTTCTCTTTCTTGTTTTCCCCTCATAAAAGAAAGGAAAAAGTGATGTTCTGTCCTTCAAGTAGGAGCAGAAGTACTTTTGATATTCCTTTTTTATTTTGTTTGTATTTTTTTCACTATTATTACTTCTAGGTATGTATACATTATTATTATTTTATTTTATTAGTATTATATTTATTATTATACTAGTATTTTCTTAAGCTGTGATGTATAAAGTAGAATATCTGCAGGATATTGAGTATAATTTTTTATGATTTTATTGTATATAAATGGTATAAATCAGTCATATTATTTGTTGCTATAAGTATTATTATTATTATTATTATATTATTATTATTATTATTATTATTATTATTATTTTATTATTTATTTTTGTTTACTAAATAATATTATTTGTATTTTAGATTTGTACAAATATTTTCTAGCTAATTTCAAAGTTAGTTTTTAACACTAAAATGTTCTTCTTGAATTATATGTATATACGTCGTTTTTGGTCTAAGTGATTTAGAATTAATTTCAAATATTTACTAAGGCATATTTTAAATTTGGTGGAATATAGTATCCATCCTAAATATGTTTATAATTTAAGGGTTGTAGCCTAAAATGATTTTATTTTATTTTTGAAGTATGTATTTTATCTATAACTGTTTCAACTAATAAAAATATATTTTCAAGTATTATAAAATACTCCTCTAAATTTTTTATAGGCTTATCAAATTTTCTTCAGGTTATCTTCCTGTCCATGATTACTTCCCATTTTTTTCATAATCCCTTGCCAAATTTTGTCCTTCCTCCTATCAACCATAACTAATCTGACCGTCATGGACCCGATGGACCAGTCCGTGCCATCATCGAAGGTCGTCTTGCATAGTTGAAACACTGGAGTCACAGGATGTGCCATCTTGGTCCTTGCACCACCCTTGGCGTCACACCAGACAAGTATACCTTGCTATATTTACTGTCATATTATTTTTTTCAGCATTTATTTACTTTGTTAGTTTCTTTGTTATAAACTGTGCGTCCAAGCCATACTTGGGTACAAGTGACTCTATTAGTCGTTACTTTATTTTATGCATGTTGACTTAGTTTTAGCGGACTACCTTCTTGTTGGGGGATATCTTATATATTTTTGGGCCATGACACTGACACTACATGGTTTGAGATATTTGCTAGAGGCACGACTTATGGACTGGCCATCTCTATTGTCGTGTGACGGATAGATCGTAACTTCTATGATTAAGGTATAGAGACTCGAGCAGTTACAAAACTGGGCGGTCGTGGACATGACTTGGTCATTGTGAAAATGTTGGGGAGGACAGTCACTAGTACATATGGAAAGCCAAACAGGTAAACCATAGTTTTCAAAGAAACTATGAAGAGATTATATTTGATACCCTTTGACGTTTTGGACGTTACGGCCGGATACGTATGACTGGATGCCAGTTACGTACTTATAGCCTAAATCCCACCCATGCGCAATGAAAGTTGTCCTCTAAATTGCACATTAACGGTTAGAATTCCCTTTGCATATTTGTGTCTAGGTTAGTCTTTTGTATATTATTTATTATTTTGATAGTTTATATTAGCATGTTCTTCCTGTATCTTGTTACGTCCCTCTGAGTACTTGGTGATTTCTCCAGGTGTGTTTATGATTTTTGCAGGTGCTCTAGCCAAGAACATAGTTTACAATCTACCGTCACGATGCTAGCTTTCGGATCATCTTTCGCTTCGCTCGACTCTTCATCGTCACTATGTACTTCTCTTTTTTTGTTGGTAGTGGATTTGTCTCCGTCCAACGTTTTGTACAACTGACTTTAATAAGTTGATTTTATATATTGGTTATGGATGAGATTAGTTTCATGGTTATTGCATTTTACAGCTTATGTATACATATGAGGTTTCGTATATTAGAGTATTCTTCGTATGTATGCAGCAGACATGTCTACGTACTTGATCCTAAGTATTTTGGGACTGGGACGTTACACATATTGAGATTCGACATCATTTTCTTAGAGATCATCAAATAATTGGAGATATAGACCTTGTATATGCAGACACAGAGAACTAACTGGCTGATATCTTACAAAACTATTAGCAGAAGATCGTTTCAATTATTTACGTCAAATTAGGAATTTTAGATATCAATAATATTAATTAATTTTGTTTTATTGATTATTTTTGAATATACAAAAACTATTTTCGATACAAACCTACAAAGGGTCTGTCTGTCACCACGGCTACGACTAAAGCGAAACGGTATTTAAGTGTTCTCCGGTGAACCTCTGTTAGCTGGGACTGTACTCCTACAGCTAATCTGAGACAATAGTTGTAACAAAATTTAATTCATAAAATAATATTAATTATATTAATTAAAATTTAAAATAACTAAACTTGGGTTAAATAATTGAAAATGATTGAAGAATATAAAGTGGCACTGTATTTATTTTGTTCAAAAATCCCACAACAGAACCCAGTCGAACTCTAACCAATTTGGCCCGAGTTCTGTTGGTGTTGGGTATTTTAAGTCAGAACTTTGTGGCCCCCTTCCTATTCATCTCCTCTTAACCCTCAAGAACACAGCAACACCCGCGACCGAGCTCCAAAACCCTACTTTTCCAACCCATTGCTCTCTATTCCTTTGGAGTTTTTAATTCAAACTTTGGATTCATGCAAAGTTTTTCGTTCTCTTCAACATACTCGAATCTCATAAGGTATAACCTCCTCCTTCTCCTTCTTTTAATTTCATAAATTTCTATATTGTTCATAGAAATAATGCCTAAGAACATCAACCCCTTCAAGAGGAAGAAGACGGTGGCTAGTGAAGAGGCCTCGTCTTCGGATCCAATCCATGTATCTCTTTTTTCACTTGTCAAATGGACGACGGGGCATTTAATGGGTTTTTCTTCCAAATCCATGATCAATCATTATTATGGTATACAGATTTCTAGATTTACAACATATGCCCCAATGTTCCGATTAAATGGACCGTCTTTCTTGACCACCGCACTTACTTTGAAGCATTAGGATTGTATAATCTTGTTACTCATTAATACAATTGCATCTAATGCTATCCGTTTATTCTATTGCAATTTCACGCTTGACACTTTACTTTAAAAGTCGTCTCGCCGGAACCGATATTCAGTTCAGTGATGTCGACTTAGCAAAAATCTTTGATATTCCAAATAAGTGCTCTGCTAGACGATATCTCAGAATTTTAATTTCCCGTAGGCACGACCTTAAATAGCTTCAAGAACGAACTTTACTCTCCTAATCGAGTTTGCTCTGGTAAGTTCAAAGCTACAAATTTGAACTTATTTTTCTATGAATTGCTTCACATCGTCTACTCCACTCTTTTGCCCAAATCTACTTCAAAGGACGATGTGACTACCTTTGAGATATTTGCCCTTTATCATATTCATAAGGGTATTCTTTTTTCTGTTTCCAAGAATATAATTCAGATGATGGGTCGCTGTCGTAAAAGGAACATAAATCTTGCCTACGCGATGATCCTTCCAATCATCTTTCAACATTTTCAGTTGATCTATCCACTTGTGCTCGTGACTCTGAGCCTAAGTATCTTCAACTCTCTCGTCGCAGTGAAGCTGTTCCTCCTCCTTCTCCTACCGCTCCTGTTCTACCTCCATATGACTACCCTATGTCTTATGAGGGTATTCACCAGCATCTTTCTGATTTGTGAATGTTTATTCCTGATATATCGAGAGATGCGAGTTTCGAGATTCCAGTCGTTTTAGGCTCTCGCAAACTCCTTTACGGATCTACGATTTGCTCAGTCTGGGCATTATGCTAATTCTTTTTCCCGAGATCCAGCTGTATCGGCTACCGCTATAAGATGAGGCGGTTCGTCACTTCTTTGAACCCGATAATGCTTATGACTGGTACCAGGTTCTGGTGCTACTCCACCCTTCTAGAGCTGGCAATTATTGAGCTGGTCCATCTGACATGGTGGCGCTGCTGGCGCTGATGATGATGATTCTGAGGATTTTGATCTAGACGTGATGTATTTTGTCTAGATATTATCTAGTTAGACTTTATTTTGTCTATTTATGCTTGGAAATGCTCCGACATTCCAAGATAGTACTCTCTTTATTTTTAGCACTGCGACTTTTTATTGCTTAGTTGATGTATTTGGAATCTAGTTATTTTTATTTTCTTATTTAGTATGCATTTCAGTGTGTATCGTACTATTTTCTTTTATCTAAGTATGTATTTTTTGTATAGCACTATTTCTTTCAGTTTATTCTTATTACATTAAAACTGCCTATGAAATACATGTTATTTTGTCTATTTTTTGTACTTCTTCAACATTTGTTTCTTATGCATGAATTGCGGAGGACTTTTCTCTTTGCAATTATTTTGCTAAGTGACAACGGGGGAGAAATATGATCTAACATCTTTTGTAGGATCAGGATACATATTTTTTTTGAGGATACAGTACCATACAAGCTTTACAAATTTTGATTCTTTTCAAATCAAAAGATCGAGATGTTATATCAGTCAAGGTTTGTCAAATATTAAAATAAAAGAGATTGTTGGCCTATTGGTCATGGTAACCTGATTTTAATAATTGATCTAACCATGTTTCTATATAAGGGCTACTTGGACGATTGCTAAGAACTGCTACCGTTCCGTTCAAGACTGAAGCCGTTTTGACACTTGAGTTTGTATTTCATATTTAATATAATTTTTATGTTTATTGAGTCTAGGAAACAATGTACGCCGAATTTACTGGCAAATAGGCTAACCCAAAATATTTTTAAAATATCCTTTATTTTAAAAATAGCCCATTTTACAAATAGCTTCCAACTGCTTAAACTTTCAAAAAGCCAAAACCCAAAATCTAATTTGCAAAAATTCCCAAAAAATTGGACCTAGGGAATTCGGCCGAGTTCGGTCCGAATTCTGTCCGAATTTGTTTGGTGCCGTTTGATTTTTGAACTTGGTCATTCAGCAGTTACGGATACAACGACTATTTGCCGATATTCTTTCGAAGAATTCCGTCCGAATTCTCCCTTTGGAAAATCTATAAATAGAATTTTTTTTCTCATTTCAACCCACCTCTCACTTCTCTTCTCTTCTCTTCTCTTTTTCTCTTCTCCTCTCAGAACTCTAAGCCTACTACGTCATTCCAATGTGTTCTATGCTTTCATTTTCTAATCCCAAGCCAGTTACAATCCTCTAGTCGATTTGCCGGTTTGGTACGATCTAGAAGTTTCAGAGTAATTGTAATCAGAGGCTTGATTGAAGAAAGATACTTCACAATTAAAGTTGGTCGAGTACTTCGGATCAAAGTTCGTATTGCAGAAGTTGCAAGAACTTCAGATGAAAACTTGTGGTATTTTTCCAAAGTGGATTCAACTAGAAGCTAGAGTTCTTCAGACTGGAATAGTCATGACAAGAGGAAAATCAGTATATATTGTCGTATTTGCATTAGCTTTCTGATCTCTTTTTCATTTACATACTTGTGATATTTATCTGTGATCTTGTTGCTAACATTTTTAGTTAGCTAAATTTTTGCTGCCTACTCTATTCACCTCCCTCTAGAGTATTGCACTTTACAATTTGTTCCTACATATTATATTATTGTAAGATTGATATTTAATGACCTAGAAAGTATTCTACCGCCAATGCTGCGACGTAGGCTGGGCGTTGTTCACTATTCGTGCCCCTATACCTTGTGCGGTCGTGACACATTTTTTGTGGTGGCCCATGCAGGTCGAGATTCGCATTGGTGTGATATCGTGGTAGTGCAACTTTTTAGTTGTACTGCTGCGAGCCTAAGATAGGAGATAAGAAATAGGCTATAGGATGAGAGGATACTCAATCACACTTAGGATTCCTTAAGAGATTCTTGGGACGACCCTTGAGAATCTTACTGTAAACTCTATCTCAAAATCTGTTTGCATTTGTCTTTGTCTACTCTCCTTATCCGTTGTTGAATTTGATTATTGGTGTTCCTTATTGACTTTGATTTTGTATCGGGATAGATTTTATGGACTAAATTAAGGTATACTCTGATGAC
>JANAVB010036595.1:47500-53772 GCA_029216955.1 Iris pallida | reverse complement strand
ACCTGAGAGGCTCATACCCGTATCTCCAGTGGAGCTTCCGGTATAGGAGAAGCAATCGAAGCCCATACGACAAGGAAATGTTCTCCCCACCCAATTACCTGTCAAGTCGCATCCACGACCATGTAGCTCTACTAACTGCTAAGTCTCCTAACACGCCTCTATTAGCAGTTAGCCCTAACGCATGCACATGGGGGATCAGCCCTCAACAAGAACCTCTAAATGCTACTCATCCTCGTGGTACAACTGTGTCAAGGTATATGCAATACACTACAAATGGTAGTCTCTTAACACTAAGTTCACATGCAATCAAAGGATAATAACAAAGTACATTAATAATCACTGAACAGACAGTAAATCAGGAACTGTAAGAACCGAAAATAAAGAACAGTGATATATAAAATAATACAGACTGAATATAAACAGTTTAATGGCAAGGTATCTTGCCTGAGGTTATGTGCAAAGGGAATAATCCAATAGCTCGAACCGGCAAAATAAACAAAGCAAGAAAAGCCAAATCCCGCAGATGACTCCGGATGCTGCAACAAACATCACGAACGAGTTTGGAATATAAGATATACCTAGGAAACGCCTGTCCAAAAGTCAAATTCTGGAACAGGGCAAAATCGTAATTTCGGGTCAAAACGATGTCCCCGTTGGACCCGCTTTGCACCGAAATGCGTGACAGAACCTACGGTCTCTAAAGTCGTCAAACTACATGTCTACAGATTTGTTTTGACGAGACGAACCCAACGGTATGTCAAATTTTGGATTCCGGTGGGCTGTGCACAAAATCGTCCGTTGAGTGGGATTGTGGGCCCGCCAAAATAGCGTCCCGATCAACGGTCTCAGAATCGGACCAAACTTGGCTCACAGGACCAGAAAAATATTTTGAGTCCAATGGCGCAAGTTTTGTCGCGATTTGATGAGTGTGCACAAAATAGTTGGGAAATTCCGAAAAGCCCGATACGCAAAAATTCGACGGATACGGACCAAATTCGTTGCGCACACGCAACCAATTGAATCCCGTCAATTCTCGCACGTCCACAAATTCGATACGGACCTTTTGGTACTTTCGGTTCATGACGGGGTCGCCCGATTTGTCGAGACGTACCTTGTACGGGGTTTTTAGTGTTTTTGAAAACTGATTTTTCGAGATATTTAATTTAATTAAAAACTGAAATTTATTGCTGAAATAAATAAAACTATTTGAAGGGATGAAAGAGGGTCACGTGGGCTATCTACACGAATTTACGGATCTACAATCGGATTAGAATTGAAGGAGAAATCGATTGAGAGAGTGGGATACCTTAAAGTAGGAATCTGTTGTTTTGTTGTTGTTTGTTGTCGATGTTGTTTGCCACTGACACGATGTTGGCGCTGCTGTCACGCTGCTAGCCGAGGGTTGCTCGCCGGAGAGGGGAGGAGAAATTTTTGATGGAGGAGGAGGAGGAAGAATGGAAGAGATTTGGAGGTGAAAGAAAATTAGGGTTTCTTTAGAGTCATTTATATATATATATATATTATATATATATATATTATATATTATATATATATATATATATATATATATAAAATTTAAGTGCTATGGGGATATGGTGCTGTTGTTTTGCTTGAAGGGGGAGCGGCCAAAGCAAGCTGCTGCTTGCGGATTATGGCGTGGGTGGTCGGGTGGGGCCGACCACCCATGGCCTTATTATATATACGCCGACCACCCATGGCCTTATTATATATATATATATATATATATATATAATATATATATATATATATATTTCAAATCAATACTTAATCTTTTCAAAATATTTTTAAACATAACTATTTATATCTATATATGTATATATCTAAAAATATACCAAAATCTATTTAAAATCCAATTAACAATTTAAATATTATCTAACCAAATATTGAATATAAATTTAAACATATCTACATAAATTCAATTCTCAATAAATACACTCAAAGTAATAATAATATTTGAATAGGAAAGCATATATATTAAACCTCCACAAAATAATTTTAATAATAATAAATTAATAAAAACTGCTCCAATGGGTGAACTTTACCGTTCACCTATGTATGGGTCCAGAAAATTTGTACCACCTTGTAAAATATTATTTTATTAATAAAACATAAATTTTGTACCAAAAGTCAATAAATATTCAACAAGTCTCAAAATTATAAAAATATTTGTACATACACAAAATAGACCTGCATAGGCCACCTTAGTCACCCCACATGCTCATATGGGCTTGAATTTGGTCCGGCCCAGTTCGGACTGAATTGGCCAAGCCGGGTCATAAAAATAAATAAATAAAACTAGCAATTGTATAAATTCATTTTTTTAGTCTAATAAAATAATAAAATATAATAATAAAAATAGGGGTTTTACATCCTACCCAACTTACAAGAATTTCGTCCCCGAAATTTAGGATTAATAGGGTAGATAGGGTTGAGGGATAGGAAGAGTTTGTCAATACCAAAATACAATTAAGTTTTGGAGGAGGCGATAAAACGGCGTTCAACACCACCATGCAATATAAATTTGGGGAGTCGATATATACAAAAATATATCATGGTTATGGAATTCAAATAAGGATTGCTAGTAAAGGTAACAAAATTTTGAATATCCAATTTAGAAGAACAGTAAGGAAATGAGTAGACCAACGAAAATAAATTAGACATTGGGAGATGTGGTTCCTAGAGAGAAACTGGAGACTAATCGTCTCGATTGAGAGTTTGATTTAAGTGAATGATTAGAATCATTCTCGAGTGCTCGTGAACATTTGGAAGGGCACGATAATAATTCTAGGGTTGAGAAATGATGAGTAGTTAAAGGCGAGGATATAGCCACATGATTCGGTCGGTGGCTATCTACATTTGTGTATAATTAACCGATTGGCAACCAAAGATGATACCTTGAGTCTATCTTAGCAAGTATAGTGCCTTGTCTTTCCAAATAAGTAAAAGACAAGACAACAAAGGTTTCAAAGACGGTGTTATATATTGAGTACGAATTGTGGGATTCATAGGCGGCAAAAATAATTCAGAAGAGAATTGTCAAGGCGGTCGCGGATGAGACTCTAAGGCAAGTTTACTAAGTCTCCATCCACGTAGAATAATATGTGATAAGCAAACCAAAGTGCAATAGGTTGATCAGACCATCATGCACCGGTTCTGATTAGACAATATGTTAGTGGGTGCACCCAATAAAATATTCATGATCAAGCTCGAAAAGAATAAGCTTGAAAAAAAAAACTAAAGCTAATTTAGCAGCATGAGATTGTCAAAATATGAGTAAGGGAGGTAATGACGAAGGAAATAAAATAGTTCAGGATCTTCTAAAATCTAAGTTCCGCCCAAAGTTTGGGCCTATACAGTTGTCCTAACGTTTCTTCATTTATGGCTTGGTAGACTAGATAAGGTAGGGTCCTCTGAATTTATAGTCTAAGTGAACTTACCAATGTGGTTCACAAGGAAAAAGATTTGTTAGGTGGTGAGGTATTCTACCCAACTTACAAGAGTTAAACTAATAGTATCAGGGGACAATGGGTCAAGCAATCAAGATAAAGTAAAAATTTAAGCATTTAAGGAATTTAGTAGAACAAAATCACATATCGGGTCGAAAAAATTGAGTCGAGGTTGAATCTCTATCCGTGGTCAAATATATCGGTATCGTGGTAAAGATTATAGTTTAGCCATTTTGATTAAAAGGTCATATCATGAAAATAGTGTACAAGGAGACGTGTTTTAGTGGGACATGATATGTCTATATGAAGGTGGGCTTGTCTAGGTCTTACATATGAAATTTGTTGGAAGAAAAGTCTAGTGTTGTGCTCCAAATATCCAAGTCACGGTAAGGGACGCCAAAAGATCTAAATTAGGAAGTGGGAGTTCACGAGGTGATAATTAATACACAAAACTAAAGAAGATCAAGTTAAAGCATGAAATAAAATTAATTTAAGAATCCATAAAATAATAATTTAGGGGGCACAGTTCTAGTGAGAAGATAGTATCCTAATGAATACAGTTAAGGAATAATTAAATCGTTATTCAAATGCAAATGGGTTAGAAGGTCGCAATAAAAGATCTAGAATTGAAGGAAGGTCGAGTAAGTCAAGGTGGAAATATAATCACATAGCTTGGTAGATGACTAACAACACTTGTGTACATACTACTATCATGGTCATGAGTGACATGGCAATTAGTATGGAGTACATCCATCTAATTAGAGCTATCTTGATGGCCTACCATTTAAAATTTAACTCCAGTTTTCTCCAAAAAGTTTCAAAAATAAACTTTCAAAAATAAACCACCAAAATTTGTATTCACTCCAAGCCGTTCAAATTCATCATAAAAATTTAAATTACTCTCATAAATCTCAAAGCAAAATTTTATCACGTTACTACTAATCTTTTCCAAAATTAACGTTTAAATTCAACTATTTAACTCAAGGGTTCACAATTTACGAATCCATAAAAATTTCACAATCAATCAAAAATTTAACACTCTAAAATTTTTAAATAACTCATAATAAAACTCTTAGCATATTTAAAAGCAATTTCAAAAATTAAGCTCAATGCTCTCATCAATTTAACTTCTATTTATGCTATGTTATTCCAACAAACTCACAACTTTTAAATGGTAACTTCCTTTAATCAATAAAATAACTTTTCATCACATCCTTCGAAATTCTTCAAAAAAATTTAATATTAGCAATCCCACATTAAACTAAATTTTCGAATAATCTTATCAGTCAAAATCTCTTCCTTTTTTTTTTACCAAAAATCTAAATAGATTTTTTTTAAAATCCTCATTCATAGGACACATTTAAAATAAAGAAAATTCTCAAAAATCGTTTTCATAACTTTCAAATATTTAAACAAAAATTTGCCATAATTACTTCCACTTAAAATTTAAAATTTACTAGACACAAAATTTTAAGTTGTATGATTTAAATTTAAATAATATATACTGCCACATTTAAAATCTAAGATCATTTTCAATCCAAATTTATAACTGTTCAAATGCATATAACGATAATCCAATAAATTATAAACATCAAAACTCAAAAAATCAAATAATTTTATATTTGTTCAAAGATGTATATCTATCACCCAAAACTCATAATTATCACAACTCGAAAAACAAATCAATTTTATACTTGTGCAAGGATGTACAACTATAACCCAATAAATTATAAATATCAAATCTTGGAAATCAATCAATTTCTTAAACCAAGTATAAATATTTTAGCTATATTTTTTTTTCCTTCCTACAGTATCAATCCTATGGTGTTTACTATTTAGAAAACTCAGATTAAAACATTCTTTGGCAGTATCCTACTTTACAAATTACTAATCATTAAATCACACTCTTAAAAAAAAACTTTTAACTCAATTAGTCTTAAATGTATTCTAATTGCCAATATAACCATTCTAGCCATGTGTTTGACCTATGAGCATATACTAATGTAGTCATCTTCCTAGTTGACACTAAGCACGAAAATAGGAATCAATGGTAGAAAGGAATCAAGCAAGATGCAATTCAAGGAAGTCGAACGAGAGTTCAAAATTTGAAGTCAAGGGAAAAGGTCAAGCTGTATGGATGAGATTCCTAGATTCTAATCCTATGTTGCAGGCTCACATCGGTACAATTACATAACCGAAGTGACAAACTCGACCTGCATGGGCCACCAGAAAAACATGTAACGTCCCAGTCCCAAAATACTTAGGACTAGATACGTATCCATGCCAGCTGCATACATACGAAGTATACTCCAATATATGGAAACCTCGTATGAATACATAAGCTGTAAAAATGCAGTAGAACCATAATAACTAAATCTCATCTACTAGATAAATAAATGATATAAAAGCAACTTTGAATCTGTCATGTATACAATCGTTGGGCGGAGACAAAGTCCACTACCAACTATCTCAAATAAAAGTACAAGAAGTGATCGATAAAATAACGAGACAAACCAAGCGCAATCGTCTTCGAAAGAATGGAGAAGATTACGGTCTCGGCTAGAACACCTGCAAAATCACAGAAGCACACACCTGGAGAGATAACCAGGTCCTCAGAGGGACGTAACAAGATACATCAACATGCCATATAATACTGAATATAAAATATGCCACAATCAAAGAAAGTGACAAGACACAATAAGGTACTCTAACCATACTAAAGTGAACATGCAGTTAATAACAAACCTTTCGTCGCATGAGCCCTGGCTGTAATGGGATCTGGTATAGTCCCCACTTGGGCACCAG
>JANAVB010036595.1:0-42500 GCA_029216955.1 Iris pallida | reverse complement strand
CCAACAGGGAGCTTGCTGAAATCAGAGGAGTTAACCCTCAGTTAATCGAAACATAGAAGAACTGATGTGCCACTACCTGATTTGTACCACGATGCATGAAAGTACATTCCATTTGGCGTATATCAACAAGTGGACGACTTATCTTTTCTTCCATAAGGATAAGATATCCAAGGAAGATAAAGAAAGGTTTCAAGAAACAAAGCTCCAGTAATCAACATAGATTCGACAATCCCTTCTAACAAGGTTCGGGATATGATGGTTACTTACAAATTCCCGAATAAATATCTGTCTACGAAGACTGGGGAATTTCCTGCAGGAACTGAAGCCTTGAGCTTCCTCATATGGTAGTCAGAAAATCTCACGGAGAGCTTTGCTGGCAGGCTTTCTTTCTTTATGGTTGAGAAGATGGGTTGTACCGGTATTGGTACTGTTGACAGAATTCATCGCAGTGTGCTATGGCCAGCAGTACGTTTGGTTTTTAAAGTCAGGATCAACCTGCTGTCGGCCATGGTGTGTCGGATAAATGCAGGTTTAAGAACCTTCGGTGAGGAGTTAATCAACAATGCTCCTCATCGAAATATTTTTCCTAGAGTAGAGATGCCCTACACTTATCTGATGGACTGGTTGTTGCATCACAACTGCAGATTATTACCGCCGGGCCCAGGCGATGATGCGGAGGTCTTCCTCCAAAAATTCAGCAAAGCTACATGGATTGCTACGACTGTGGCAGATACCCGAGCAGTTTTGAATTATTCATACGGTTGGAACTTCTTCTGTACCCGGCCGCAAGTTCCAGCAGATTGCTTTGGTGTCCAGTTTGAAGATGAAGTTGAAGGAAGAGTTGTATTGCCACAGTCAGTCTTTAGATGGCTTCAGTACATCAGACCGTCTCATCTGATGTACAGAAATGAAGATAATTGTGCGTTTGAACCATACTTACCCAGTAGGTTTGCTCGCCAATTTGGGTACGACCAACTTCATGTTGGTAATCCTTTGACTAATTTTGTTACTATGGGAAATTACTTGACGGAGCTAGAGGTTGGAGGTATTTCGGTGCTGCTGCTCGGACTGGTGCTAAATTTAGAATTTCGACTGCCACTAGCACTACAGAACTACGTATACTCCATACGTATGCCCACTTCTATGCTTCAATTCGTTCCTTTGCCCATGGTTACAATATGAAGGGTAGTCTGAGGTGGCCTAAAGAAGGAGATATTGAGGAGCAGGTCAGGGTACCAGCAACATCCCTGACGATACTGGCATCCCGGATCCGTTTTTAGTAGTTTCCCGACAGGAGTTGGAGAACCAGCTGCAGAACCTATCATTATTGGTAAAGGCCGAAAAAGAAAATAGAGTGCAGTCGCCATATCTCCAGTAAAAACTCTAGAAAAGAGGAAGAGGTCTACTACCACAAAAGGACCTTCCAAGCCAAGCGTTCACACTCCAGAAGAGGATATTGAAGAAGATCCTCTCGTCGGTTCTTCCTCAGTCCATCCTGGAGAAGGGTCTTCAGCCCCTCCATAGACAGTTGGATCAGGAGCTGTAACGCTTTTGTCTCCTGGACGTCTTAGCACCTCACTTCATTTATCTTTGCCGTCCAAGGCACAAGTTACGGAGGGTACTACTACTGTATCCACTGCTGATCAAGATCGCATTCCATCAGACGAACCGGCTCTTGACTTTGAGGATGATGACTGGGATGGTGATTATGATACATATCTTGAAAAAACGCACATATTCCAAGTATTATACAAAACCTATACGGAATTATATATCATGATTTGTATACTAACTTATTTTTGTTCATTTTGCAGATGTCATAACTGCACCAAAGCCTGTAGTTCTTCCTCCAAGAAGAAGAAATCTATGAAGAAAATGAGGAGTCTGAAGGGGAAGCTTCTTCTTCAGGAAACTCAGATGCTGAAGAAGGGGGAGTGCAAAAACCTGAGATGGAGCCTCAAGAAAAACATCCTCCATCACTTGAGGCACAACAAGCACAATCTGAATTGTCTTCTCTTGTTAGGATCAGCACAAAGAAAGACTAGAGTCGATCCCACTGTAGGTGATGATGGAACTACTGGAGGTGATCCAGACTTGAACAAAGAATTAGCTGTAGAAAGTTTCACCACAGCTAAACATTGGGAAATCCTGTGGAGTAATCAATTGAAGGAGATGTTGGAGGCATGCTTGAACTTCCAACAGAAATTGAGAAAATAATAACATCCTCTACTGTTGTCACTGATCCAGTACCAATTTCTGACAAGCCAATGTCAGAATCTGAACCAGCTCCTGTAGTTGTCACCACACCCACCGACATTACCGCCGCCAGGACTCCAGAAACGGTGGAGTGACAAATATTGAAGACGTTGATACTGAGGTCCCTGAGAACCAGACAACAGTAGTAACGTCATCAGCTCTACCTCCATCTATTGTTACACCGATTGGAGATATAATCCCTGAAGCTTCTAGGGATCAATTGGCTATAACGGTGGTAGCAACAACGACTTCGTCTCATCCTACTGTTGCACCATCAACATCTGTTCCTGATTTCCGAGAAAGGGATCTGTTAGATATTGTTGCCACGCCAAGTTCCAGCACGAAAATGGATCTCCTTATTGAGATTTATACTGACACCTTTTATAAAAGCCTAGCAACCTTGATAACAATGGTCCTAAATAAGGGCCTCAATTATGAGACTCTGAAGACGGCAATGGCTTCGACCATCAAGAACGTTGCTTTGTTCAATAATACTGAAAGAGCTGGAGCTGCCGCATTGGAGAAAATTGTGGAAGACCTTGAACAGCCAATCAGAGAATAGCTTAATCTGTCTAGTAAAACTGTTGAAAGTCTCATCGAGGAAGAATATGACGCCTTAACAGCTGATTATCTTGCTCGAGAGACTACATATAATGTAGCCCTCCGTGAACACAGTCTGAAGGTTGCTAAAGAGAAAGCCTTTTGACTGGCATAAAACCTGTACTGCATGGCCACAGAGTGGCTTATGACGCTTTGAACATAGATATTCAGAGCAAGAATGACAGAATCCGCGAAGTTGGTAGAGCTAGCTTGCTTGAAGGCTGAAAGGGAGAAGATGATCGATACTCGAAATCTACACCTCACCCAAAGCTCAATTTTAGAAGAAAAGGCTTTTGGGGCTGAGTCGACCATCTGAACTCTTGATGAAGCAAAGGACAACTTGATAATCACCTTCGCTGAGCTTTTCCGTATTTGCACTCATGAAGCTCGACGTGCAGAGGCTACCAATAAGGTTATGAGTTCTCGTGGCAGACGGCTAGAAGAATTAAAAAGTTGCTCCAAGATGCTTCCACTCCACCTTAAGAGAGTGTTTTGTCATCTTTTTGTCTTATCCATTCTGTAGTATTTCCACCAGAAATGAATGAAAGATTTGTTTTGCGATCCTATCGTTGAATTTTAAACAATAGGTAGGAGATAGAAAGCACTTATCAGAGGTAATATGTACGTGATAAGTCTATGATGAAATCTTGTTTTGTATGGGGTAGAAAATACTCATCAGAGGTT
Organism: Iris pallida; assembly: GCA_029216955.1. Taxonomy (NCBI): domain Eukaryota; kingdom Viridiplantae; phylum Streptophyta; class Magnoliopsida; order Asparagales; family Iridaceae; genus Iris; species Iris pallida. The sequence goes on along the minus strand of JANAVB010036595.1, from coordinate 38,960 downwards.
ATATGAACATGACAAATTTTCTAAACTCACACATTATATCTATCCAGAGGTAATGAACATGATAGATAATGTAATCTTATTTTCTATTTAGAGTGTATAATACTATCAGAGGTAATATGAACATGATAGTATGTAAGAACCCAAAGAAAAGTAGATTTAATATCTATGCAGAGGTCAAAATGAACATGAGATAGGAAAAGAAGGTGGATTTAGTATTTATCCAGAGGTTATGAAAACATGATAAATAATAAATCCAACTTTTTATACTAAAAAGATCAAAATCTCTCTTCAAAGAGACAAGTAATCAGCTTAACCAAACTGGAGATTAAGAAGACGGATGTTGTTGAAAATATATATGAGAGAAATAAATGAACCGATGGTGGCTCGATGGAAATTTCAAAATGGTTCGGATTCACCATCAGTTTGAACCATATTGACTGAGAGTACTTGTCCAGATTCATTGAAGTTCCTGTGAATCTGATGATTGTGAAGAGCTGGAAGAGAATTCTTCTTGTATATCATCATAAAACATGTGGGACGGGTCATATCCCAACCCATGATGAGTCTTTTGGTAAAACGGATCACCACCTAATGGTAATCGTCTGCCCTTGCCCTGATTGAGACCTTGCATAGTCTTCAAATCATACCCCATGTTCTGAATGATCTTGATAGATTGCTGGCTGTATTTATCAATTCGGATTCTTCCTTTATCTTTATCCTTCAGCTCATCTGTCTGAGCAATAGGGATATTTCTAGCCAGGCCAAACACAATTTGGCGCTTATTTTTCTTATCAGACGGAACCACGAAATAGGATTCTTCATAACGTCTAAAAGTTATGCAAGTTTGTGATGAAGCAGCCACAGGTAGAAGATAAGGAGAAGATGTTAGGAACCTTTGAGCATACGGTCCAACATCTATATAAGGAGGGAAAGAATTCTCCTTATGATCAATGTATAAAGTTTCTTCCGATTCTATGTTGTCTTTATATTGATGACTTTGATTATCAGAAGATAAAGTCATTCTTTCAATAACTTGACAGCCATATACTCGAACAGAAAATCTTCATTGATATCAAAAAGTACAGAATGATCAATATTTACATCATTTACAGTCTGATTGCTACGCTTCGGATTAATCAACAGTGGACCATCATCCGTCTTCTACGTAGATTTGCCAAGATTGACAATCAACGGTAGTTCTGGATCATTTGTACAAGAAGTACGTTCTTTGACCTTAATCATAAAAGGTTAAACTTGGCTCTTAGCAGGAATATTTATTGATTCCTCAGATGAAGTTTGAGTTCTTCCTTTAACCTTGATCATCAAAGGTTGATCATTGACAGGTTGGGATTGGATTCGTCCCTTAACTATAATCTTCAAAGGTTGCTCCTCTGGCGGATCTTCATTAATAGAGTGATCCTCAGAGGGTGATTGATCTTCAGCCATGTCTGATATATCTTTCACATGCTCTTGTTTATAAAGCCTTGAATCAGAGAAGTAGGCTTCAAACCTTTGAATGGATTAATATCAGCAAACTCAGTTTTCACAACTCCTTGGGAGTCCACATATTTGAAACAATGGTGAAGAGTTGAAGGCACAATATTGTGCTCATGAATCCACGGTCTTCCAAGAAGAATATATAGGATACGTCCGAGTTGATAACATAGAAAGTTACCATAGTTCGAAGATCACCAATCTGAATCTGCAGACGAATCTTCCCCAGTGGTTTGCTCTTGCCAGAGTTAAAACCGACTATCGTAGTACTAGTATAAGTCAGCTCACTAGTAGGAATCCTCAGGGGTCTTAGCATACTCTGAAGAATTATACTAATTGAAGACCCAGGATCGATATAAATCCTGTCAATTTTAGTGGATCCGATATATCCAGTGTAACACAGAGGCCTATCATGCTTGTTGTGTTTCAATAGCATATCCTCTTGTGTAAAGGTGATGTTGGGAATTGCTTCCATCACACTATGACATTGCGGACATGACACTGGTATATTATCAGGAGTCTTGAGTTGTGCCAAGCATGAATCTGCTTGAAGTAAAGCTTCGCTCAAAGTCTCTCTGCTTTCTCTGAAAAGGCAAAGCAGTTCAAATATAGAAAGTCTAGCCGGAGTATTGGCCAACTGAGCTAGAATGTCAAATTTGTAAGGCTTCATCACCACCCCCTGATTGGAAGCAGGCTTCAATGGGATATCAAAGCGTACTGCCTTCTGTTTCCCCTTTTCAACCACAGACGGTTTAATAGGAACAAGAGAAGGTTGAACTGGTAGAGTTTCCACTATATCTTCCGCTTCTTTGGAGGATCCCTCATAGTCTTTATGGTACTCTTTTCCAGATCTTGTACCAGCAAAAGTTTCTTCTTCAGACTCAGGAGAAGGAAATACCATATTACAGGATTTAATCTTTCTTCCTTAGTCTTCTTCTTGTGAGTGTTGTTATGAGGCATTTCAGAACCCAATCCAGCAGTAGAATTCTGATTTTGAATCTGTAAAGGAAGACGTATTCCTTTATCATAATTCAAACCTTCTCCCCTTTGAAAGTCGTAACCCATCTTTTTCATGAGATGAACAGATTGCTGACTATACAAGTGAGTGGGCAGCAAACTTTTGACAGGTTTTTCAACAGAGGAAGAGGAAGAAGCAAGACCTTCTATAACCTCAGAAGAATAAAGAATAGATGTCTCTGTAGTTACGAGAGGAGAAGGATTCGGGATACGAGGAGAAATCCCTGTTAGAGCTTTTTTATATGCAGCAAAGACTTGTTGTGCCCGATATAAAGGAACACTATTCATGGCTAGCCACTGCTGATGGGTAAGCTTGAGCTTGGTAGGAGGAACTAGACTTGGAGGATAGATGTTTAGTCCTTTCAGTCTACCTTCTAGAGGAAGGCCATCCCATAGATGATCCAAGTCATCAGGATTTGTAATAACATGAGAAATCATGTTGCATGTTTTGACTTTCTTACCTTTCTTGGATTTTAAAGTTTTACCTTCATTTTCCAACTCAGGTATTAAGTCAGGATGTACCCACATGATTTTACCATTCTTCAATGTGAGCGGCAACAATCCTATATTTTCTCCCCTGGCGGGCGGGATATTTATAATCTTCATCGTCGCCTTCGGAATTGGAATAATTCCATCTGGGACTTGCTGTGGAGGAAAAATCTCCAAACTGAAGAGAGACCATGTTGGTTGTAACCGTATGGTCATCATTGGTTAAAGCGATAGCGCCACCATTTATCAGGTCTTGGATCTTCTTTTTAAGACATAGCAAGCACTAGTAGGATGATTAATGTATCTTTGATAGATACAATATTTGGGATTGTCAGCCAGATTCACCTCATTAGGCCTTTTTGGCTCTGGAATCTGAAGTTTGCCACTTTTCACCAGACACTGAAATATCCTTGGGATATCACTTTCGTCAAAAGAGTATTCTTCCTTTGGCCTAGAAGATTCCTGATTATTTGGCGTCGTTTTGTTCTTGGAGAGATTGACCATAAGAGTATCTTTTCCTTTCACGTTACGATTGCCAGGATTATTACCAGGATTACTTTTCTTTCCTTTATCTTCTGAAGCGAAAATCATTCCATGTTCCCGAGCCAACCTACCATTAGTTTCGGCAGAAACTGCTGCTATGATAAACGAAGCCCAATCTGTGAATTGGGAACCTGTGAAGACAGCAATGGATGGTCACAGATTCATCTTGCATGTATCGATCAATGCTGAATCTGGCATACCAGGAGGCATCTTTAGAGTAGCCTGTCGAAAACGTTCAATGAACGTCCGAGTATCTTCTTTCTCCTTTTGTTTTATTTCTATTAAGGAGGACATGTTCATGTCCATACCTCCTTCATAGAAGCGGAAGAGAAACATTGCCTTGAATTCATCAAAAGACGAAATAGAGTTATCGGGTAAGCTACGATACCAGTCATAAGCCAAACCCGTCAAGCACCCAATGAACACTCGAGTGAGGAGAGCATCATTTTTCTGCAAGTGTACAGTCATAATATCAAAGTAATTGATATATTGACTGTGAGACGCTTTTCCATCGAATAAAACCATGGATTGTGGTTTGAACTTCGAAGGAAAGGGTACATTATTCCAATGAGGAGGATAAGGTTGCTTAATCCCTAACCTCTGGAACTGATCTTTGTGCCTCAAAACCTCAAACTGTGCTTTGAGTTCACGTACTACTTGAATGGCTTCACTAGTTTGAGGAAGCACATTTGATTGAATAGTCGTTGGATGTACCGTAACCCCCACTGGAGGTGGTACATCTTCTGGAATGATGGGATCTGGAGATGCAGAATTTTGATTAACAGCAGGTTCTTGAATATTCGAAGGTATATCAGCCCCTTGACTATCTTGAGTTTGTGCTGCTGCTGGTACCGGAGTTATTACTGTGGGTTGAGCAGTTTGCTGATTCAAAATTATTTGATGCATGCTTTGCACCATGTTGAGCATGTCTTTCAATGATTACTCCACGGCAGTGAGACGTTGTTCCGTATTAGCAGATGACGTCTCTGGTTTATCTCCAACAGCATAGGATTCAACCTCTCTTGAAGATATAGAGGGATTAGTATAGAAGTATGAATCCACACTATCGGTATCAGACTCACAAGATTGAGTACCCCCAGCATCTGAATCAGAAATCTGCAATTGTCTTTGTCTTCTTGATCGAGTATTCTGATATACTCCTTCAAAGGAATCAAGAAGTCTGTTGAACTGTTGTTGACCTGGAGTTTGGGACATGTTCCGTCTCGGTCGTCGTCCTCTGTTAGTATGAGATGCTATGTTGACTGATGCATATGACAACTCATCTTCTTGGTCTTCAGCTTGATGTTGAAGTGAGAAATTCAGTCGATCAAAAACTGACCGTTTTGTAGCTGAACAACAACAATTGATCACAACCTGATGATATCTACATTGATGTCTTTCTTGGGGGAGCATCACCGAGATTGTGAATTCTTACGCTTTTGCATTAGCAATTCACGTAAGTCAGAAGGAGTGGAGGGAATATTCTTTTTTATTACATTTAGGGTAGAAAAACGTTTAGTCCCCTGTGTATAAAGAAGATTACTGGCTTCATTCGCAGAACCAAACTGTACATTTTTACGCGTTTGGAGTTGTGTGCGTAAATCTTGAGATTTAGCACGAAGGACCCCATTTTTATGGCGTGTGATTTGCAAGTTTGGTACTTTGCGTAAAACAGTATAAGAAGGTTGTTGGTGTAGGACAGAAGTTTTACCAACATCACTTTTATGCTATATGCGTTTAGGTATATTCACATTAGATGTGCAAACATCGTTGTAAATTTTATCTACACTGTCACAGACAGGAGACTTACCTTTACGCGTAAAACGTAAAAATTGATTATCTACCACATCACAGACGGGAGATTTTGTTTTATGCGAGGAGCGTAATTTGTGTGAGTCTACCACGTCACCGACGAGGAGACGGGTTCTTACACTCAGAAACATTAGAATCTGCCACATTACAAATGGGAGACTCATTCTTATGCCTTGAGCGTAAAATTTGGTTCTTACCCACTGAGCGTAAAACTTGATTCTTACGCAGTGGGCGTGAAACCTGATTATCTTCTCCATTACAAACGGAAGATAAATCATCACACTTTGAGTGCAACTCTGAAGTAAGGACTGTCTCGTTACGAACGGAAGCCCCTACGACAGGAGTGGAAAGAATTCCCTTGTCATCAGAAGCAACAGAGAGACCAGAAACCACTTTGGATTTGGGAATCCAAACTTTTTGTGCTTTGCGAGACTTTTGAACATTGGAGTGGTGAGAACCACCCCTAGTTCGGAGCATTTCTTCATAGGCAGTCTAGTCGAAGTGTACAACCAGAGTCTTCTTAGTCGAACCGATTGAAACATCATCATATTGAGCAATCACTTCCTCGTCGGAGGAGAAAGTCGTCCCCAGCAGAGTCGGTATTTTGTTTCACTTAACAAAATTGCCAAACAAAAGGTTGGATTTTGAAAATAAAACAAAAAAAGTACAAGAAGTACAAATTTGATTCTGGGAAAAGTATTGCTATGGAAGTCTGATTCGTAAATGATCACTTTGTTCCTTGGACCATATGATGATGAAGATCACTGCTTGAAGTAGAACAACTTGGAAGAACTAAGTCACCAGAAAGGTATCGACACACTTGGGCACTGATGGCGAGGCCGAATGCTTTCATGCTTTGCTTCACTCTGTTCTGAAAGAAAAGTTGAAGAAGAATGCTCCGGAGAATCAAAATCTCGAAGTTCTGATCTCTGTATTCTCTCCTGTTCTCTCTCTGTCTGTCTTTTTAAGAAAAATGAGTCTATTTATAGACTGGGGCTTCTGTGCGTAAAAAAGCATCAAAATCTGTCTTTACGCTAACAACTGCCACCCATGATCAGAGTCATCCTTTGGATACGTTGACACGCGTCCCATCATTTCAGTGAGAATAGGATACATGTACACACGTTCTTCGAAATATGTGGCATGAAGGCCATGTAGGCAAACCACGTTCCATACTGGCCAGAAAGAATAGGGCGTAAAAATAGCTCCAACATCCTCTGGGCGTAAAGCAGTAAGATAAGCGTAAAATAGCTCTGTCATAAGTTTCCAGCGTAAAGTGGTTATTGAATAACCTTGAGCGTAAAATGGCTCAAATAGACTTTACGCACACATTGTTTTATGAGCGTAAGAACTCATGTAAAACTCTGTGCGTAAAAGAAACCATTCAGTGAGCGTAAAGTAGCTCGATCCCCATAAACGACAACAATGGTCTTTGTATAAGACAAATCCCATTGAATTCTGTGGTAAATGCCATCATTAATATCTTCATGCCAGAGTTTGCATTAAATGCTAGATTTGACGGCTTCGTCCAGCATAAAATAAGTTGCTCTGTCCTTGGCGTAAAACCATGGGTGTAGCCCCGAGCGTAAAATGATCAGCCTGCTTAGGCATAAAGTGATTAGCCTAGTCTTGGGCGTAAAGAGATTACCCGCTCTGCTAGGCGTAAAGCAGATCACTTATGAATGAGATGACTCTTTCTTTGAAGCACTTTTTACGCTCCTACAGGGGAGACTAAAGAAGTTCCTCAAAAACATTACACAAGAGCAAGATAACCAGGAGGGATTAAAAAACAATCAAATGCTCCAGCGGATGATGATTTTACCACACTGGAAAAGATGAAAACAGCTGATGCTACAAGTAAGAATGTAGCTGCTGGTCGGAAAAGAAAAGCTCCTTCTAGTACCAATAAGAAAGTAACTTCTGGTGAGAAAAAAAAAGCTCCTTCCAGTCCCGAGAAGGTAGACGATAAAAAGAAGATGTCAGAAAATGAAGAACTTAAAGAAGATTCTCCTCAAATAGCCAAGCTAGTGAAAGAGGGAAAAATGTTGATGCAATATCAAAAACTCAGGCTTTGGAACCAAGCAGACGATCATCTGAAGCATCTATACAGGAGCATCGTATACCCAAGAAGGATGACTCCAACGTAAGTATTCTAAACTTGAACCAAATTCTGTACAATTCACAATGGAGAATGATCATTCTCCGTGTATCTAACACGGAGAATGAATATTCTCCGTGTAATTCGGACGGAGAATTGTCATTCTGAATTCATAACAGTCATTCTCCGTCCAATTCATAACGGAGAATGTTTATTCTCCGTGTATTTTAACACGGAGAATAGTCATTCTCCGTGTATCTAACACGGAGAATGTTATTCTCCGTGTTAAAATACATGAAGAATGGCATTTTCCCTTGTATTTTGACCTAGAGATGGCTATTCTCCGTGTACCTAACACGGAGAATGACCATTCTCCGTGTTAAAATACACGGAGAATGGCATTTTCAGTGTATTTTGTTCTGAGAATGAGCATTCTCCGTGTTTCTTACACGGAGAATGTTATTCTCCGTGTTAAAATACACGGAGAATGATATTCTCCTTGTATTTTGACCTAGAACTGGTCATTCTCCGTGTATTAACACGGAGAATGTCCATTCTCCGTATCAAAGTAAACGGAGAATGATCATTCTCCGTGTAAAAATACACGGAGAATGACATTTTCTGTGTATTTTGTCCTAGAAATGATCATTCTCCATGTAAAAATATACGGAGAATGTCATTCTCCGTGTAAAAATACACGGAGAATGTCATTCTCCGTGTTAAAATACACGGAGAATAGTCATTCTCCGTGTTATAATACGCGGAGAATAGTCATTCTCCGTCCAATTCATAACGGAGAATGATCATTCTCTCTGTTGGAGTTACTTTTTTTTACAATTATATCATTAGCCTATATTATTAACATAATCGAAACTAAATTTATGTGCAGTGAAAATGTATACGAATACTTTCCAACTGCTCCAGAAGATTGTAAAATAAGAAGAAGGAACAATGATGTTACCTTGATCTTTAATGCTAAAGAAGTACAAGACATATTAAATATGGAAGAAATAGAGGCCAATGTTATGAACTTCACAATAAAGATTATGAACGAACTACAAGCCGAAACAAGATGTACCGTTCAGTCAAGCTCGCAGGGTGCACAATGTAATTGGTTTGCAATCATGATGCCCCATTCATTGGTAAGAATCAAAACTGAAAAATAAATATTAATGTGTACACCTACTAATATTGTTGTAAAAAACTAACTCATGATTTGTTTTTTATTTTTTGTTTTTTTTCCTGGAAAACAGCGTACCGTTAAGTTTGTCGATATAGAAAACCCAACATCTGGAGCATTGTACAATTTCAAAGCTGAAATAGAAGATTTTATCATGGAGTTGGAGGATGACATCGAATGGTTATTCGTGCCACTCTTCCGTGAAGAGAATAAACACTATACACTGCTGGCATTCAACTTCAGCTCCTATGTTTGGACACACTACAACTCATTGAGGAAAAACACGGGCGCTAAGGGAATCGAGGATGCAAATTACATGAAGAATAAAATCGAGCCAATTGTAATGAAGAAGATTGCATTGATGAGGGAGAAAAGCCCATCAATTCAGGAATATGAAACAACAGAGCTCAAGGTTTGTAAAGATTGCCCACAGCAACTATCACCCAGCTGCCTGCTGTATGTTGCATATTATATTAAAAACTTGTCGAAAGCTACATTTGATTTACAAAAGAAAACAAACAAAGCAGTTCACGATATTATTGTAAAGAGCAGGCTAACTTTGGCTAAGCTTTTGCTTATGGGTGACTGTACAATTTCTTTTGTATCATAAAATAAAATGACAATATAAATTGGCTAAGAAATTCCTTATATATATTCTGTCTGTCAGGTTTCTTTTGTAATGTATTTGTTGTCCTTTGTAATAAAACTCAGTTTTTTGACTAATTTACTTTGTTAAAGTTCTGTTGATTGATTCTGTCTGTCAGGATGTAAATCTGTTTTGTTAAAGTTTTGTTGATTGATTCTGTGTTAAAATACACGGAGAATGATATTTTTTTTGTATTTTGACCTAGAAATGTCATTCTCCGTGTATTTTGACACGGAGAATGATCATTCTCCGTATTAATACACACGGATAATGTCATTCTCCGTGTTAAAATATACGGAGAATGACATTTTCTGTTTATTTTGACCTAGAAATATCATTCTCCGTGTATCTAACACGGACAATGATTATTCTCCGTGTATCTAACACGGAGAATGACCATTCTCCGTGTTAAAATACACGGAGAATGGCATTATCTTTGTATTTTGACCTAGAAATGAGCATTCTCCGTGTTTCTAACACGGAGAATGTCATTCTCCGTGTTAAATTACACGGAGAATATCATTCTCTCCGTGTTAAAATACACGGAGAATGACATTCTCCTTGTATTTTGACCTATAAATGACCATTCCCCGTGTATCTAACACGGAGAATGTAATTCTCCGTGTCAAATTAAACGGAGAATATCATTCTCCGTGCTTCTAAAACGGAGAATATCATTCTCCGTTTTAAAATACACGGAGAATGGTCATTCTCCGTGTTAATACACACGGAAAAATAACTTTCTCCTTGTATTTTGACCTAGAAATATCATTCTCCGTGTATCTAACACGGACAATGATTATTCTCCGTGTATCTAACACGGAGAATGACCATTCTCCGTGTTAAAATACACGGAGAATGACATTATCTTTGTATTTTGACCTAGAAATGAGCATTCTCCGTGTTTCTAACACGGAGAATGTCATTCTCCGTGTTAAATTACACGGAGAATATCATTCTCTCCGTGTTAAAATACACGGAGAATGACATTCTCCTTGTATTTTGACCTATAAATAACTATTCCCCGTGTATCTAACACGGAAAATGTAATTCTCCGTGTCAAATTAAACGGAGAATATCATTCTCCGTGCTTCTAAAACGGAGAATATCATTCTCCGTTTTAAAATAAACGAAGAATGGTCATTCTCCGTGTTAATACACACGGAGAATGACTTTCTTCTTGTATTTTGATCTATAAATGACCATTCTCCGTGTATCTCATACGGAGAATGATCATTCTCCATGTTAGATACAAGGAGAATGGTCATTCAATGCATTATAAAATCAGAGTATAACGGATAACAAGTTCTTATGCTGTTAGTATATATGTGAAACATCAGATATGCAGAGTTTAAACTATTACCATTGATATCAAAAAATATAACATATGTATTCAAAAAATAATTATATAAAAGAAGGAATATATGTGTATGTATTAACGAGGGGGCGCTGCCCCATCGAACACCGTAGCAGCACGTGGAGGCAGAGGACAAGTGGTGCGATTGTGATTGCATAATTCAAAACAATTCTGGCACCTTATCTTTCTCTTCTCTTTTCCCTTGTTCTCATATTTGCTCTTATAACGGTCCGCCTTTGGACGTCCAGGACCACGTTTCGAAACAGGGGGTAGAACAACATCAGTGGGATTATTTTCAAACTATTTTTCATAATCTGGAACTGGACGAATAGCACATGAATATAACTTCTGGTAATAATCTGATGTCCAATACTGCTCCACAAAGTCGTAAACAGATTTATCTGAACCAACTCTGATGCACTGTATTGCATGGCTGCATGGGAATCCATATACCTTCCATCTACGACAACTACAATGACAATCAAGAAGATTCACCATGTGGGAGGAAGTATCTGCGATCACCTCAAATTCGAAATTACCAGACCGATATACCCTATAACACATGCCATCATCTGTAAGCTGCTTCAGCATATCCTCATCGTATGGAGTCAATTTGCTATTCAAACCAATTGCATCCTTGTGGCGATCCGAAATCATCTTCATCATCTTCACACGGATGACATTTACAATTGCTGATATAGGCAATTTCTTCTCAGCCTTTATCCATGCATTGAATGACTCTGAACAACTAGAAGCAACCTCACCGTATCTACATCCGGGAAGAATGCGTTTGACCAATGTTCAGGTTTTTGTTTATTCATCCAATTCACAACATGACCACAATTCAGATCATAAATCTTCTTGATTGCTTGTCTATACCCACCTTTATAGAGAAAAACAAATAATTAATAAAGAACTAGGTTAATTCACAAAATTATGAAAAATAAGTACATTCTTCGTGTTTAAAATAAAGATAATAGTCATTCTCCGTTCAAAAGCTAACGGAGAATGACATTCTCCGTTCTATGCAGGACGGAGAATGGTCATTCTCCGTGTGACGTAAACGGAGAATGAACATTATCCGTACTATGCAAGACGGATAATACCATTCTCCGTTCAAAAGCTAACGGAGAATGATATTCTCCGTTCTATGCAAGACGGGTAATGGTCATTCTCCGTGTAACGGAAACGGAGAATGAATATTATCCGTACTATGCAAGACGGATAATACCATTCTCCGTTCAAAAGCTAACGGAGAATGATATTCTCCATTCTATGCAGGACGGAGAATGGTCATTATCCGTGTAATATGTACGGAGAATGACTATTCTCCGTCTTACTGACGCGGAGAATGGTCATTCTCCGTGTTAAATTAATGGTAAATGCATAGAAAATGTGCATATATCTGTCTCATTAACACACCTGGAGTTAGAGCATATACTGCTTGCCTCCAAGCTTCAAGTACATGCGGATACACTCTTTCATTTCCTTTCTCTTTCAGCGGTATGTTATTCTTCATGTGATAATAGCAATAGCTATGGTAATCATTAGGAAACACTTTAGGGACTTCAGAAACTAGACCGGTGCCTTGATCCGAAAGAAAAACAATACGCCTACTACATCCAACAACATTCTTTAGATTTCTAAGGAACCATTCCCAATTGTCACCATCTTCGCCTGAGACTATACCGTATGCAAGAGGGTAGAACTGTTGGTTACCATTCTTCGCTGTAGCAGACATCAAACATCCTCTAAACCTCCCTGTAAGGAAAGTAGCATCCAAATATAGCATTGGGCGACAATATTGAAAGCCTTCTACGCAAGCCCCATATGAAAGAAAAAGCCGCTCAAACCTCATTGATGAATCATCTTTCTGGAAGTCGATAACGGAACCATTATTGGTTTCCTTTACCTTGTTGACATACCAACACAAGTCACTGTAAGATCTAACATCATCTCCGTACATTTCCTGGTGCACCAGCCTAATTCCGTGGTATGCCTGTCCATATGTAACAGATAAACCGTAGTCGACCTTGAAATTATCGACAACAGATTTTGCAGACTTTTTAGGATGCATCCGAACAATGTCACTAACCAAACTTTTCACAAACTTTGCTGGAACAACCGGATTACCTTTATCCATATAGCCAGCTCCACAATTATGTTCTCCCACATACCTCTTCACCTCAAAAATTTGATTATCTTTCGAAATAGATATAGCATGGAAGCTCCACAAACAAGCATGTGTCATGTAATTCTTGCAGCAAACAGTATACCTCTCCCGGCTCAGATTTCAAAATGTGGAATGGATGACGAGATTCAAAACATACCTTTCTAACAGCATTCCTAACTTCTTCAACACCATTTAGAAAAATCTGACCAACACCAGTAATTGATCAAGGCCACATATCCGATTTCCTCTTCTTCACTGTCTCAGTTGAGCCCTCATAAAATTGTACTACTCGTTTGTCCTTTACAGTAGGAGGACATCTACTCAAAGAACTAGAGGAGAAGACGAAGGTCCCATGTGAAAGCTTTGACAAGGAAAAGATGTTGATGAAGAACATGGAGAGTATATTTGCTCCACAAATAGATCAAAACTCACATCATGAGTACCGTTAAAACCACCAACCAATGAGCGAAGCCAAAAATCACTTTCAACATACAGTTCAGTCCCATCAAAGTGCAAAAACCTGAAACGGAAGGAAAGTGGATCCAAAGAAGTCCATCGATCGCACACTTTATTCTTCAAAAAATCCACGGTACTTTCATGTGTGACACGGCAGGAAACTATGTCTCCCTTGAAACAAATGTTAACTAAACAACTTGATTCCATACCTTCCCCCCTGATAGCATAAAAACATAAGAGGTCACAAATAGAACAATAAAATTGTCGTCTAATAATGATTATTCTCCGTCTAAAAATAACGGAGAATAAATATTCTCCGTTCGGAACTAACTTATAATGATCATTCTCCGTTTAAAGTAAAACGGAGAATGATATTCTCCGTCTAAAACACACGGAGAATAGACATTCTCCGTCTAAATATAACGGAGAATAATTATTATCTGTCTGTAACTTATGGATAATGCTCATTATCCGTATATTGATTATTCTCCGTCTAAAAATAACGGAGAATAAATATTCTCCGTTCGGAACTAACTTAGAATGATCATTCTCCGTTTAAAGTAAAACGGAGAATGATATTCTCCGTCTATAACACACGGAGAATAGACATTCTCCGTCTAAATATAACGGAGAATAATTATTATCTGTCTGTAACTTATGGATAATGCTCATTATCCGTATAAAAACATACAGATAATGATCTTTCTCAAAAGTAATTGTCATTCTCCGTTAAAATATAACGGAGAATGTTATTCGCACAAAATAACAAGATTAAATATCTCTCTAACATTTTCTAAGTTAATAATCTGCATAACAAATTCAAATTCAGCATAAATTTCGAGATATACGAAGCTGATGGATGAATTTCTACAGATCTGAACTCTCACCTTGTTTTAAGATCTATAAAAAGAAAAGAAGAAGATCTTCTCTCCACAATTGACCTAATCGCCGGAAACCACGAAGATGATGATGATGATGATGATGATCGATGATGATGAAGGATGATCGACGTTCAACTGACGAAAACCACAATGAACTACGAACGATTTTGCGATCTCTGATAAAGATGATATCAATGGATTTCAAATTTCTCGTGAAGAAGAAGAATACGAATTTCCCAATCCAAATCTGAGTTTGCGAATTCAAAATTATATATAGATGTCCAAATTTGCACGAAGGGGTATTTTTGGAACTATGATAATGGCAAATTTTGTAAATACAGAGCATCTATAGAGAATCTTGAAATATTTAACGTGAAAATACTTAATTCTGGGTATTTCATAAAAATAATCCAGCGGGTGGGCATTACATAAAAGCCCACCCCGAAATTGGGTTTCTCAGCAATTTCCAGTTAACATTAATATTACGAATTAGAGTGAGGGTTTTTTTAGGGGATTTTCTAAGGGGGCTTTTGATCCGCTCCCATATATATATATATATATATATATATATATATATATATATATATATATATATATATATATATATATATATATATATATATATATATATATATATATACACGAATATATATATACACGATATATATAACGATATATATATATATATATATATATATATATATATATATTATATATATATAATATATATATATATATATATATATATATATATATATATATATATATATATATATATATATATATATATATATATATACGAATATTTGATTTGGTTAAACATATATATGCTTATATTATTCGGCTTTTATATTAAAGATTTCTTTACTAAATATTTTGAGCTTATCAACTTTCTATATTGGGTTAAATATTTTGTGTATATATATAAACAATTTTTGGTAATTTGGGCCTATATATACATAATTTGTTTTGGTTTTATAAAATTCTGAATAAAATGTATGGACTCTATTTTATAGTTTTGGTTTGGTATATGTATGTAATATCAATATTTCAAATAAAGTATATTTCAAAATAATTGTTTTAGGCTTTTAAAATTAGTTGATTAATAATTTTGGGTCTAAGCTCCATAGAATTTATATAGAAGTTTAGTAAACTACCTTATTATTGTTTTGGGGCTTTCATTGAGTAATATTTTCTAAAAGTCATATATATATTTTAATGGTTGCAAATATATGTTTTAGAGACTTTTATATTATTTTCATGTATAAGTTTATAATAATTCTAAAATAGTATATATATTTTATGAATTTTCTTTCGATTATAAATCATTGATCACAACTAATTGTATTTCTATCTTTCTTGCGTATTCCTAAATCCTTCACATCGACCCTAGCTAATCAGACTATCCTGGACCCAACGGGATTATCGGTTTCACAGCTAAGGACCACATTTCAATATTGTTAATTACTATATCACATTGTCTAGTTATATGATACTTGATTTCTTGACACACTCGTTACACGGTGGCACTTCATATTTCCTTTATATGCCATACCTTCTTTCTCGTATATTGTGTTAGGATATGGAATTACTAAATAGATGTGTGATCAGACCTTAGCCCATTTTTTATTTTCTGTACAGTAGAGCTTGATAAATAATGTAGACCTTATGGTGTAACTGTCCCAGATCGATCACACATTGAAAGAGTACTTCAAATCACGTGGATAGTTATATTCTCTTGTTCTACTCATTACATGTTGTCATATATTTCTTGTCTAATATTCCTTCTATTTTCTATTAGTTTTGTCTTGATATTTTCGTCATGTATTTTATGGCTAACTATTGTCTTATAGTCGTTAACATATACTTGAAACTGCACTCAGTAAATTGTACTCGTTCCATTCCTGACTGGAAACCTATTTTTTAGATAGTCACTTGCTGCTCTATGCGTGAGACCCTTGAGGGAGATACGACTGTATTAAAGGCCAAACCTAGAGACTAGTTAGATATTTGAGTATTTATTTAGTTGTCTTTTATATTTTTGTGAGACATTGTATTTTTAATCAAATGTAACTTTCAATATTGTAATTTATTTAGTTGTGTGAACGAGCAATAAAAAGTTATTAATTATAAGCAATATTGTGATCTTGAGCATTATGGTATAAACAGCTTACTACGTCGATTCTGCGATATAGGCTGGACTTGTCTACGCACACTCATCCCGAAAGCGGGTGCGGGTCGTGACAAGTTTTTTGGTGGCCCATACAGGTCAGTTTTTACAATAAGTATACGAACTCATGGTAATACCATATTAGTCGTACTGCTACGAGCCCGCGATTAGGACGTACACATTCACAACTAGAATCAATTTGATTTTAGGAGAATGAGCTAGGATTAGGAGCCCCTTATTCAATTTGACTGTTGTGTAGTTAAGATTGCTACATAGGCGATGTAATTTAGGTAAAGTTTTATTGAAATCTAAGACCCTTTTAGATAACTTGAGAAATATTCCTAGAAGGATGTACTATTGTGTTCTGATACGATAGTAGGTGGGTAGATTATTCACTCAGTAACTTAGGCCTTCCTAGAATTCAATCCCTAACCTTGATAATTTGTTCAAATTATCTTTTTGTCCCCTCTAAACATTATCATCATTATTCGTATCACTTACTTATTTTCTATTGGCCATAAGTAATTGTTTTCCCTCAGTGTCTATATTTTATTTCCATCTATTGAGTTTGAACCTAACTCGATTCGATTATCCATAAATTTATTCCAAGTTAGTTTTGTTGAAAATTTAAGTTATATATATGTTTTCCCCTCGATCCTTGAATGTTAGAGAAATATAAATTAAAATTTCTCTCGTCTTCAATCATTTTCTTCCTAATAAATCGTTTGATTTTCAAAATTGACAAATTTACTTCAAGGACTGATACATACATGATCCGCTAGTTGAATTTCTAAAAACTCCTTTGAAGAATTCTTATTGATATAGTTGAACACTACAAAATATTGTTAATTAGCGACTGAATTTACCGACAGAAGTCAAAATGTCGCTAATCAGCGACGGAATACCGACTGACTAGCAACTGATATATTATGTAAAATATAGTATTAAAACACGTCGCTAGATACGTTACTAGTTCGTCGCTAAGTAAATAGCAACAGTTTAGCGACGGACAGTTTCGTCGCTGTACACGAGTAAAAGTAAATCAGTAACTCTTTCTTTCTCATTCTCAAATTTTCACCCAAATTTTCGTTTTCCCCCAAAGCTCCGACCCCTTTCGTCGACCGACTCCTGACCCCTCCTCCTCCCTCGGCGACCTCCTCCTCCTTCGCGCGGTGACCCCAGACCTCCGACCCCCTCCTCTTCCGCTGTCCTTCGGCGACCGTTCCCCGACCCCGACCCCCTCCTCCTCACGCGGTGACCCTCGTCCCCCTCCTCACGCGGCAACCCCTGGCCCCCTCCTCTCCGGCTCGAACAGCGGTGGCGGAAAAAGAACCCCTCTCCTCCTCGTTGATCTCTGACACAGCCTCCTCCTCCTTCAGGTATAATTTTTTTAGGTGTTTAATTAACATATACTTTGACACGAAAATTATGAAATTATAATTTAATTGTGTAAATATTATTGGCAGGGTTTTGGACACGAAAACGAACACAATGTAGTAGCCAGGGTTTTGGACACGAACACAGACACATACACAATATAGTAGCTAGGGTTTTGGGTTTTCGTAAATTATTTGAGATTCATAAAATTGGAATTGGATATCCGAATATTTTTAGACGTTAAGATATTGAATCCGTTAATATTAGATTATGATATAAGGATATTCGACTCCAATTTGATAGGCCGATAATAACCCGATACGAACCCGATACATACATTAAGATATTGAATCCGTTAATATTGGATTATGATATAATGATATACGATTCCAATTTTGATAGGCCGATACTAGTACTAATCCGATAGGTACTAATCCGATAGGCCGATACTAACCCTATACGGTCGATACTAACCCAATAAGGATATCCTATTCCAATTTCGATAGGCCGATACTAATTCGATAGGTCGATACTAACCCGATACGGCCGATACTAACCCAATACTAATCCGATAGGCCGATTAACCCGATACGGCCGATACTAACCCGATAAGGATATCTGATTTCAATTTCTATAGGCTGATACTAATCCTATAGGCCGATCCTAACCCGATACTAATCGATAGGCCGATACTAAGCCGATACTAACCAGATACTAACTCGATACGGCCGATACTAATCCGATAGGCCGAAACTATCCCGATTTTGATATTACCGATTTTAGTTTTGATACTCATAGGAATGGTCTGATACCGATTTCGATATCGATACTCATAGGAATAGTGTGATATCCATTTCAATACTGATACTGTTAACTTTAGTTGTTACAATTAGGTACTATATTAATTTTTACTTGTATTTATAACATATATTGTACTTGGTGCATAATTGGTTTGAACAATGAATCGATACTTAGTTAACCGTTCGTGGATGTACAATCGACGACATGAGAGCAAGATTGGTTTGATGGATGATTTCAAGACGGGCGTCGAAGAATTTTTGAGATACATCAGTAGCCACCTTATTTCATGGACGGAAGGCTCATAAAGTGCCCTTGTGTTAATTGTCGTAATATACCATTCAGAGAGGTAGATCTTGTGAGAGAGCACCTCTACAAGAAGGGTTTCGTACCGAACTACAACGAGTGGACGACTCAAGGAGAACCTTTGGTTCCGCAATATCTGTCCTCCTTCAATAGGGAGGTGTGAGACCCCACTCTTAGAGACCACTTCCAATATCGGCATCGAAACTTGGCACGTGAGTTGGTATTTGATGCAGCTTGTGCCGGTCCAAGTTTTGATCCGGAGGATCCGAATCCTATTGCAAAGGATCGTTCTATGATATGTTCAACCATGCCGATACTCCGTTATATCCGGGTTGTGATTCTCATTCTTTTCTGTCGGTGGTGATGCGGTTGTTGAACCTCAAGTCTATTTTTAATTTACCGCAAGAATGCTATAATTGATAATTCAGTTTGTTAGAGAGTTGCTGCCAAAAGGAGCAAATGACTTGCCAGAAAACTTTTACAAGTCGAAGATGATGATACGAAAACTCGGATTAGGTTACGAAAAGATAAATTGTTGCCGAAATAGCTGCATGTTGTACTAAAAGGAGAACAATGATAAAGACAAATATATTTTCTGTCACGAGGACCGGTACAAGCCCATTTGGGGCAAAAGAAAATCAACTGCACGAGCAAGGTTGTGCCCCTACAAATACATGCAGTTTTTGCCATTCATAAAGAGGCTACAGAGAATGTATATGTCTTCGAATACTGCAGAACAAATGACATGGCATAGTAAAGAGCGAAAGATGGATGGAGAAGAATTATTTCACCCATCTGATGGAGAGGCATAGAAGCATTTTGATCGATGTCATCCTAAATTTGCTACAGAGCCTAAGAATATTCGGCTGGCTTTATGTTCTGATGGATTCACTCCTTTTAGACAGTCGGGGCCTCAATACTCTTGTTGGCCGGTGATTTTGATCCCTTACAATCTACCACCGTGGATATGCATGAAGACTCCTTATATGTTCTTGACACTTATCATACCCGGTCTAAAAAATCCAAAGAAGAACATCGATATCTACTTGCAGTTATTGGTAGACGAGTTAAAACAATAATGGCAGTTTGGCGTTCAGACGTATGATATATCGATGGAGCAGAACTTTCAGATGAGAGCAATGTTGATGTGGACCATCAATGATTTTCTAGCATACGAAATGTTATCTGGATGGAGTACTCATGGTATTATGTCTTGTCTGATATGTATGGAAAAGAATAAGGCATTTCACCTTCAGATTGGAGGAAAGCTTATTTTTTTGATTGCCATCGTCAATTCCTTCCTATGTCGCATCTATGGAGAAGGAACATGGATTCCTTTAGAGCTGGTAAACAGGAACTAACTCCTCCCCCATCGGTCATTTCATCCTAGCACACAAATGACCGACGAAAGACTTCGAGCACTAGCTATCGGACCAAGCAAGAGGGCGAAATGTTGGGATGGATATACCATCAATGGCTTCAAATTTAGAACCACTGATAAGCCTATCAATCACTCATTTGTCAATGAGGAGGCTAATTACACAAAGAATTTTGGAGTTTGTGTAAGGGGTTCAGTCTACGACGTCGATCCAGAATTTGACTACTACGGTGTTCTAAGAGATATTGTGGAGCTGGATTACTCTTTTGATACCCAAATTGTGCTCTTCAAATTTGATTGGTTCGACACAACACCCAAGCAAGGATGGAGAATTGACAAACAGTTTAGATTTATTGATATAAAATACGAAAAAAGATATGTAGGTTTCGAACCGTTTGTATTGGCTAGTCAAATGGTCCAAGTGTACTACATGATTTATCCTAGTTGATGATGCACTACTCGTGATTGGGTATGCAAAACTAAAGCAAGAAATATATATAAAATTGGAGATCAAGCATACCAGGAGGATGAGGTAGTCATGCCTCAACCAACATATATAAGTTTAGCCGGCGTTGATGACATTGAGGTTGACGTTACTGTAGAGGATGATATAGTTGACGATGAGCTTGGCATACAGGACTTACCTCATGTAGAGGAGGAGTCTGAAAAGGACGTATCGGATGAGGAGAAAGAATTTAAAGATGAAGGTGAAAGTGGAAGTGATAGTGAAAATGATGAAGATGAAGAAGATTCAGATTACGAAGAAGATGAAGAAGATTAGTATATATTACCTATTAGATTTGCATTGATTATTTGTATCAACACACCTTTAATTAATTAATTTATATTAGGTTTGCATTGATTATTTGTATCATCACATCATTTTTATTTCTTTTAGATTTACATATGGCGGGACAAGGCCGTACACGTCGACTTCGAGGATCTGCGTCGACCCGTCCTCCTACTCCTGCTCCTTCTAGTACTCTGGCTACAGGTCGCAGAGGAGTTAGCGAGGACGATTTGGTTGATGAGGAGGATGGCTTATCTCAGCCGTTCACTTATTCTTCGGTCGGTGGAGCTAGACCTGATATTTCTTCAACATCTACTCCTACTGGTGCTGGTGCCACCCCGTCTTCTACGTAGAAGTCTACACCTGTCGCTCCTACTGCGACGAACCCATATCCTGACCTTTTGGTCGACCGTAGGAGTGTACATACGTCGACCAGGATTTGTAGACCCTTATATTCTGCCAAAGTGGCCAACCAACATCACTCGTACCGAGCTGTAGGCCGATGGAACGACGTAAGTATATTAGTGTTAGCAGACACATTTATTCATAATCTATTTATTATCTAATCGTATATTGTTTTGTTTATTCTAGGTTTTTTCGGTCTAGGCTGGTAGAGATTTGGGGGATTTGATGCATCGTCAATTCCATGGTCCCTATCTGAACTTCGGGGACATCCTAGTTGATAGACGATTCATTTGGCCCGATATGCTTGAGGTATGTCTCAATAATATCGTCTTTGTTTACAATATTTCTTATATATTTGCTCATTTATTTTTATTTGTCATTATTTGCAGAACTTGTATTGGTGGCCGGCGCATAGAGATAAGCTGATCCGGAAGTGCTACAAGTCCGTCACTAGCAAGAGGTTGAGGGATATGGTCAACGACCAGAAGGCGTTGGCTCTACTAATAGTGCTCTTCGCAAGGAGTGGTTGAAGGAGGAATTCTGGGAGGAGACGAAGAAGAAGATGGACACTCCGACCTATAAGGCCAATTGTGAGAAGGCAAAGACTGCCCGTGCTAAGGGTGGTCACCACATGGTAGATCCATCTCAATTACAGAGCATTATCGACGGCTGGTGAGTATTCTTGTTTGTTATTTCTTCAATTGTTTAAATTTATTATTTAGTTATAATTTGATGTTTAATTGTTATAGTACGAGGAGCTCGCCAAGGCAGGCGGAGATCCGAACGTCGTCGACTTTTCTAAAGTTTTCGAGCGTACCCATAAGCGAAAGATGGATGGGAAGCTCGTAGATGATCGGGCGACCAAATCCTATGTAAGTTTTTCGAGTCCTATATCTAATTACATTTCTTCTTCGTCTTTACGTACTTAACTATATTTAGTTTACCGAAATAGTTAGTCCGAACTCTAATATGAATATTAACTCTAAATCATAACCCTAAGTAGCATTATAAATCAAAGAATAGTTTAAGAGACGTATTAGAACATAACCATAACAATACTTAACAGTAACTAAAATACCAATATTAACTCTAAATCTATTCACCTATATAAATATAGGAGACGTATGAGACTTTAGAGAGTCGAGTCGATGAGGGAGGGACTACCGAGGGAGCTGGGACTAGTCAACCTACATTGCCGGCTGTGAGAAACGACTTGTGGATACAAGCCATCGGTAGAGGGAAAGGGGGCAGTATGTACGTACCGGATCGTTGGCATCCCAGCCGTTCATTTATTCCAGAGCTCCTCTATCTCCATCACCTCCACCTCTACAGACCGACGATACTGCCGACACCTACATCTTGCGACATATTACACAGATTCTGGTGTCCCTCCAGGGTCAGGTAGGACAAACGAGTGGAGTTCTGAGCACATCAGGTCTGATGCCTTTCCCTACTGCACCGGCTCCTGCTTCAACCACAGTGCCTCCGTCAATGACTGCTCCTCCGACCACGACGCCTACTACACCGGCTCCTCCTCCGACATAGTGCCTCTTGTCGTGCCGCCCGACTCTTCCAGACGTTCCTGTCCAGGACGTACAACGGATCATCACTTTGGTCCTGGGACAGTTATATTCATGCGGACGGTCGGCTATGCCTCCGCCACCTCCTCCACCTCCTCCACCATCGGTTTGAGTTTTGTTTTTTTTGGTTGTATTTGACAATGAGTTTGTATGAACTTTAGGGGGTTTTAATTGATGAGTTTATGTATCATTGAACATATTTTTGTATTTGTACTATATTGCGACTGTTGGACGTGTTTGTATCATTTGACTATTGGACGTGTTTGTATTTGTACTATATTGCGACTGTTGGATGACTTTATGTTATTACTGAATATATTTGACTGTTTGACGTGTTTGATCGATATGCTTGGGTTGATTTTTTATATATTGGGGTTATATTTAATATATCATTTGAATGTAATGTACATCTATATTCATAGGTTTGAGCAAAGCTGGAACAATTTAATCTGGTAAAAATAAAAAGTTTAGCGACTAACCAACGACAATTAGCAACGAAAAACTGAAACTTTTCCAGGCTAGCGATGGAGTTCCGACGGATTAGCGACGAAAAACTATAATTTTTTTACGTTAGCGACTACTCAGCGACGAAAATTTGCATCGCCGCACTTCTGTCTGATACCAAAACCGTATCAGACGAGTCAGCGATGGAAATTTTCGTCGCCGAGCTTCTGGAAAATTTAGTATTTTAGCTCACTAAAAAATATCGGTAGTCCGTCGCTAATATGTCGCTGTGGTTACGACATTTAAAATTCGTTGCTAATCCGTCGCTATATTTTGTCAGTAATTCTGTCGAAAATCTCTCGCTATAGCGACGGATTATCGACGTTTTTGTTATAGCGACGTTATGTTTATCAATGTCATATTTTCGTCGGTAATCCGTCGGTAAATAGGTTTAACGAAGAAAATACGTTTTTAGCGACGGAATTGTCCCGTCCGCTAAAAACCAATATTTTTGTAGTGGAAAGAATATTCGTTGACTTACAATGGCAAGACAGATGCGCACTATCGCCATTTACTTGACTTATGGAGACTATGGGTTCACTGTAGCCAGCAGTGCACTGGAGACTTGACCCCTAATTGTGAAGTAATTTTAGGTATATGTTGGATATCGTATATTATTAAAATTATGTCTTTGTTGTCCTATTTTGATTTAAGTTATCTTTATGTCAATATTGGATAGAGTTGATAGAGTATTCGATACCATATCATATTTGAGTCATGAAACTAAGGGTTTACTGCAGCTAGGTGTACAATGGCGAGGTATAAATTCTCCGTAAAGTGACTTCATATATGCATACAGTTTTCAAATATTATAGAGACTACATCCTTTTGTATATGACTATTGATTTTCGTAGTTTGCAAATTTATGCACGCTCACTTGAATTTGAGTTAGTCCTTATCCTTTTCTTTCTTGAACCTTTCTTTCTTATCTTTTATTTTCATATCGTTATTAGGTTTCTTAGTATCCTATCTTTCTATTCCACTAGATTCATAATTATACTTGGACTATTGAATCTATGATCATGTCTAAATGATTTGGTTTAGTAACAGATCACGCCAAAAAGTTTTTGATTTGATTACCTTAAACGACGTTGATCGTGACCAAACTATTTTGACTATAATTATAGTCGTGCCTACATTTAAAGTATATTATTGCTAATGTTTAGAAATTTATTTCAGCCTTGATCATGATTATTTCGATCATATTCATATACCAAATTTTTAATCATACTTGGATGACTTGCATAATTAACCTCGATCATGACTGCATCTTAGTTGTATCTAAGTGATTTTAACCATACTTAGACTTTGTCTAAATTTTAATTGTTGACCATGCCTATATAATTCCAACTGTAGTTATCGTGTCTAATGAACTTTTCTTATTTAACTAACACTATTTTGATTATATCCTTGACCATTGTGACTAGACCTTTTGGACTATACTTTAATCGTGCCACGTGGTATCTTTTCTTAAAGTTCGATTCATTCACGATCTAATTCATTTTGATCATTGATCATATCATTTCTTGATTATATTCTTAAATCATGACTAATCGTGCCCATCAAAATTTCGAGGAAGAAATTTTTTAAGGTGGGTAGAGTCTTCGATTGGTAAATTGTCCTTGAAGTTATTATTAGCTTTTGTGTCAAATTTTTGAGAACATTTTAGAGCATTTTAGGATTCAAGACCATCGCCTAAGATTCCAACATCAAGCCATATCTTTACTTCTTCCACTTCCACCCTAGCTGACCAATGTTCTTATTAAAACCTGTTCTTTTCCTTTCATCCGTTTGATCAATATTTTCTTTTGTTATAAATTTTTCTATGTATTCACCGGTCGACCAAGACCGTCTATCCTAGTAGTCCTTAAATTCAAGGACAAATTTATTTCCAAGGTGGGTAGATTTGTAACCTCTCTTCCCGATTTTTTCAAAATTATTATTTTTATTTCTTTATTCTTTATTCTATAATTTTTTTTCGTGTTTTGAGAGAAATACTCTCCGAAATGTGTTAACATTATTTTCTATTATTTTATATTTCAAAACTGATTTGGGTTTTAATGCTTCTATGTATAATATTTTTGACGGTTATTATATTTTGGTTCTCTTAATGGGCTTTTCAGTCTTTGGGCTTGAGCCTATCATCTAGATTAATATTTAGTTATAATAATTTGGGCGCTCGGGCTTTCATTTGAATAATTATTCCTAAAGCTATAAAAATTATTAATGGCTCTTCTAATAAAGTTTTATAGGTATTACTGAATAAATATTTTCTTAAAAATTTTTATCGAAGTACTTTTAAATAAGATTTGACATATAAAATATACTTTACAGTATCTTGATAACATATAATATTATTAAGTATTTGGCATTTGAATTTGTATTTTAAAATTATCTTGATAAATATCAAGTATGTTTTAAATTATTTTTAATATAAAATATTGTTTATGGTGACTAATTATGCATTAAAAAATGTCTAATCTAGATTTGAAATGTTATTTGATAAAGATATATCCATTATATGATTTAAATTGTTTTGATAACATTAAGTATTATTTCAAAGCTATTATGTTTATCCCTAATTTGATTTGGATCTAAATTTGATTTTTCTTACTTTAATCAAGTATTGATTTAAATTATTATTATTATTATATCCATTAATGAATTACGATTATATTAAATTGTATTTAAATTGTATTTGATTTAAAACTAGGTTTATTCGGAAAAATCCTAAGCCTTATCAATCTAGGAGTTTTGACTCCTATATATAGGAAGCATTTTCCCCTTTTCTAGCCACACATTCTACCACCGTTACTAAAAGCCAACCATAGTCATGTCCGGACCCGTGCGTCCGTGTCCATCCCATCTTATTCTATTATATTACACATTTCAAATCCAATCTCCCTGTCCCCTATGTCATGCAGGACACAACACGTTACAACCAAACAGAACCCTGCAAGAGCCCAGCTGATCATGGCATGGCCTCGACCAAGACCACCACCACCTTGCCGCCGTCCCTGCCAACTACCTCCTTCAGTCCACCCCGCTCACCATCTGCTCCTTCCATCGCCTGATCACGAGCCCGACCACCCTCCACTCATGATAACCCAACCCCAAACCCGTCGTCGGTGTTGCCGCTACTGCCTTGCCTACCCCGCTGCCGCCGCGAGGAGTAGTGAGCTGTCGTCCTTGCGCCTTGACCCCGCGAGCGCCGCACCGAACACAGATCTGGCCTCACGCTCCGTCTGTGCCGCGTCCCCTCCGGTGTATTCGACCGCCACCGGTCACCCTACCGTACGGGCATCGTCATCCCGAGGCCGCTCACGCCTCTTGCCAGTCCATCGCACCGGTGACGCCATCCGGCGAGCGTGCCCTCCCAGTGAGCTCCAAACCATCCCGTTCTCTCTCGCCCTAACTTTTCCTCTCTTCTCACTCTTTCCCCTCTTATTTGTTTTAGCTTTCCTATCTAATAAAGGAAGAGCTTGGGAAACTATGTTTTGCACAGCTATTAGATAGAGAGAGAGAGAGAGAGAGAATGCTGCGTTTGAATTCTTTGTATATTTTTATATAGTATTAAATATTAAAATATATAGTATGGATACAGTAAGTATAATTATTCTTTTATTTTATTATTACTGTTAAAAATGTAATTATATTATTTTCTATACATATGGGCTTTTAAATTATTAGATACTTAGGCCTTTATACATATACATATTTTGGGCCCTTATTTATTGGGCTTAAGTTATGGGCTTAAACAAAATTGCTTTGGGTATTTATTAGTTATTAGTTGATATTGGGCTATTGTATAATAATTAGCTTTTAGATGATTGGGCCAGATCCAATTTATTATAAACCATTAGTTATCTTTAATTTTTGTAGTATAGGGCATTTGGGTTTTATATATTATATATATATATTATATATATATATATATATATATATATATATATATATATATATATATATATATATGGTAATAGCTTTGGCTTTTGTATAGAATATTTGATTTGGGCAAACATATATATGCTATTGTCTAATATAATTATTGGGCTTTTATATTAAAGATTTCTTTACTAAATATTTTGTGAGCTTATCAACTTCAAATATTGGGTTAAATATTTGTGTATATATAAAAATTTTTTGTATTTTGGGCCTATATATTACATAATTTGTTTTGGTTTTATAAAATTCTGAATAAAATGTATGGAGTCTATTTTATAGTTTTGGTTTGGTATATGTCTGTATATATCGATATTTCTAAATAAAGTATATTTCAAAATAACTGGTTTAGGCTTCTAAAATAAGTTGATTAATAATTTTGGGTCTAAGCCCCATAGATTTTATATAGAAGTTTTAGTAAACTACCTTATTATTATTTTGGGGCTTTCATTGAGTAATATTTTCTAAAAGTCATATACATATATTTTAATGGTTACAAATATATGTTTCAGAGACTTTTATATTATTTTCATATATAAGTTTATAATAATTCTAAAATAGTTTATAAATATCTTCTAAAATAGTATATATATTTTATGAATTTCCTTTCAATTATAAATTATAGATCACGACTAATTGTATTCCTATCTTTCTTGCGTATTCATAAATCCTTCACATCGACCTAGCCAATCAGACTATCCTGGACCTAACGGGATTATCGGTTTCACCAGCTAAGGACCCCAGGCGAGTACATTTATTGTTTGTTTTCAATATTGTTAATTACTATATCACACTGTCTAGTTATATGATACTTGATTTCTTGACACGCTCGTTACATGGTGGCACTTCATATTTCCTTTACATGTCATACCTTATTTCTCTTATATTGTGTCGAGATGGAAAGTACTAAAAAAATGTGTGATCAGACCTTAGTCCATGTTTTTTTTTCTGCACAATAGACCTTGATAAATAATGTAGAACTTGTGGTGTAACTTGTAGGACCGTTGAGCACCTCTAGAGAGGGGGGGGGATGAATAGAGTGTGTACGTGTGCAGCAAAAAATAATCACTAATTAAAATTTAAGCAGTTATATACTATGGCAGATAAAAGACGGTAAATAAAATACGGTAAAGTAAGAGTCAAGAATTCAAGCTCAGTGAGACAGCGATGTATACTGGTTTTTTTCTGAGAGGACTAGTCCAGTCGCGAGTACTCTTGCTCGCTGTTAGTCCATTATGCCACAAGTTTTTACTGAGCGCTTGCAACTTTTATAATACCGTGCTTTGCGACAAGTGCATGACCGACTTCACAACCGTTCTTGGCGACGAGTGCACGACCAACTCCAGTTGACAATTTAAAAACTGGAACGTTTTCTGAATGCATCCTCCGATACAACTCTTCAACACCAAACTCTAGATTAAACGAAACCGTATTGGCTTGGCTAAGAGCGGTATAGGCTAGATTTGAAAGTGAAAAACTCAGAACACTTTAGATAGAGAAGAAAGAGATGAGAATGGATGAGTGAAATAAATGATAATCTCAACTCTATTTATGGTTTTTTGGGGACCGAATTCAGACAGAGTTCGGATGCAAAAATCTCGCATTCGAACGTTGTAGGCAAATATCAAGGGAATGGTTAAAACTACCTGACCGAACTCGGGCCGAACTCAGACCTGGTTCTGACTGAGTTCGGGCAGAGTTCTGCCAGAACTATTTTGGGCCAATTTGATGGGTTTTGGGCCTTTTAGTTTGTGGATTTTTGGATAGATATTTGTGGATAGGTAGGCTATATATTGTGGACTGCGAATAGCTAAGCTAGTACCGATCCGATCAATCTCACATTTTTTTAGAATCAATAAAAGAAAAATACATAATAAATATGAAAACCAGTAGCCCTTTTGGTGACGCCTTTTTCTGACATTTGAGCAGACATGAAGACGCCTTTTTCCTTGACGGCAATCATCCAAAGATAAACAGATCTGAAATCTGAATACCTTACGAGGGCTTCGCCCCTGAACCCCCGATGTAAGGCCCCGGATAGGTCGTTAGGCGGTTCAGAGAAATCTTCTTGTATTACGCCGTCTGTGGCCAATTATTAATTCTTTATTGCATGTCCTTGTTTGATCATGCTTACTACTTGTCTACAAGTACATGTTAGACGAACAAAATATACAATAGCAAATAAGATAACATTTAGTAAACAGTAGACAATGCTAAGTTTAAGTAGCAATATGATAGTGAATATATAAATATTAGTGACATCATTATGTTAAACTTAATTGATTAACCATATTAAAAACATGATATAATCATTGGGCTAACATAACTGCCCAAACCGATCACATATTGAAGTACTTCAAATCACGTAGATAGTTATATTCTCCTGTTCTACATTACATGCTGTCATATATTTTTGTCTACTATTCCTCATATTTTCTGTTACGTTTGTCTTAATATTTTCTTCATGTATTTTATGGCAAACCATTGTCTTATAGTCGTTAACATATACTTGAAACTACACTTAATGAATTGTACTCGTTCCATTCCTGACTGGAAACCTATTTTTCAGATAGTCGCTTGCTGCTCTATGCATTGGCCCTTGAGAAGATACGACTATATTGAAGGCCAAACCTAGAGACTAGTTAGATAGTTGAGTATTCATTTAGTTGTCTTTTCTATTTTTGTCATTGTATTTTTAATCAAATGTAACTTCGGATATTGTAATTTATTTAGTTGTGTGAATGAGCAATAAAAAGTTACTAATTATGAGCAATATTGTGTCTTGAGCATTGTGGTCTAGACAACTTACTACGTCGATTCTGCGACGTTGGCTGGACTTGTCCACACGCTCGCATCCCGAAAAGCGGGTGCAGGTCGTGACAAAAAATGATGAAGGTGAGGTCGATGCACCGAATAGCGGAATCCATACTTTCTTTAATGTTGGTGGCAAGCCTACAAGTGCTTCTAAGTTACGGTGGTTGGAGGACGATGAGTTTGAAGCCGCTCATCGGTATATATGCCTAAATAGTGTTATAAAGGAGATGGAAGATATAGAGACATACTTGTAAAATAAGTTCTCTAACTTTTTTCGTTATTATCACTGTATTTTAGAGCTGAGATAAAATGAAGAGACCTAACATTGATGATGATGATCTTGCTAGAGAGGTTGACATAAAATTTCCGCCATGGTTCCATAATTATGTAAGGATTAAAATCATTTAACTATTCTAAATTCAATAATTTGTCCAAGCTTTGTCTAATGACATTATGATACGTGATGTTTTAGGTTTTTTTGTCCTGGCACACAATTGTAGAACGAAAAACTTCGAGCACTAGCTATCGGACCAAGCAAGAGGGCAAAATGTTGGGTGGATACACCATCAATGACTTCAAATTTAGAACCACTGATAAGCCTATCAATTACTCATTTGTCGATGAGGAGGCTAATTATACAAAAAATTTTGGAGTTTGTGTAAGATTCAGTCTACGATGTCGATCCAGAATTTGACTATTATGTGCTAAGAGATATTGTAGAGCTGGATTACTCTTTTGATACCAAAATTATGCTGTTTTAATGTGATTGGTTCGACACAACACCCAAGCAAGGATGGAGAATTGACAAACAATTTGGATTTGTTGATATAAAATATGGAAAAAGATATGAGGTTTTGAACTATTTGTGTTGGCTAGTCAAACGGTCCAAGTGTACTACACGAGTTATCCTAGTCGACGACGCACTACTCGTGATTGTCAGGCTGTATACAAAACTAAAGCAAAAAATACATATAATATTGAGATCAAGCATACCAGGAGGATGAGGTAGTCACGCTTCAACCAACATATATATATAAGTTTAGCCGACGTTGACGATATAGAGGTTGATGTTACTATAGAGTGTAAAAGCATAAAAAAGTGCAACAGTTATAAAAGCGCATGGACCCAAAAGTTGCTGCACACATCTAATTAACAAGAAAAGCGTAGTGTAAAAAAAGATACTTTATTAAATCATGATTACAAAGGTCTATTACAGATTCTTCATGATTACATACGAAAGCTATCTACTCAGCCTACAAGGGTACAGCCAGAGCGAATCACTTCCTAGTCAGGAGCGCATCACTTTCCCTCTCCAATATGGCTAATGAAGCAGTTATTGAACAGAACAGGAACGCAGATCCTACACAAAGCTCACAGTCCTGTGGCTCTTCCACCATAACAAAGGTCTAGCCATCGACCCAAATCTAGTATCTTGGGCCACGAAGACCTCCAAGATGTTGTTCAGGTTCAAACTTCCTATTCCACACGCTCAAGTACATCTCAAAAACTCTGAAGTTGTTCTTCCACAAGATACAGCTTCTTTGAACGAAGAGATCTACAACCAATAGTCGACTTATGCAAGGCCTACGACCGTTCGAAGCTAAGTCAGGATCAAGCATGACAAAGGAATGTCGAGAAGCAATAAAAAAATAACTTCTCAAAAGCTCCCATTTATATAGGCTGTGTGTAGTCTAAACCACACGCCATATGGCAGCGAGTCAAACGCTCCTAGTTAATGGGATGAACTTAGAATTCATCACAATGAACCTATTTAATGAAGTCATTTGACTAAGTCTTTTAGTCCCGCTTCTCAAGCCACCAAAAAATGCAGTAATAAAGAAGCATTGACTCAGCTACTTAGAAGCAGTCACTAGGCGACCCAAAGCGCAGTGATAGAGCTTCTCAGAAGTACAGCTCCTTCAGAGCTTCCAAGAAGCGCAACCTCTGTAGAACTTCTTAGAAGCGTAGCTCTTTCAGAGCTTCCCAGAAGTGCAGCTCCTTCAGATCTTCTCAGAAGTATAGCCTCTTCAGAACTTCTCAGAAGCGCAGCTCCTTCAGAGCTTCCCAGAAGCACAACCTCTATAGAAGAGAAACTCCTTCATAGCTCCTTTCCAACTCTTTCAGGGCTCTCGAAAGCACAGTCTCTTTGACGTCCTTCAGAAGTGCATCTCATATGGCATGCATCTCCTTCACAAGCATGGCATTATGCCACGTGGCCAATGGCAGTTGTATCGCTTCAGATATAATCAGATATGAATGCAACAAGCTTTTTGAAGATCAGGAAACTTTTTGAAGATCTCCTTTCTGAAGGTAACTCGAGTCCTTCAAAGCGGCTGGTAAAGCCAAAGAAGAAGACCCGACGCATCTGGATGCCCGAGGATACTGCACGAAATGGCAAGACAGAAGGGGCTGCGCTGTAAACCCTTGAACCAATATTTATTTTACTTGCAATGATTTTTGTGCTCTAGAGATTGGTATATAAAAATTTATTAAGTTAAATAAGGAAGAGAAAGGGTTTTTGTAATAACGAACTTTAAAGGGGTTTTAATGCATGACTGCAAATATTAAAAACTCTGTTCTGTTCGAATTGCTAAACCTTTTATTAAATTTGAAATTGCTTCAAATGCAAAGCGTTTCACTCCTTGGCCGACTGAGGATTTGATTTTGTATCGAATTCAAATTCGATCTCTCCCAATCCTTTTAGACTTCGACGTATATCCATAGGTTAGGTATATATATATATATATATATATATATATATATATATATATATATATATATATATATATATATATATATATATATATAGGGGGCAGCCAATCGTTTCCCTCTACAAACCCTAGCAAATTATATCTTCCCTGCCGCAAGAACACCAAGGAAGAGGCCTAAGGAATCATCCAAACCCTGCATTCGAAACATCAGGTATTCCCCTGTCCTTACAACCCCTGCTATTTTATGCCTTGTGTTTGATTCAATATTTAGAAAAACTTTAATGGGGGTGGATGAGACATCTAGTACTTAGGAACTTATAATTGTATTAGAAGGGAAAGGGGGGAAGGGTATTCTTGGTGAGGTACATGGTAATGTGCATTCGAACCTGTAACAATCATGATGGCAATGTAGGATGTATATACTTATATAGGGGAAGTTCCAGACGAAGCCAGGCATAGGATGGCCATGATGTGTCAGTTGGTGCCAGGTATCAGACTATAGGGGGCCAGGTGGGTACGTAAAATAGGTGTATCCAATAGTCAGGTATCAGTAGACTAGGAAGGGTCTGGTGTCATAAGATGGCCATTAGACTAGGCTTTTACATATATGTTTTTGATTACAAGATAGACTAAGAGAGTGGCAGGGCTGGTTGTGTGTGTTAGGTTTGAGACAAAGTAGGCTTTGGATATTGAACATAGCGTGTCAAGGGAATAACGTATCAGTAGGGAAGAGTTAGAGGGCAACTTGAGGGTCTGCATATTATGCTGCCTAGTAGGGGCTGGTGAATAGGATAAAAGAACTGTAGATAACAATAAGGGTGTTAGTGTCGAGTACACCTATCTGGTGGGTAGTGCCCAATCCTAGATAGGTACATGGGTACCCTACAAGTATATTTAGTATATAACAGATGCTAGGAGACAGTAGTTGGGGTTATCTAAGGGTATGCCATTAAGATGGGGGTGTACCATCATCTGTGTATCAGGAACACGATGTAGGGGTTAGGTGCCAAGTTGTATTAGGGCTAGTAGGATTTAGTCCATAACCGTTTTAGCCATAGCAGCTGAAAGAAATGCCCACATCAGACGATAGAGCCAACTGTAAGCAGGAAATGGTATGTGTTGTACAGGTCATCTAAGGTATTCCTAAGGGGTATTGGCCTGGTGATGTCAGTTTTCTCTTAGGTAGGTACCTAGGAAGAGAGTCCAGGTCATGAGAATATTGGAAGTTAGCAAACAAGGGTGCATAAAATTATTTAGTCGAGTAAGGGGGGAAATATGATACCTGGGTATATCTAAAGGGTGTTAGACACTTCCATGTATAACATTTATAGGGACAAGTTTAGGCATATATACAGGTAACATATAGAGGTAAGGCAAATAGACAGGAGGGGTGAGTTTTAATTTAGAGAGTAATCCATGGATACAATAACTGGATGCCTGCATTTAAGGAGCTACTGGATCGTATAGGTAACAGGAAAGGAGGAACACAGATTGTGTATGTATCTTAGATATAGGCTTATAAGGGGAGGGAACTACTGAAGTATGAGGACATGCCTATGTTCCTGTGAAGGGCAGAACACATAGCAGTAGGGAAGTGTCATTGTCCTAGGTATAGGATAAGCATCAACTGTAAGGACAGTGGGTGGGACACCAGGGTCTGTGTTTGAGAGTATCAGGAGTTTAATTGATGAACAGACACAAGCATAAGAAATTGTATAACATCATTACTTTGGTTATAAAGGACTTTCCCATCACAAACACATGCACAGGTAAGTACAACAACAAGTTGCCTATACCTACTATATAGATGGGTAACCAATAAGAGTAGACGGGTACAATAAGGGAGACACCTAGTATCAGTTTCATAGAGCAGTCCCTTATATATATATATATATATATTTATATATATATATATATATATCTTAGTGGTTAGAGTATTGGGTCATAGGGTCATACCAGTAGTCTAAATGGGTAAGCCCTATACATATATATAACTAGGTGAAATAGAGGTATATATATAGATACACATAGGCAAGGATGAGAGGTATGACTTAGAAGTAGGATATAAGTAGTTTTGAAACTATTGGCTATGGAGTTAATGGCTATTGAATTAGAGAAATTAGGTAGAAATAGAGATTGACCTAGAAAAACCTACTAAATAAGCAAATAGTTGATTATGACTTCTATTCAACCATTAGCATTTCAACATTCATAAATAGGTTACTTGGACTCGAGATTTGCACCAGACCCCGATCATCAGCTCAGGACACCAGGCGAGTACATTTATTATTTGTTTTCAATATTGTTAATTCTTATATTACACTATTCAGTTATACAATGCTTAATTCTCGACACGCTCGTTACACGATGACACTTCTTATTTTCTTACATGTCATGTCCACTTTCTCGTATGTCGTATCGGGACGGGGAAGTACTAATAGATGTGTGATCAGACCTTAGACCATATTTTATTTTCTGTACAGTAGACCTTGATAATTAACATAGACCTTGTGGTGCAACTGTCCCTAGACCGATCACATATCGAAAGAGTACTTCAATCACATAGATAATTACATTCTCCTGTACTACCTCCTTTACATGCCATCACATATATTTTCATGCCTTTTATTCACCATGCTCCTGTTACATTTTACGTTGATATTCTCATCATGTATTTTATGACTAACTTTCGTCTATAGTCGATAACATATATTTGGAACTGCACTCAATGAGTTGTACTCGTTCCATCCTGAATGGGTAAATATTTTAGGTGATTATGATGAAGACGGGTGCCCTAATCAGTACGGTCCATATATGAGAGATGGGGCTGAGGTTGACCTTGCTTTTCAGGAGGAGTTTGCAGCATCTGACCCAGCTGAAAATGCTTAGTTAGATATAGATTTAGTTTGAAGCCGGATTTGTCTACGGGTTTAGTGGATATTTGGATATTTGATACTTTGAGACATATAGTTTTGAAGCTTGCTATCATCTGGATTTTCAATTCTATGGTTTTGCGACTTTATATATATTTTTATTATTTCCTATCATAGAGCTGTGATTGAGTATTGTTGTTCTCCCAAGTGGAGTTAAATATGATTGTGTGGGTTGTTCATCATATACTGATTATACAATGTTTTACCATCGACACTGTGGCGTAGGCTGGGTATGCACACGATTCATGTCCAAATTATGGCTGCGGATTGTGACATGCACTCCTTCATCCTCTGGATTCAAGCTTTCTCGACACACCCTCCATCAATTGTTGCTGTAATTCGTCAGTCAACTCCAGCTGCTGGAAAGCAGGAAAGGCTGCCGCTCTCAGGTTCTATGTAAGACGAAGGAGCAGCCGAAGAAGAAAGGCACAACACACCGCCCTGCACAAAGATGGCTGCATAGGAAGGAGCTTCTGTCTTTGACAGAATTGTCTACCCCTTGGGTAAGACTACGTTAGACTCTGAGTACTATACACCTTCTAGGGGTAGTACAAACAAATCCAAGACACATGCGCCTCGCATAACCAACGTGCTACGTCAACAGTTGACCAAAGCACGCATTGACAGTAATGCACACAGCTGACGAAAAAATGTACAGAACCGGTTCAGTATTTTGACGCCTCGACCAACATAGTATTTGACATCACCCAGTTGCTTGGGCGATTTCGTACACAAACCAGGCTAGGGGCAAACATTATGGGGATTACGCAGTGCTCTAAATCCTCCTGTTATATAGGCGCTTTTGCGTATAAACTAGGCCAGGGGATAAGCACTGTGATGACAGACTTATGCAAGCAGCATATATAGTTGTGAGCGTAAATGAGTTTCTCTCAGGAGCAGCTCTATGCTCAGGACCTAAGCATGTCTCATGCGCAGGAACTGAGTCAAGAGGCGCATCCTTCATATCTTCATTCACGCGCGCAGTGCTCCTGCGCGCATGAAGTGGGGGTAGATGTGCAAACCCCTTCCTATGACTTGAGCAGTGTGATTTCTCACAAACGCAAGACAGAAGAGGACTCTGTTATGCATAATGGTCCTGTCTCAGGGCACACTTGTGCTAACATCACCATCAACTGCTGCTGTCACCGCACAACATCATCTCCACTACGAAGGTGGTCAGTTTTCCAACGACTGCAACCTGCAGCGCCTGTCCACCAGAGCCTCGGCAAGTGATTACCGATCGAAGATGAAGATGAACTGTTGGTTGCTTCATGCAATACGGCACAGGGTACACCGTCTCTCAAGAAGGTCTCCAAGAATCCTCCCATCTCGGCTAGCAAATCTAAAAGCTGAACGAGGGGTAGCAAACTGACGGTGTCCAGTACGGGAGTGTTCCAACACACTCGCGCCAAGACTAAACCCTTATCATAAGGGACTGTCGCACAAGC
Organism: Iris pallida; assembly: GCA_029216955.1. Lineage (NCBI taxonomy): Eukaryota > Viridiplantae > Streptophyta > Magnoliopsida > Asparagales > Iridaceae > Iris > Iris pallida. The sequence continues at coordinate 1,658 of JANAVB010036595.1, read as the reverse complement.
TAGAGGTAGCTAATTTCCTATGGTTCATGACAACCCTTTCGTTCCAACCAGGCAAACGTATATACGGGACTGACACAAACGCCTCCGGAGGCGCCAGCTATCAACAAACTAGGGATAGCAATTACTTCGAGTCTGAGGATGATTGCAATCTACCCGTCTTTCCTCAAGAAGGCGAGACTTAGTGTCCGAGACGAAGAGAGAGAGAGATCCACGGTGCCTTCTATCTTCCTCCACCTAATGTCAAAATATATAGCGAAAGACGATGATGTAGGGAGCAGTAAAGGGGCGGCCCACTTGCATCGAATAAAGGCTTTCAAAACCTGCCTTACTGTAGTAACTGACACCATACAAGCCTTGACTTTTGTGGTCCTAGAGGTCAAGGATAAGCTGATGCCCAATGCTCCCCGCTCCAGCCAATCAAGATCCAGGAACAAATGGGGAGTCCAATGTACCTCCTCATGCGCTACCCCCTGTTGTCAACTTCAATCACTGCCACGATCATCTGGCCAACCGGTATCCGGCCCGCCAATGTCGGATGACATGCAACAGGCCCTCAAAGAGTTGTATGCTCGCTTTAATGCCAAGAAAAGCAAGAATCGCTTCGAGAGCTGGGAATTCGGCAACCATATCCCTCTGAGTGGGACAACATGGTGTACCCTCCAAAGTACAAACCATAGACTCTTGTACCATTCGAGGGAAAATAGCCTTCTCATCGATATCTGAGGTATTTCGCCTCTGTAATGGGGCAATTACTGAAGGACGATGCCTTGCTTACGAATCTATTCATTGGAATTACAGGGGTAGCCTATGAGTGGCTTTGCAGTCTCCCCGACAACTGCATCTCATCTTTTGACGATCTCAAGCGTCTCTTCCTCTCTCGGTTTTACGAAGGTGGAATAGATATGACGATGTCAACTCTCATGAACATTGTCCAGAAGGAGACGGAGCCTGTATGCGCTTACATCGAACGCTTCCGCAAAGCGCCCTGAGGCTACCGCTTGGTGTGCCCGAGCCTATGCTTGTGGATTCATGCTGCAAAAATATGCTCCCTATAATTAAACTCTGGCACAATGCTCCATGCACAGAATGAATGCCTTTCATTACCGGTACGGATATGGCCGAAAGAAAAGCCTAGGATACACACTGCTGGGACTGAGCTTTGCCACACTCGAAGATAAAGGAAAATACTTGTCCAATAATAACCATACTAATAAAGACAAAAGGAAAAACAAGCCCTGGCTGTCAACATTTCTAAGGGTTCAGTCGCGTCTGTGAACCAGAAGCCGACAAAAGCGCCGAAAACTAAAGGAAAACTATTCCTTCAATGACGAAGATGCTGGAACTCTTCAACGTACTGATGAAGGGCAAGAAGCTACAACTTCTGCCTCCCAAGCCTTTTGATAAAGTAGAAAAATGATAATCCTAAGTACTGTCATTACTACCAGTATGTCCACCACTCAACATGTGATTGCTACGTGTTGAAGAAGCAGATTCAATGGGTCATTGATGCCAAGGTCCTCTCGCTTGATTATGTAGCTTCCCGAAGACATAATCCAAGATGGTGTCATCCTCATCCCTAAGACGATAATAGAAGTGGTCAACCTTTTACCCGACCCGTGATAATGCTCAGGGCCTCATCCCGCTTATGACACCGTGAG